>CM076578.1:1542223339-1542479689 GCA_034641835.2 Pinus albicaulis | reverse complement strand
CTAGCCTCAGGACATGATGCAAATGTGCCCCCATCAAGCTCTAGGTCGCAGAGAAACAGGACCTCCTTGATAGCTTATAGTGCCTGAGACACCAGCTCGATCTCCCCTTCGAATGAGAAGCACTGAAAAAACTTGTTCATGACTTCCTGCCAGGAGTTGGTTCCTCGTTTCCACTCTTTTTCCAAGTACCAGGTGTTCGCCCCCCTATAAATTCTTGACAAGCAAGCTGGGGGCTAGAATGGTTCTAGAGCCTCCAAGGAATGCTTTTCCCCTGAAAAATTCACCCTCCTTGGAGTCTCTCTGTACTGTGCCTGAAATGCAACTCCTCTGCTGATTCATTCCTCAAAAGGGCCCATTTGTGCCCTCTATCCCTTTGCAAAATATCGCCTCCCCCTTCTCCCCTTGACAAACTCCCCTTCAATTTCCCCATCACCTCTTCAACCCCTCTCTAAATCCAGTTTTCACCCCTGCCTTGACTCTCCCCACCCTTCATTTCCCTATCGTTCCTCCCTTTAGGCTTAAAAAATGCTTCGAAAGACGAAAAAACCATAATATAAGGCCTAAGCCCCCTTAGCCTTAATCCCGTGCCCCTCCTCCTCCATAGAACCAGGCGCCGCGACCCTTCGCTAAAACGTCTAGGCGCTTAACCCCTCAGACCTTTCCTCCGCTCGAAAATCCGTTAAAAACCTTTGTTAAACCGTATTTTTGGGTAATAAATCAAATGACAAAGGTTTGTCGCCCGTGCATTTCTCGACGAATCTCCGCCGTCCGATCAAAGGCCGATCCAACGACGCGGAGCGCGCCTGGGATGGTGGACCCCACCTGCTCACGTCACCCTCGAAATCCGCCGGTAATTCCCGCACCACCATCGCACGCAGGGTGGTTTTCCCCGGAGAGCCAGCGATCCCATTCATGCTCTACCGCGTGTCCAGGCGCACTTTCAGAAAACCGCCATCCCGCGCGTTATACCTCGGACGAAGGCCGGGCAGCGGAATTCGCGATCACCGTCCGATCTTGGAGCCCTCATCCGACGGCTGCCATCTCCCAAAGCTGCACGCTCGTTACTCGCTGTCCACCGTCCCCGTGGCCCACTGTACGTCGTTCTCCGCCGTCGATCGTCGCCTGATCGACGGTCCAGATCTGCCCGTGCATCGTTGACCATGCTGTTGCCCCAGGTCTCCACGTCATCCGTCCCCGTGTTTTCTCCATACGCCACGTCAGCACCACACGCATCCCCATATAGTCTCTCTTTCCACTGCATAAAAGCGCCCAAAGTTCGTGTTTTTAATGTTTTTCATATGTTTTCGCCCTATGAACCAATAACCGCGAGCTCGTTCATCGCTTTCTTCGCGTTTCCGTCCTTTTTAAGCCCGTCTCGCATGTCATGGGTACGTTTCGCATTCTGCTCCACGATCGCCACCGTCCATCGCTGCTTTTTTTCTCACGTCAAGTTGTTTTGCAGGGGTTCCAAAGGTTGAAGACCGCCATGGTTTTACATGGCAGGCTGCGCTGTCAGTATTTAATCCAGAGGTTGATAATGTTATAAAATAGTCAAAGAAAGTGGCCAGGAATATTTTCATCAAGGACAAAAGATAGATTTCGAGCACTGAAATCTTCAGCGCCATTAAAAGCCTGAGCTACCCTGTCAGAAACAAACGAAGCGACGAAGTGTATCAGTACAGAACAAAAGGAAGATTGGAGCTGGTTTATGAAGGTCTTTAAAGCGCTGATCCGAGCTTGAAGAGGCAAAACAACAGATCAAGGCACTCGGTGATCGATTCGAAGACCCCAAGCGCAAATAAGAGTAATATCAGGGTTTCGCGTCAGAATGTTTCTCTTGTCAAAGTACCGAGTACCCATGCAATTTTATTACACACCATGCCCCGAGGTTTTTCCCACCAGCACAAGCCAAGGCACAGCATTTATGAGGCGTGCCCTCTTGGCAGCTTATTTCTATTTCTGCTCAAATCAATTGAGTACAAGAAGCCAAAATGTCAAGATCAAATCTCGGAGTTGCATCATTCTTCACGTAGAATATGACAAAGGGGCAATATATTGCATGTCAAGCAGGATGGGCCTCGGCCCTGCATTCATTACTGTGTTTAAATGTAACATTTAAAATTCACCTACCTCCTCAGTCGGTCCTCTGTGTCTCTTTTGCTATAAAGCACATAGGGATATCATTGTAAGGGTTGTTGATGCATTATCAATGAATGGAAAGTATTTTTGTCCCGAGCCAAGTTTCTGTGTAATAGTAGTATGATAGACTGAGAAACATGATGTATTCAGGCTGAATGTAAAAGCTCTGGGCAGTGATGTACCTGATTGGTGTTGTGTTTAACATGAAAAGCAATTTTCATTGGATCCTGATCTACAGTAGTTGGTGATGTTTTTCTTATCTCTGTGTTTATTTCCATTTCATTCCATGTTCTTCTGACTGACATCTGAATGCATGATATAAGATTTACCCTTGTTAGGTACCTTATATCCCAGCTCTCTCAGTCTTTAATGTTTTCTGCTCCTGTGTGTGTCTGAATATTGTTTTTAATTGACTAAACCAGTGTAGTGGATGATTATTGCCTGCTCTCTGATGTGCAAGTTGATAGAATCAGTGTTCAGATGTCTTTGTTAAGATTTAATTGAAAGAGGTCAGGAACATTGGGAGGTGTAAAGCCTGTCGCTGCCTCTTCATAACCTACCCCTTCCATACAAACCTTTTCAAGATCCCTTGTGTTGCCTATGGTTTCGTCCAAGCAGGCCTGGAGTTAAATGACATCTGGCCTAATCTATAGACGGAATCAGATGGTTTTCCATCCTTCATTCTCATTCCTTAGTGTTCCATCCCACCAATCAGTCTTTGAGATCCAAATGCTCTAGATGACTAGCCCAATTGAAGCTTACACATTGAACATAAGTAAATCCTTTCTTGACTCCATTGCCCAATGGCCTTGATGTTCCCTGAGTTATCTATCCTTGCCTAGCTTCCTTCTTTACCCATCCTTGTCTCATGGTGAAACCTTCCTTCCTGATTCTCAACAACCAAACTCATACAATCAAATAAACAACCTTGAGCCTATAACTAGCCTAAAATCCCAATTGAGAACTTCAAAGACATATATCCTTTCATAATCATAGAGAGATCCCTCTCTGGACCTAGGAGGGCTAGATCCTAAGGTCTGAAAGTGGTTCTATGTTGTCTCATCTTTTGGTCTCTGTCAACCTGGCCAAAACATGGGAACCCCAACATAATGGCGACTCCGCTGGGGAATCTGAGTGCTTTTCATTTCAAACATCCTTAGAAGCTTAGAGCCCTGGTTAGGTTGATAGCAAGTCACACCTTCCTCGAATCAACCTCCATTATTGAATATCCACCATACTCTTAGACAGAGCCTGGATAGGGCCAGGTAGCCTCCAGATCTCATCCTCTTTTCAGGGGTGACATATCTGGTAAATGCCCTCCCAGTCAATCTCTGGTTGGAGCTTGTTGCTTTAGAGGAGATTCCTGAAAGGTGATAGTGCCTGAGCACTGTGGTGGACAGTGTACCCTAGAAACATCCTAAACCCTCCACCTGGCGACTCCATTGTTCCTAAACGTTAAAGACTCCACTGGTGATCAGTAGGCCTGATGATTATCTTGGTTTCACATCAGACTCCACTGGGAGACCAATCCCGAAACATAATGAAGACTCCACAGGGAGGCCAGTTCCCAAGACAACAATAACCACAAAGTAGAAGTGATAAGTAGGGTTAAGCTGCTTGGCTTATAAACAGCATTCTAGCTTTCAGAACCATTCATACAAGAGCTTTCCTTGATCCAAACCCACCTGAGACAGTTGATAATCCTGAGAAAATCCTTAAAAGAACACCCGTGAGTAGGAGATCGACTAGTTTCAGCAACATTCCTAGAGCTAATTCTGCACCAGAAGATCTTGCAGCTCTATTAGATCCTTTCTTCGACCTAGACCTTCAAAACAGATCACCTAGAACTAGGTCATTCAGTGTTTCAGACCAGCCAGACACTAGGGATAGTGAAACCCCTCCTACCACACCTCCTGACCTTCATTTCCTTCAAAACTTGGGGCTATCTCACCCTAGATCTGCTCAACAAACTTCTGCTGGTCCTACCATCCCTGTCATCCAAATACCAGCTGCTCAAGCCAACCCTATACCCTACCAGAACATCATCATGGCAGCCTGGTATGCACCCCTAGTTTTACCTCAGCCTCTATTGCCCTTACCAAATGATTATCAATCAAAAATCCCACACTTCCCCTCTAAAGAGCCTACAACAGCACAAAAACATGTAGATAAGATGGAGGACTCTTTTGATTATATGGAAATTGATGATGAAACAATCAAAATGAGAATTTTTGCGCAGAGCCTGGGGGGAGAGGTTAAAAAGTGGTTTAAAAACCTACCTGCTGGTAGTATTAATGATCTACCTGCTTTATACCAGACTTTCATTAATAAATGGGAAACCAGGGTGAACCCTCGTCAGCTCCTAGCAGAATACATGTCCCTTAAGAGGAACACAGGAGAGAGTGTCCATGATTACACCACTAGATTCAACAGCATTTATAATGCTCTCCCTCCGCAAATGAAACCTCCACAAGGTATGGCCTTAGCAAAATATCCTGATGGATTTGATGCTAACATGGCCTATGAGCTTAGAGATAAAGAGTACACTACTTTGGAAGACATGCAGAAAGGGGCAGTAAACATAGAAGCAAACCTGATTGAGAAAAGAGCCAAGCTGAGAGCTGAGAAGAGAGTAACATACAAAGATGACAGCATAGCTTCCACATCTGATCCCAAATATGACAAACTGTCCAAAAATGTGGAAGAACTGCAACAAATGATAAAGAGAATGGTTGTCCAAAACAATAACCAGAATAGAAACCAGAACCAAAACATTAGAAGAAATAATGCTGCCCCCAACAGACAAAGAGAGTCAGATCAACAAATTATTCCCCCATTTCAAGAAAAAATTTTAGACGAGGACGAGGGAATCATTGAAGAGTCTGAGGGGAACACCATAAATATGTTTGAAGCAGAGGACTCGGTCCTTAACTGTGATTCAGAAGGAGACCAACCCTTACCTCCGTATTGGAGTGAGGAATGGTTAGAAACCGATGATTACAGACTAGGATTTGAGAATGCCATGTTGCAAGTCAGGGAACAATACGAACTTAGGAGCAAGAAAAGCCAAGATACTTCCAAAACTAAGGCTCCTGAGGTAACCATCAAGAAAAGACCTGACAAAACTTCTAAAGCAGCCTCTGTAAATAACAAGACAGCAACTGAAAGTTCCGGTAAACATAAGGAGAAGGACAACCAGGACACTAGAAAACAAAGCCAACCAACCAGCGGTGCTAGCACTTCAGCTAGTGCTCCTGATACAACCGTTCCCAACTCTGTACATAGTGAGAATCAGCAAGCTGATTCAGCCACAAAAACAGTGGAAAATAAAACAGAATTGAACACTTTAAAAAGTCATTCCACTTTCAATTTAGAGAGTGAGATTGCAAAAATCAAAATCTCTGTACCATTATCTGAGCTGGCCACTCAGGATGTATATAAAGGCCAAATTCTGAAAGCATTGAGCTTAGGGGAAAACACTGATTCTGTTAACCTGAATGATGATCAGCCTGCCCTCTTATTCGGTCCCAAGATTGAGGGGAAATTTCAGGAAGGGGTAGTTCCACCTTTTTATATCAGTCTTAACATTCATGACAAGATCCTCCATAATGCCATGCATGACTCCGGTGCATCACACAATCTAATTCCTAAGGTAGTCATGGAAAGGCTAGGCCTAGAAATTACCAGACCTTACAAAGACTTATACTCTTTTGACTCTAGTAGAGTAAAATGCCTAGGCCTCATCAAAGACTTATGTGTGAGCCTAACTCAGATTCCTGCGAAATGTATGGTCATGGATGTAGTGGTGGCAGACGTGCCACCCAAGTATGGCATGTTACTATCTAGATCATGGGGAGCCAAGCTGCAAGGCACCATGCAGATGGATGGCTCATATGCCACTATCCCTATATTTGGCCAATCAAGAAGACTGTATAGAGAGTCCCAAATGAAATTCCTAGTCAGTAGCCCCGAGAAACCTGAAAATTCACCATTATACTCTGTGCATACCGATCTTGACTCCTTCATTTTTTGTAATGATGAATCCTTAGAAGAGCCAGAGTCCCAGAATAGGCATACAAATGAGAACACCGAGCCTATGGACCTCCACATAATGGCCACTCTGGAAGAATATGATCAGGAAAACCATGGGCAGCACACTGAAAACGAAGAGGAAATCAGAAATGAAGCCTGTAGGATCTGTGGTGGACCTCTCACTCCAAGTGAAACAGAAACAGAACAAGAACAGCAAGCTAACCACCTCCCTGACATCCATGGCCTCTACGAACAACAAGATAGTTTACAACCTAGTACAGACCTCCCAACTCAACCTAATGGCGAACCCAGCTGTAAGGGAGAAAGTGAAGTGGAAGTAAACAAAGAACCCCTGTGGGAAATGAACTTTGATGGGTCCTGTACTAGACAAAGCGCTGGAGCAGGAGTGTGGCTGCGTAACACCGAAAATGATCGCGCGGAGAGCCACGCTGTCAATCTGCATTTCAAATGCACGAATAACATTGCAGAATATGAGGCTCTAATCTTGGGTTTAAATCTGTTGAAAAAATTAGGAGCCCGAAGGATAATCGTGAGAGGAGACTCCGAGTTAGTGATCAAACAGATGAATGGTGAGTATTCAGCAAAACACCCCAGGCTTAGGGCATATAGGAATGATACTCTAGATTTGCTGAAAACGTTCATTGAATATGATTTAGTATCCATTCCTAGGGGTCAAAACGCTATTGCAAATGGACTAGCCTGCCTAGCTAGCTCTTATCCTAAGGCCCCAGTTGACCAACAAATCATCATTCAGACTAAATTCAGGCCTGCAGTGCCAGACAATGAAAAATACTGGCAGGTCTTTGAAGGAGACAAACAAATTGAAGATTTCCTGATGGGCAGAAATGAGTTTGTATTTTCTGATTCAGACTCAAAATCTAATGCCAGCTGCCCAAGTGAGGATTCCCCAGATGAACTAGAAACACCTTGTAGTATAGAAATAAATTTTTTTTCTGAAGAAACTGGAGATTCAGCCATAAAACGTGAAAACGCAGATAGAGAAGAAATGGAGGTGCTGCAAGCCAAAGACAAGAACATACCAAGAGGCTTAGCACCCTTAGAGGACCTCTTTGATTTCGATGATGTTGCAAAGAAGCCCACAATAGAACATGCATAATCAGATGTAGAAGAATGCAACATAGGCACTGAAGACAAACCCAAAATGATAAAACTGGCTAAGTCTATACCCGCAGACATGAAGAAAAGATACATTGACTTGTTTAAGGAATTCATTGATGTGTTTGCATGGAGCTACGAAGACTTAAAGGCCTATGACACCAACATTATACAACATAAGATACCACTGAAGGAAAATCAAAAACCTTTCAGACAAAAACTTCGAAGAATTAATCCAAAACAATTGCCTGCAGTAGAAAAGGAAATTAAGAAGATGTATGATGCAGGCATTATTGTCCCTGTAAGGTTTTCTGATTGGGTGTCAAACTTAGTGGCTGTAAGGAAGAAAACAGGGGAGATTAGACTGTGCATAGACTTCAGAAACCTCAACAGAGCCTCCTTGAAAGACAACTACCCTTTGCCTAGAATGGAGCATATCCTACAGAAGGTAGTGGGCTCTAAAAGAATCTCCCTGCTTGATGGTTTTTCAGGATACAACCAAGTTCTGGTACTCCCAGAAGATCAACTCAAAACAGCTTTCACCACTCCATGGGGCACCTTCATGTATGTGAAAATGCCTTTTGGATTGATGAATGCTAGAGCTACCTTCCAGAGAGCAATGGATATTGCTTTCTCAGATGAGATTGGACACTTTATAGTTATCTATTTGGATGACTTAACTGTCTTTTCTAAAACAGAAGAAGAACACTTAAAACATCTGAGGAAATTTTTTGAAAAATGTAGAAGGTACGGTCTGTCCTTAAATCCTAAGAAGACTGTTTTTGGGCTGCAGGAAGGTAAGCTTCTGGGCCACATCATATCCGAGAAAGGGATTAGGATAGACCCCCAGAGGGTTGAGGGAATACTTCAAATTACACATCCAAGAAACATCAAGGAGCTACAGTCCTTCATTAGGAAGATCAATTTCCTTAGAAGATTTATCCCCAATCTTGCTGAGCATCTTAGGAAAATGACTGAAATGCTAAAGAAAGATGCAGGGATCAAGTGGACTGTTGAAGCCAAAAAATCTTTTGAGTCAGTAAAGCTTGCACTCACCCAGGCCCCTGTCCTTATCAGCCCTGACTTCTCAAAAGATTTTCTGATCTTTTCATTTGCTTCCCCACACACAATAGCCGCGGTTTTACTGCAGAAAAATTCGGAAGGTAATGAACAGCCTATAGCCTTCTTTAGTAAAGCATTAAGAGATGCACCCTTAAAGTACAACATCATGGAAAAGCAGGCCTATGCTCTGATTAAGGCCTTAAAAGACTTTAGGGTGTACATTCTGCATTCTCACACCATTACCTATGTGCCAAATATAGTGGTCAAAGATATCCTGTCCCAAGACCTAGATGGGAAAAGGGGCAAATGGATTGCTACAATTTTAGAATATGACATTGAAATCAAACCCACCAAGCTGATCAAAGGCCAAGGCCTGGCCCAATTGATGGCTGAATCTAATCTACAGGCCCTTGATATTAACATGATGAATGCCCTGGATGAGCAGGAAGGATTGCCCCATCCAACTGTTGAGGAGCAGTTTCAGAACTCTCCTTGGTACACTGATATCCTTTACGTGCTCACGCACCTCAATGCCCCTCCAGAACTGTCCAAAACAAAGGCCAGATTCATAAAACTCAAAGCTAGAAATTACTGCATTATGAATGAGAGTCTATATTGGAAAAATCCAAATGGTCTTTTGCTGAAATGTTTGCCTGAAACTGAAGCTGAAAAAATCAAACTTGAATTTCATGCTCGGGAATGTGGAGGTCACCTGAGTTGGAAAACCACTGCAAACAAGATACTCAAGGCTGGTTACTATTGGCCTACACTCTTCAGTGATGTCCATAAAATGATCCTTGCCTGCCATAAATGTCAAATCTTTGAGGGCAAAAGAAAGCTCCTTCCCCTCCCTCTGCAACCTATCACCATAGAAGGTCCCTTCATGCAATGGGGCTTAGACTTCATTGGAGAAATCCACCCCTCTTCTTCTGGGCAACACAAGTGGATCTTGACTGCTACTGATTACTTCACTAAGTGGATTGAAGCCATACCCACTAGGAATGCCACCGATTCTGTCATCATTAGATTCCTAGAAGACTTCATCTTATCTCGGTTTGGCTGCCCAAAGAAAATAATCACTGACAATGCTGCTGCTTTCGGATCCAAAAGAATGATTGATTTCTGTCACAGGTACGGAATTGCACTTGGACATTCAACTGCCTATTACCCCCAGGGTAATGGCCTAGCTGAATCATCAAATAAAAGCCTGGTTACAATCATTAAGAAGCTGCTGGAAGAGAACAAAAGGTCTTGGCATAAAAAGTTGATACATGCCTTGTGGGCAGACAGGCTCACTACAAAGAAATCTATTGGCATATCACCCTTCCAGCTGGTTTATGGGACAGAAGCAGTTTTTCCTACTAGCCTTGGGATACCAGTGGTAAAACTTATTCAAGAAGTCCAATCAGAAGAAGATAGCATGATAAGGAGAATTAATGAAACAATCCATCTTCAGCAAACAAGGGAGCAGGTTTATAACAGAGTTGTCAAAGTGCAGGAAAACATGAAGAGACAGTTTGACAAAAGAACCAAAGCAGCAAATTTCAAGGTTGGGGACAAAGTTCTGAGATGGGATTCAAGAAGAGAGGATAAAGGCAAACATGGCAAATTCGACAGCTTGTGGCAAGGTCCATTCATCATTCAAGCCACCGTGGGTCCTAATGCATTCTTCTTACAAGAAATTGATGGTACAAAGCTATTTGGGGGTCCTGTCAATGGCAGGATGCTTAAACACTATTTCTGCTAATTTTCCATTTCCAGTTTCACCTCCATTGTATATACCATTGCAAATTTTCATTTTCAGCAAAAAGGAGAAGAAAATGTCCCAAAAAACAGAATGAGAAGAGAGGTTCAGACATGCTCAAAACATGAACCTCTAAGGCAAAAGGATTGGCTCTAATAAACTCAAAATCTGAGCCAAAGGGAAGAAGAATAGCTGGTCCTTACAAGCTCAAAATCTGGATCAGCAGTGACCACAAGATCCAGCTCTAAATATGCCCAAAATCAGAGCTGGAGTAAAGGAAAGAAGTGACTCAAACATGCTCAAAACCTGAGTCACAAGGAAGAAAGAAGGATGTTTCACAGTTGCAGAATTCCATGCCTTCACAGTTTTGTTTTCTTCAAGTTTCTGCCCAGCAAGTCAGACTGTCTAATCCTGGCTTGGCTGTGTTTAAATTTCCTGTCTTAGAATGTAGGTGAAGAAACCTGTTGGACAGTTTAATCCCAACAGGTAGTAGTTTAGGTAGAGAGATAGATGAGGCCAACAGTCTAATCTAGCCTCATGGAGAAATAAGGGTAGAATTAGAATAGGTTTGTTTTTGTTTTGCAAAATAAAATGTAAAGGGTCTGCTAGTTCAAATGCACCCAAGGGAAAATTGTTAGAGTTCTAGTTTGGGTAGGTAGATTGGTTGGGAAAATGTTTCTGCTGATTTTTGTATCTAATATATTGTGGCAGCTAATCTAAAGAAAGAAGAAAGATGGCTTACCGCAGCAGGCGTCTGGCCTACACCAAGAGATCAATTTCTGAATTCTTGACTCCTTCAAGAAGAAGCCATCCCCATGTGGAGCCATTGTTAGCCCCCCTATAAATTCTTGACAAGCAAGCTGGGGGCTAGAATTGTTCTGGAGCCTCCAAGGAATGCTTTTCCCCTGAAAATTCATCCTCCTTGGAGTCTCTCTGTACTGTGCCTAAAATGCAATTCCTCTGCTAATTCATTCCTCAAAAGGGCCCATTTTTGCCCTCTATCCCTTTGCAAAATATCGCCTCCCCCTTCTCCCCTTGACAAACTCCCCTTCAATTTCCCCATCACCCCTTCAAACCCTCTCTAAATCTAGTTTTCACCCCTGTCTTGACTTTCCCCACCCTTCATTTCCCTATCGTTCCTCCCTTTAGGCTTAAAAAATGCTTCGAAATATGAAAAAACCATAATATAAGGCCTAAGCCCTTTCTTCCTTAGCCCCGCGCCCCCTATCCTCCATAAAACCCAGCGCCGTGACCCTTCCCAAAACCTTCAGTCGCTTAATCCCTCGGGCCCTTTCCTCCACTCGAAAATCCGTTAAAAACCTTTGTTAAACCATATTTTTGGGTAATTAATCAAACGGTAAAGGTTTGCCTTCCGTGCATTTCTCGATGAATCTCCGCCGTCCGATCAAAGGCCGATCCAACGACGCGGAGCGCGCCCGGGATGGTGGACCCCGCCTTCACGCCATTACCTCGAAATCGCCCACCTCGCACTCACCATCGCCCGCAGGTGGTTTTCCTTGAGAGCCAGCCGATCCCATATCTGATGGGGCAAGGTCCGTAAGCACTTTAAAAACCGCCATCCCGTTATACTCTGATTTGCTGCCGCAGCGGAATTCGCGATCACCGTCCGATCTTGGAGCCCTCATCCGACGGCTGCCATCTCCCAAAGCTGCACGCTCGTTACTCGCTGTCCACCGTCCCCGTGGCCCACTGTACGTCGTTCTCCGCCGTCGATCGTCGCCTGATCGACGGTCCAGATCTGCCCGTGCATCGTTGACCATGCTGTTGCCCCAGGTCTCCACGTCATCCGTCCCCGTGTTTTCTCCATACGCCACGTCAGCACCACACGCATCCCCATATAGTCTCTCTTTCCACTGCATAAAAGCGCCCAAAGTTCGTGTTTTTAATGTTTTTCATATGTTTTCGCCCTATGAACCAATAACTCTCCGCCAGAGCTCTGTTCATCATTTCTTCACGTTCTCTCCCCAAGCCTCCGTCTGGATGGTTGTTTTTCACGTTCGCATTCTGTTCCCGCCACTGCCATCGTCCACTGTCGTGTTTTTCCTCACTGTTTGTTGTTTTGCAGGGGTTCCAAAGGTTGAAGACCGCCATGGTTTTACATGGTAGGCTGCGCTGTCAGTATTTAATCCAGGGGTTGATAATGTTATAAAATAGTCAAAGAAAGCAGCCTGTAAGATTTTCACTGGTTATTAAGATAGATCTCTTTGCCACCGAACTTCTTTCAATGCCATTAAAGTCTCACCATTCGCTAACTGGCAACCGAGCTAAAAATGTGTCAGCACAGAACAAAAGGGAGATTGGAGCTGGTTTATGAAGGTCTTTAGCTTTAATCCGAGTTTGAAGAGGCAAAACGGCGGATCACAGACCCTGAGAATCGATTCAAAGGACCCTAAGCACAGACAAAAGCAATGTCAGGGTTTCGTCAGCAGAATGTTTTCTTGTTTGTCAAGGTACAGGGCACCCATACAACCTTATTGCACACCATGCCCCCGAAGAAGTTTTCCCTCCAGGCTACGGCTCAAAGGCTGTTAGGCATTTATGAGGCAGGCCTTCTTTACAGTTTATTTTATTTCTGTTCAAATCACCTGGAGTACAACAAGCCAAAATGTCAAGATCAAATCTGGAGCAGATCATTCTCTTACAGGGAATGTGACAAAGGGTAAATATATTGCATGTCAAGCAGAATGGGCATCGGCCCTGCATTCATTATTGTGATTAATGATACATTTAGAATTCACCTACCTCCTCAGTCGGTCCTCTATGTCTCTTTTGATATAAAGCACAGAGGGATATCATTGTAATGGTTGTTGTTGTTGCATTATCAGTGAATTGCAAGCATTTTGTCCTGGGCCAAGTTTCCTGTGTAACAGTTGTATGATAGGCTGCGAAATATGATGTATTCAGGCTGAATGTAAAAGCTTTGGGCAGTGACGTACCTGATTGGTGTTGTGTTTAACATGATAAGAAGTTCTCATTGGATCCTGATCTACAGTAGTTGGTGATGTTTTTCTTATCTCTGTGTTTATTTCCATTTCATTTCATGTTCTTCTGACTGATCTGAATGCATGATATAAGATTTACCCTTGTTAGGTACCTTATATCCCAAATTTCCTTATTAAACAATGTCTCCGCTCATATGTGTGTCTGAATATTGTTTTAATTGACTAAACCAGTGTGGTGGATGATTATTGCCTACTCTCTGATGTGCAAGTTGGTAAAATCAGTATTCATATGTTTTTGTTAAGATTTAACTGAAAGAGGTTAGGAACATTGGGAGGTGTAAAGCCTGTCACTGCCTCTTCATAACCTTCCCTTCCATATAAGCCTTTTCAAGATCCCTTGTGTTGCCTATGGTTTGGTCCAAGCAGGCCTGGATTTAAATGACCTCTGGCCTGATCTATAGACAGAATCAGATGGCTTTCCATCTTTCATTCTCATCACTTAGTGTTCCATCCCACCAATCAGTCTTTGAGATCCAAATGCTCTAGATGACTAGCCCAATTGAAGCTTACACTTTGAACATAAGTAAATCCTTTCTTGACTCCATTGCCCAATGGCCTTGACGTTCCCTGAGTTGTCTATCCTTGCCTAGCTTCCTTCTTTAGCCATCCTTGTCTCATGGTGAAACCTTCCTTCCTGATTCTCAACAACCAAACTCATACAATCAAACAAACAACCTTAAGCCTATAACTAGCCTAAAATCACAATTGAGAACTTCAAAGACATATATCATTTTATAATCATAGAGAGATCCCTCTCTGGACCTAGGAGGGCTAGATCCTAAGGTCTGAAAGTGGTTCTATGTTGTCTCATCTTTTGGTCTCTGTCAACCTGGCCAAAACATGGGAACCTCCAGCCGTATTCTATAAATCATAGTTATTTAATAGAGGAATGCTTTTAATGCCTTCAATATTCAACATATCTGCTATTGGATCCTGAAAAACTTGGGAAAATTGTTGGAACCTATGACATATAAGATTCCATGGGACTTAATAAACTTCAACAAGTTTCCCATCCTTCTCTTTAAATATGTTATACCATATTTCCTTTAAACGCTAAAATGATTCAAAAAATAGTGGTATGGAACTTTCTTGTGTCATTTGATCATTTATTTCAATGGGAACTGATAACTGCATTTGTGAAACTAAAAAATCTTGACCAATAGTTTCATTATCTTCTTTGTTGTCAATCACAATTCCTAAATATTGTTGATTATTGATGGCCTAATAGTTGTCTCTAATGAACTGAAATGAAGCAAAACAAAGAGGTAAAGAACCTTCACTTATTTCCACATTTTCTGCTCTTTCTTCCTCACTCTCATGGCTGATCTATATTGGTTGAACACTGTCTTCAATCCGCTAAAACATCATTTCTTCATCCTCCAAACTAGCTTCTGATTGCTCTGTAAAGTTAGTTTGAGTTTGGAGAATATAACTATCATCATAATGATCATACTTAGGAAAATCATCGAAAGAAGGGATATCATCAAACATACACATTAGATCAACAAATTCCTCTTCCTCATATTGATTTGTAAATTCATTTTTTGATCTATGATAATTTGAATTAAGAGGAATTTTTTCATGGCTATCAACCTCTTATGTTTCTTCAGGGTGATTTTGAGTAAAAAATTCATCTTTCGCAGTGATCTCCTGTGTTATTTCATCTAGTTTTCTTACCAAAAGGTTGAGTTTTACCTCTGCAATATTTTTCTTTTCCTTTTCTTCCGCTTTCAACTTTTCATGTCTAATTTGCAGATTAACTTCTACATCAACTGAAATGTTCTGCATTTGTACAAATGTTTTTGGATCTCTTTCTCTTAATCGAAATTCTATTTCTGGATCAAAGGCACTTGGATAATGCAAGAGAGCTGAATCATGAGGAGGTCTAATATTTTCTGGAATTGAATAATAAATTTGATTAAATCTGTCAGAAAATTGTTGTATTGTTTCATTTGGATGTCTTTTTAATTGATTATATTCTTCCATGATCAAAAAATGATTAACTTTGATTATCCATCTATCAAGGAAAATTTTGATAAACTACTGGAAATTTGAGATGCTAGCATTATACATATTTTTGAACCAACTCTTTATTCTATTTTGCAAAGAAAGAGAAAAAAGTCTGATTTTAACATCATCTTCATCAATCTCAAATAAATCCAAATAATTCTCAAAACCTTGAATATGTTTTTGGGCAGTGATACCATTCTCTCCATCAAATCTAGGAAGATATTTGTAGTATTTTTTAGGAAAATCATGGAGTATAGGAGGTAAAATAAGGGGCTTATATCTATCTGGAACTTTATATGGTACAGGGATATGTACAGGGATTGTAAGATCAGTCTTGATTATTTGAGGCTTCTTAATTGGAAAATGATCATCATTAGATTCATAAGAAAGCTGCTCAAAGAGATTAGGAGAATTATTACTTACAATATTCAAAGGAAAATAATTAAAAACTAATCTAAGATCTTCTATAAAATACAATATACATTGAAAAACTTTCTTAATGAGAAAGAATTGTTGGCAATATGATGCAGCAGTGTTGTCCTTCTTGATGGAAACCCACTTGATGAAGATGATGGCAACTACTTGATAAAGATTGTCTTTGATGGAATGTGTCTTGATGAACTTGTTAGATGATGTAACTGTGTATCCACAATGAGCATGTATGTAATGATGAAGACACTGTTTGTGATGTGCGAAAATGATGAAAGAGTATGTCTCAAGGTACACGGATTTGTCTAGACAAAGTAGCGGTTGGTGCGGGAAATAACGTGCCGAAGTCGCGTATGGGAAAAGCTACCAATTTGTAAATCAGTGGGGAATTACCATGGTATTGACCCATTGTATTGGATTATCTATTTGATCCCGTCCAGAAATACCATTGGAAGTTGTGTGGTTTTGGCTCATGGTATTGATAAAGACCAAATCTATTTAAGGAGAAGAAAACCATAGTGCAAGGGGGTGCATGAGTAAGGGTTGTGAATGAATAAATCTCTCTAAGGAATATCTGCATGGATGAACTCTGTTCTTGATTGATAGATCTGAATCTATGATGCACCTATGAAGAAAATGATGAAGAGGGATCTTCAGATCTGAAATGTATATGTATTTTCTAGATCTGATTATGGATTGTTTAGATCTGAGATGAGGCGAAATACTTTCTGAAGTAAGGGATGAAATCTGAGTTGTTTATATGATCTGAAGAGCTACACAGTCCTGAAAAGTTACAGATGCATACGCAGGTTCGCTTCGGAAAAAGCGCGTGTATACACGGGTCTGCTTAAGGAAAAGCGCGTAAGGGCAGAAAGGATTTTCTGAAGAATGCACTGAAGTATATGCAGGTTGGTCTATATGAAAGCGCGTACATACGCAGGTTCAGTAAAGTAAAGGAGCGTATGGAATCTAGGGTTTTACTAAAGTATGTGGTATGAAATATCTGATCTGTTATGTTGTTTTACTGCTATCTGTCAATGATGTATTCATACAGAACTGGGTTGTTTGAATGATGAATATGCTGCTGATTATGTTAATTGAAGATCAAGTTGTTGGTTGATTGGTTGATGATTCAATGAATGAATTGATGGGGTTATAAGTTTTAGTTTGATGAATGTTGAGCTTAAATGTGTGGAGTGGGTCCAGTCTGAAAATCTGATGAAAAGTGGCCTACAAGATATGTTGTATGGAAGCTGTTGGATCCAGTGTGAAAATTGATGAAACGTGGTCCATTGTGGTGCTGAGGGTTGTAGCCTTCAGTCATAGGGTTGTAGCCTTCAGTCAGGGGGTTGTAGCTCCCTTCCAGGTGAGGCTGGTAAACGAGAGCAGGGGGTTGTAGCTCCCTTCCAAGAGAGGCTGGTAAACAAGAGAAGGTTGTAGCCTTCTGCCGGTGGGTGCCTGCGTGCTGGTATGAGTCTGTGCCAGTACATGGTTGTAAGATGTTTTCTCTATAATAAAATATTGAACGCTGAGACAACGGCAGCGGTGGTTTTCTCCCGACTTGGGTTTCCACCTAAAATCCTGGTGTTCATGTGTGTTGCTTATGTGTGATGGTTTATTCTGTTATTACTGCTCATGCTTACTGTTTATTGAACATCTAATGAATGAATGATGGAATGATATAAGTTAAGAATTATCTGCATAATAAGATTGTTGGACATACGCATGTTTTATTAAGTATATCCGCGTGTATACGCGAGTTGGCTACATGAAAGTCGCGTATGTGTTTTCAAGTAAGAAAAAGTAAAAAGTCTTGAGTATGCCCTAAATACTGATTCACCCCCCCCCCCCCTCTCAGTATTTTTCCCAACAATTGGTATCGGAGCCGGTCCTTCTGCGGAAGCTTGATCGCTTGAAGGAGATCCGTCGAACGTGTATACGCGAGTTGGCTACATGAAAGTCGCGTATGTGTTTTGAAGTAAGAAAAAGTAAAAAGTTTTGAGTATGCCCTAAATACTGATTCACCCCCCCTCTCAGTATTTTTCCCAACAATTGGTATCAGAGCAGGTCCTTCTGCAGAAGCTTGATCGCTTGAAGGAGATCCGTCGAAATGGGAAGTCATGAAGGGTTAATGTCTATAAGTTCACCTCTATTCAATGGAAATAATATGTTATTCTGGAAGATACGAACAAAAGCATATCTGCAAAGTCTTGGTGCAGAAGTATGGGCAATCGTGGAAGGAGGTTATCAGTATCCGGCAAGTATTCCTACTGATGCAACAGAAAGTAAGAAATATGAAATCAATGCCAAATCCGTCAATGTCCTATTAGGAAGCCTGTCTGAACCAAAATTTGCTAAAGTGATGCAGCTAAATTCAGCAAAAGAAATATGGGACAAAATCATTCTGAGCTATGAAGGAGATACAAAGGTAAAAAGTGCAAAACTCCAAACTCTCATAATTGAATATGAAAATTTAAGGATGCATAGTGATGAGAGTATTGCCAGTTTCTTTTTACGTCTAGATGATATTGTAAATCGTATGAGAATTTTGGGTGAAACCATAACCGATACAACTCTGGTGGAAAAAGTCTTAAGATCTTTGACTTCAAAATTTGAGTCAAAAGTATCAGCTATTGAAGAAAGGAAAGATCTGCAAACTCTTACTATTGTTCAACTACATGGTATTCTGACTGCTTATGAAATGAGACAAGGAGGTCCCCCTCAAATCAAAGAAGCTGCTTTTAAGGCGTGTGCAAAAGGAAAAGAAAAGGAAGTTGTCAAGGAATCAAGTTATATATCAGAAGAAGAAGAAGCAAACTTTGTGAGAAGACTCCAACCAGGTACTGGAAGATTCAAAGGTAAGCTTCCCTTCAAATGTTTTGATTGTGGAAGAGTGGGTCATTATGCTGCTAAATGTCCTTATAAACAATTTGAAAAGGGAAAGAGTTATTATGCAAATGAAGATAATAATGAAATGTCAAGTGAAGATGAAGAAGATTCTGACCAAGATTTGCTAGTGCTCATGGCAAAGAAGCAAAAGAAGAAGGTTACTCAAGAAAAGAAGATATCTCAGAAAACATGTGCAGCAGAAAATGAAGAAGAGGAAACAGGTATTGATTGTTGTTCTTGTAATCCACTCACTTGTGCATGCAATGATGAAGATAGTGAAAGTAACAGTATAATTCTAGAGGCAAATCTCAAGATCAATGATGAAAGTAATTTTTGGGATCAATTTAAAAGGAGGGAATCTATCCTCAAGGATGTGATCTCTAGATTGAATGAACAGATAGAAACAATGAAGGGACAGATAGAAATGTATCAAAGACTGCGGGACAAAGTAACCAATCATAGTGAAGGACTTGAAGCAGAAATAATCTCTCTGAAAGTAGACCTTGAAGCATCAAATAAGAAGAATGAAGAACTTCTACAATCATTTGAAAAGGAAGGACGTGAAGCAGAAATCATCTCGCTCAAAACAGATCTGGAAAAATCAAATAAGAAGAATGAAGAACTTTTACAAATATTTGAAGAGCAAGAAAATGGGTTGAAAGAAGAGATCTTAAATTTGAATGATCAAGTAGAAGAAGGAAAAAGGGTTGAAGAAAGCATGATGAAGCAATGCCAAAATTTGGAGGTTGAGGTAAACATTCTCAAAGGTAAATTAGAAGAAAAGGATAAACTCTTGAGGTTTCAAGATAGTACTAAGATTCTAGACAATATTCTTAGTAGTCAAAGGTCTCCTTCTATTAAACTTGGTCTTGGTTTTCATGAAACTGTTAAAGGAGAATCTAGTTCACAAGGAAGTGCTAAAGATTCAAAGGATATCAATGCAAAGCCTGAAGTGTTGAAAGAAGCAAAAGTTCAACCGACAATCATGAACTCTCAAAAGAAATCATTCCCTCCTTTTATCAATAATGTTGAATGCTTTAAATGTCATAATTATGGGCATGTTGCAGCAAATTGCAGAAGTAGATTGTTTCAGTCACAAACAAACAAATTTTATATAGAAAGGTACTCTGGGTTCTTTAAAGGATATTGTTTTTCATGCAACAAGTATGGTCATAAAGCAGCTGATTGCAATAGAAGAAAGTATAGAAAAACACATTATGATCCATATGCTTACTTTTCTGGTCATGCAAGATGTTATGCTTGTAACAAGTATGGACATGTAGAAAAAGAATGCAGGATGAACAGATCTGAGAAATTGAACAATTTCCATCACACAATAAGAAACTTCAAGAAAAGCTGGAAAAGGAAGGAAGATCGGTCAGAAACGTAGGGAATATTGACCCTACTGCAGTCATCCGCTTCTAAAGCTTATTTCTCATAATGACTGCATGAATGATGTGAGATACATTATAGAGATTAGTAATGTATCATCACAGGGGGAGCAATGTATGATGATTATCATTATTCTGGTTATATTTATTTCTGACAGAGCATCTGATGTGAAGAAGACAGGTACAGGTGGGAAAACTTCAGGGGGAGATGAAGGAATGTGAAGCTTTCAATGTTTCACTTACCATACGCGGGTTCAGTGAACTAAATCCGCGTATACACGCGAGTTACAATGGAGACAGTCGCGTATGCACTTGTGACAAGAAAATTTGTATGACAGGTGGTGAAGATCGGGTTGCACAAGCTAAGGAGGAGTTTTGGTCATATGGAAAGGATGCATTAGATGCATGTAGTTTCGAGAGACATTAAGCATTTCTGAATGTAATGCATTGTTGGCATTATGATGATTATGAAATATGATCTTTCTTGAGGTCTTTTGGTAGTGGTCATAAAAAGTCATATTTATAATTTGATGAAAAGGTCATGATGAGACCTATGATGTAAAATTGTAATATTGAGTCATAAAGACTTGTTCAAATTTGTAAACCCACTTTGTTGGGCGGTTGAGTCAAAATGTGTAAACTCTCTTGGTTGGGTATTTGGAGTCATCATATGTAAATCCACTTGGTTGGATCTTTGATGTAATTATGAGTCCTTGGTGATAGGAAGGTCAAAGAGTCATGTACTTCATTGAAAAATATGTTTGAACATTCGACATGAACTCGGGGGAGCATAGTAGCTTCAATGCACATCAGATCTGGCGCTCTTCTTTCTCATGGAGAACAACCTTGTGTTGGTTTTGATCCGCCCTTTGCCCTAGATGTCAAAGGGGAGAGTGACATGGTGTTTGGGGGAGAATATCATTATGCTTAATATCTTTATCTGTTGTGATCAAGTACCATCGTGGTTGCCATCAAGTCCAAGGGAGATTGTTGAAATATGACACGAGTGTTCTCCTTGATGGAAACCCACTTGATGAAGATGATGAAACCTATGCTTGATGAGTTTATTAATGATGTAAATCTAATGTTCTACCGTAGCTGGAAATGCAGAGAAATATCATTAAGGGGCCACAACAATGATGAAAAGTGTGTCCACAAAGCATCACCTTCAGGTTTGTTTGGCGAAGTAGCGTATGTATGCGAAAAGTACATGCCAAGTCGCGTATGCCCTAATTGCTCTAAAGATATAAAACCGGGGGGTTATTACCATGAGCATTGACCCATTGTATTAGCTTAGATATGTATTTGATCCCATCCAAGAATACCATTAGAAGTTGTGTGTTTTGGCTCATGGTGACTGACAAAGGCTAAAACTATATAAGGAGAAGGAAATTAATTGTGCAAAGTGTGAGCATGAGTACGGTTTTTGAATGAATACTTCACTCACAGTATGCAGATGGAAAGGGTAACGGTTTGATGATAGATCTGAATCTATGATGCACCTATGAAGAAAATTATGAAGAGAGTCTAGATCTTAAATGTATATGTATTTTCTAGATCATTTATGGAATGATTAGATCGCCAATCTAGCGAATGCAGTCTTGAAACAAGAATGAATCTGAGAGTTGTTTTTGGAGAGTTGCACTTCCTAAAATGTACGAAGATCTATACGCGGGTTCGTCGAGAGGAAGTGCGTATATACGCGGCTTGTATTCGGCAAAGAAGCACGTATGAGTGAAGTCAGCTGCGAAATGTGTGCGGATGTATACGCGGGTTGGTGCGGGTGAGCGCATATATACGCGGGTTCGGTGAAGAAAAAGTGCGTATGTGATTAAGTTCTTGAAGTATGTGGTATGAAATTTCGATGCAATTACTTTATTTTAACATTATCTATCAATGATGATACGGGTTGTTCGAATATTGATTATCTGCTATAGAGCAAGTTGTTGGTTTGATGAATGTTCCTTGAGCTTAATTATGTGGGTTGGATCCAGTATGAAAATTGATGAAGCGTGGTCTACAAAGGTCTTTGAAGGTTGAAGCCCGGTCGGGGGTTGTAGCTCCCTTCCAAGAGGCCGGTAAACGAGCGAGGGGGTCGTAGCTCCCTTCCGGGAGAGGCAGTAAACGAGACGAGGGGGTTGTAGCTCCCTTCCGGGGAGAGTTGGTAAACAAGAGAAGGTTGTAGCCTTAACGAGGGTGAGTGCACAGTAATATTTGGTATGAGTCTGTGCAGGTACATGGTTATCAAGATGTTTTCTTTATAATAAAATATTGAAGAAAATTTAGGATACTTGTGACGGTGGTTTCTCGACTTGGGTTTCCACCTAAATCCTGGTGTTCATGTGTGATGTGTGATGGTTTATTACAGTATTCTTTTACTTACTTTTAACTAAACATCGATGAATGAATGATGCGTAGACCTAGTAAAAATAAATGCATAATAAGATCTATGTGTATACATACAAGTTTTATGAAGGATATACGTGTGTATACGCTAGTTGGCTTCGACAAGTAGCGTATGGGTTTAGTGAATGGAAAAAGAAAAATTTACGAGTGAGTCCTAAATCTTGATTCACCCCCTCTCGGTATTATTCCCAACGGTGGTCCCCATTCAGCATTCCAGCGCCGGTATTCATTGCCGCCTTTCGGAGGTGAGGCGATAATTCTCGTTCGGCCGAGCGATTCCATACAGCACATGCATTTGCGTGTCCACAAGTACGGCTCCAAAGCCGCCATTCATCACACACTATTTTTCGGCAAAGATCACGCCCGTGACTCGTGTCCGGTCATCGGATCTAGAGATCTTCATCCAACGGTCATCGCGCTCCAAAGCTACATGAGTGTTAGTCCATCATCAACGAGTGCCCACAGCCCACCGTCTTATTGCCTCAGATGCGTTTTCAACACGTGCGATCTCGTTTGAGATCGAATGAGTAAGATCGATCCACCACCGCCATTGACTCGGTCTTCCTCCACGTCATCATCACGTATTTATCACATCTTTCCCTCGCCATTTATACATTACATTCGTAGGTTATATTTTAATGATTCGCATTATAACTTTGACGCATCCTGTCATTGTTCCCACTTTGCATTTTTCACCATCACCTCTCATCCTCCCACCATCTCGTCACGTCGCGTTGTCTCGCCATTATCCCCCTTGTGTTCACCTTCCCGTGCATGGTTTTCTTTAATGAGTTTTCGGATTTTGCGGGTTTATGGCGGAAACTATTACAATTCACGGTCTCAATTACGTGATAGAGAGAGCACGATCAAAGGACCAATTTCGGAAGCTGAATCATGAAAGCTTAGCAGCGGGAAGAAAATAAAATGAAATTCCATTAAAGCGGGGTTAAATACGCCAAGCCACTGCGGGGGCATTCCAAGGCGTCGATTCCACGGATAGAAAACGATGTGGAGCAGCGGGGAAGATCAATGGATAGTTTGAGGAATTCGGCGTTCGAGCGTTGAAGATTTTAAAGCTTAGTCGGGATTGGGAGAGAGCGAGAGGGTACAGTGCACGAGAAAACAATGCCCTCAGGTTTTTATGTTAGCGAGAATTTTCTCTCCGGGAAGGACCGGACGCCCATAAGGTTTCTGTTCTTTACGTGTTTGAAGAGATCTTCGGCCAGTGCATTTATTTGAACGTCGGCCTCAAAATACCTGCGCTTGCCAGAGCCATTCGACAGCATGGGCGTGCACGTCTCATATTTGTCTTAATGATACAATTAAATGTTCATCACCAACTTTCTTTATTAGTCTTCTTTGTTTCACTATAAAAACCCCAACGAACAAACAAATTATGAAGGGGTTCAGTTTTATCGAGAGAACATACGGTGAAAGGCTTTTGTATACATTTTTAAAGCTCTTGTATTAAGGCTTCCAGGCCCATGGGGTCTCAATGAGGAGGGGTTCTATCTGTTAAATAGGATTCTGGTCTTTGGTATTTCATAGTGTGTAGCCTTTTCTCTTATGTGTTATATTAATAGATCATTCCATTTCATCCATCTTTCTTGTATCATGTTTTGGAATGCAGTGGCTCCTTGATTTGGTATGGATTCATCCTAGTTGATGCCCATGCTCGGATCGGTCAGCGCTTTATAAATATGTCTCATGCATGATATTACGTTTCCATTACTCATCTAAACCGTATTTACGCTATATTAGTTGCTTTGGAAGGGTGCTTTTAAAATGCTATTGTCATGTATGGATTCTTAGATTAGTAAGCCCATGCATAGTGGTATTGTATATCGGGTATCGGCTCAATGTTAGCTAATATCTCCTCTACATTTAGTTCACTACATACACCTTCGATAACTTATCATCGAAGTATTTGAATTAGCCCGCTTTGCGATAAACGGTCTACGAATTGTACGTTTCTTTTGTATTAGAGTTCTACATCTTGCCTCTGCGGTATCTCTTTTCTGTGTCAATTTACGAGAGTTTGGTCCCATTTAGTTTATTTACTTGTTTACGGGAGATAATAGGTAAAGTTTGAAGTTGACAACTTCATATATTATATTATACGCTCCTTGCTATGCTAAGATGTCCTAGGCAACTGGTCTATCGCAACTCTAGGTTGTCTCTAGGAGTGACAACAGGTAGGATCAGACTCAATTAGCCTCGATGCGTGGCGGTGGAGGCCTTTAGTTAGATAAGGCTGATTTTCCTTTAAGCTGTGTTTTAATTTAATGGAATAGGCTTTTGATAATCAATCTTAGCGTAATCCATCTTCAATGTAATCTTCAATCTTTAGTCTGCTTTGTGTTTGGGTCTTCGACAAGCGATACTCTTTGATTTTATTATGCATTGTTGTGTCTTGTTTATGTGCGGGCGCACAAAGGCTCGTATGGCATCAATTCCCATGGAGCATCGGCGAAATGTAGAGTGGAATCCTTTTTAGTCCCTTTCCCTTTGATAACAAAGGCGAGGATCGTCACCCACAAACTTTCTTTTCCTTCATAGTATGGGGAAAAACCTTGAAACTGCAAAACAAACAAATATTATGAAATCTTGCATATTTGGGAAAAGCTGGCTTCATACGCGGCGGGGGGAGGAGCATAGTCGTTGGATGGAAGCATCCAACGGTGGAGATACGTGTTGAAGAGGAAAAAAGGAGAGTGGGAGAAGAATGAGGCAGTAATTTTGGGTATCCGATACGGAGCTGTCGAGATCCAATCGGAGGATCGCTTAATCGGTGGCGGAAAATGCACCGATTGAAAGTTGCGATACGGTAGTATGGGAACAAATCGATCTAAAGATTAGATCAACGGTGGAGAAAGGGTGGGGGAAAGGCTGATCGGGAAAATATAGCAGTGATGAAAAACTCCAATGCGATTAAGCATTGGCCATCGATCTGCGGATTAGATCAACGGCGGAAGTGAATCGGAGGGTTCGCGAAGCCGGAGGTAGGGCTGTGATCGGAGGGAATGAGGACCGTTGGATCTCGGAAGGTGGAGAGAGATCAACGGCGGACAATCAATCGGGGGATCGGCGATTGGGGGTGGCAAATAAACGCGGCCGATTAAAGAGTTGCGTGCGAGTTTGCGGATCAGCAGTCGATATCTTTTGAGTTTGCGGTGGAAAACCTTATACTTATGAAAAACCCACAAATTGTTAATAAAACCAAGGTTTTGATGGATCGGAAATGAAGAATATATATATATGAAGTGATTGGCACCCAATTTCGGGAACTGTTGGATGTATGGAATATAATGGGCCCGGGGCACATACAACAAGGCCAATAGCAATCGGAGCTTAGGGCTGGTCTTTTAATCAACCATTTTGAAAGTTGCGTGCGATTAGACGCTTCGGGACTTCAACACTTAGTCAGGTGTAGGTTGTATGGAATGAAAGCAAATGGGGCGGGGTTTACATATATGAGACCTAATCTCATCGGAAGTTTGATGTGGTCTTCGATCCAACCCATTTGCGAATTTCTTCAATGCGATTGTATGAAACGGTCTTTTAATCTAATGTTTTCATTTAATCACGTGACTTTGGCATTTTTAAGATCAAACTTTGGATAAATGGGTTTTATGATTTTAGAAAAAAGGAAAAGGTGATGGGAATGGATTTTACAAGGCTTTCGCGCCGAGGCGGGCTTTATGGTTATATGGAGCGGTAATAAGATCAGGGGTTTAAATACAAAGGCTAATCGGCTTCGGGTTTATACGTAACACAAAACACACACCATCGAAAGTTTCAATGCGATAAGTGCTCGGGAATATAACTCTTGGTTTCACGAAGGAAGCATGAGATATGGAGTTATAACAAAGGGAGTTGATCATCGGGGTTTTATGTAACAAAACATATGCGCTCGCCAAAAGTTTCCCGATGTTGGAGTAAGCGCCATATGGGTTTAGCGCCTAGTTCTAGCACCAAGTCGCATGATAGGGAAGTGGTTTAGGACTTAGCCCTAAGGGCTTAAATCTGCAATACAAAAATGTGTATTTTATGATTTTTTTCGATGGTTTTCAAAGGAATTTGAGGGTTTGGTAAGGTTAAAAAGTGAGTTTTAACCTTATAAAATGGATTTTCATGAATGGAAGAAGAGGAATCATAAAAGAAACGGGAAGTTTTATGGAGAAAAAGGGGAGCAAATGAAGGTTAGTTTTGGGTGGAAGGGAAAATGATGATTTTACAGCAGTCTTTTCTTATGAAATCAATGAGAACCTGAGTATAAAATGAGAGAACGACAATGAAAGATTTTGAATGAGCATGAGGCGCCGAGAGTCTTGAAGGCCAACACTTTTTAGCAGTAAAATTTTTTCCTTGAAGGCTCAAAAAGTCTTAGCCACCTTTTGCTATAACAAATTTACATAGGTGGCTAACACAACACACCACCATCACATTAAGAGATTTGAACCATGCTACGATACCACTCTGTATACCCTCTTCCCACATCTAACCAATTCGCAGAGAAAACCAGGGATAAACATGTGGCAAGAGGCTAATAATCTGAGATTCAACCTCTAGATGACCTTGAGGAAGTGGAATCAACGAAACATGAAAAACACACTTTACACAACATCAACAACATCAGGGAGGTAACCCAACTTCCCAAACACTTACTCTGGCGAGTGAAGCTTTTTGACCAAATTGAGCCTTAGCCATGAGCATGTTAAAGGTAAGGTAATTGGCTAAAAATCCTATAGTCCTTGAGCATGCCAGGAAAAGGAAGCGACGGGGCCCAATTTGGTCAGTTTTTTGCTTGTGACTACGAAGTTGTGCCACCTTTTGCAGCCCCAAAGCCCAAGTCCTCTCTCAGAAAATTCATGAAATTGTACGGGTTGATTAATAACATTAAAAAAAAGGTACTAAAGCAATCATATCTTCAGTAAATCATTTGGACTCCTTCTAGCCATGACAGTCCATTTCGTCGAGCATGTCACAAACATTGCATCTACGAGTGTAAACGGCATAATTAAATATGAGGGTATCATACTTATCGAGAATATCTAAGAAGAATTTATCCCTTACATCATAAACAATGTAATCTATTTGACCATAGATACATTGTGTACTCATTACCAACTAAAAACATGGATAAAGCCATACATCATCATTGATAGAATACATGCTTATAACCGGCTAATAAAAAAAATAAATACAATGGATCTGACAAAAATAAAATCCATACATAAACAGAAAATTTTCATACCAAATATCAAAGGAATAATATCTTCATTAGTGGATGTAAAAACCAACCAAGGATGGGACTTTCATGTTCCACCGACCATAGATTAGCTAATAAAAAATCTCTCTTCATCAATCCACCCCCATGCCATATTACAAGCATGAATGTGGGACTCAAACCGAAAGAACCAGGCAGAGGGCATCCCGAGGCTAAACCACCTCACCTCATCAAATCAAAATCAGGATTTACCGTGATCCATACCCAATCACTAGGCCAACACAATAAACATGTCATGCTTGGCTTTACCATGATCTACACCGTCCACTAGTCCAACACAAACATGGATATCACCAGATTCTCTCCACCTACCATAGTGAGGAATTTTCTTGTCTCCTATTCTCTGAGTGTTACCACAACCCCGGTCTAAATCAGGGGTCACTACAGGCCCTAAGTAGTTATACCACCTCTAAGTTCTTGTATATCCCGCCATTCACAGCTGAGGATTCCTAGGCCTAAGCATCCAGCAAAACCACCTCAAGCTTTACCACAATCCAATCTCGGTTCCTAGGCCCTAAACCAGGCAACACCTCTCTGCTTTACCGCAGTCCAAAACTTGGATCACTAGGCCTAAACCAAGGCAACACATAAACCGGTTATGTCATGCAGTTGTCCACCTCACTCGGCTTTGAATCCATCGTAATCCAACTAAATGAATACATGATAACTCCACAACACCATGGCTATCCATAAATGGAAAGGCTAGGTTGAATACGACATTGTCACACCTAGCAAAATCCCATGCCAAGACAACACATAACCACATGCAATACCATGCATGCCAAATATAGAAGGAAATCATACATGTAAATCAATACCTACAAAGAATCATGTTGTAGTCGCTTTATTCTGCTCCTCCTTGCTTGCTTCCTCCTCCTTCTTTCTTTCTTGTCTTTCTTGCCTTTGCAATTTCCTTTATCCATAATAACCAAAATGAACACCCACTAGGATGTTTTTCCCAACTTCGGCTTGGAATATGTCCCATCATTACTTTTGATTATTATTTTTACTTTATTACATGGAATTTTCACTAGGGTTGTTACATTGTAGGTGTGAGGATCAATAATTTTGTGGATGACATCCATGGTGTCATCAATAGGAATATTGGTATAAAGTGACACCATAAATGGATACACTATGTTGGTGAAACCAAGTGCTCCATAAAGACTAGGATTCAAGAACATTATGCATAAAACATAACCATTCGAAATCTTCAGCATTAGTTGAACATTATAATAAGACTAAACACTATATTGGCATTGAAAATACTTTCATCCTTTTAAAATTGATCATTGCTCACCTTAAAATTTAAGGAAGCCATTAAATAGGAAACACCCTAATAATCTTAATAGAGATGAAGGTTGGAAAATTGGCGAGGGTGAATTCTCACCTTAGCAGCATGATGTATATAACTAACCCACTTCCCTTTCTTCTTTTATATTAACTTATATTAACTCATTATTTATTAATATAATAATATATTATATTATAGTAAAAGAATATAATATTTTATCTTCTTTTATATATCAATATTTAAATAAAAACATACTAACAATATTATCTTTTTTTTTTGTAAGTTTGATAGTGCCTTCCTTACACCATTAATAAAATAGCAAGTTACAACGATTTAGGCAAATTTTGAAGCGATTAGGAGACAATTGAAGGTTTTGAATAGAAAAATGGTGTTAAAACGAGAGGCAAAGTGTTGATTTTAAAAATTTGTTTATAAGTTTCCTTTGTTATTGAAAATACAATGTGAAGCTAATGGGTTGATTATCAATGAAGAAATATTGTTAAGCAAATGGCCAAAGAAGTCAAAGTGTCTTGGTCTCAAACTAACTTCTGCCATCAAGTACAAAGGAAACCACTAACAGTGTATTCATAAACCTTTTTTCACTTGGTTAAACAGGAGTTGAAAATAACCCAGGAATTTGTCAAAAATAGGCCTCCTTCACTTTCAGTAAGGCTCATCATTATGTAAAGGTGAAGAGCATTCATTTTCAGTATGGCTTAGAGTTCAAAGGGACTGTTGTCAAAATGGATAAATGAATAAGAAAATCATTATTCTTGCAGACTCCCTTCATAAAGGAAAAAAGGGACAGTTTTCCAATTTTACATCTTAAGCTTCAGCTCCCATCCCCTGTTATATCTCCATAAAGTTGAAGACTGGATTAATCTCTCAATCTAAGTCAAAAGAGAGGCACAAAGTTGCACCTGCCAGTTCAATCAACTTCACAGTGGGCATGATCACCTTCAAACATTAGGAGTAGAAACTATCAAATTAAGTTTTAAAAAGATGAGTTATTTCCTTGCAAGAATGGAAAAATATGCTTCACAAATCATTGGTGTGTTGTTTGAGCGAAGTTTTCCTTTAGGTCATTAGAAAGGTCAGCATGGCAGAGATTCCATTTTAATGAAGAACAGTGAAGAGACAGTAGAAGAGTATTGCCTTAATGAGAAAAACACTGAGAGATGTTGGCCTTCAAAATTAATTTCTCACTGTGAAAAGGATTTTGGCCTTGGGATGATTTTCTTATAAGTGGGAGGGGTCATATCTATAAAAATTGTCCAAATAGCATGCACAACACTTTATTACCAACGTTATTTGAATATGGGCCCCTTTTAGCACGTTCAAAGTCATTTGGTTTTTCATCATAACAAAGACATTTGTTTTAAAGAAAAACGTTCAAAACCCTCACCAAGAAAATATCAAAGGTACATTGACTTTTTCTCTTTTAAGAGGTTAAAAGGACCGTTGCAAGCCCATTTGCAATTTTCAAAACGCAAACAACACCTCCTCCTAGCTGCTCACTGGACAAAAGAGAGTTTTCAAGAAAAATTTGCAAAGGTTCAAGATTTTTAGCCCGCGCAGCGTGCCTGGAAAAATGCGTGGCACATTCAGGAGTAAATTTACAAAGGCGTTGTATTGTTGCACGGCGCACCTGTAGCAGCGCACGGCGCGCCTGTAGGTGCGGTCACAACTGCCCGAAGGCCGACCCGACACCCTGTCTATTACGCGGCGCCTTTCCATTTCAACGTGTCGCGCATGTTTGAATAGTCTTGAAGCTGCTCAACTCTTCAAGCAAGGGCCACAAACCATCCTCGAGGTATTTTTATTTTCCTCCTTGGTGTATTCGATTTTCTAAAGGGATGATTGATGTCGAGTTTTGAAAAACTAAACAATGATTGAACAGAGAAGGTCTTGGTATAAAGCAAGGTTGTTGTTACGATATTGACAAAGATTTTTACCATGGGAAGCTAGTGGAGTGTTTATATTGTTTTCAAAAGGCCTAAATTGTTTTCAAAACAAAGTAATCAAACATATGCTAGTGACTCAAAGAAAACACAGTGTTATAGGTTTTCAAATGGTTGAAGGTGTCCTGACGATGGTAGGACAAAACTAACCTCTGTCAGCAAAGTCTAAAGTGACAAACAATGTTATAAGGTGGAAGTAGTCCTTGAAAGGAAAACACAGTGTTTGAAAGGTGACATCAGTGAGCCTATTTTGAAAATAGTGGTCTTAGTCCGAAGGCCTTGTCCCTTCAAAAAATATCTCCTTTGAATGAGTGAAACAGTGAAACTAGTGCTGCCTCCTTTGTCCCATAAAACAAAGTGTGGTGAGAGATTCTTTAAAGTCATTTGAAGGTATTTTTTTGTCTACCTGGGCATAAGAAACAAGTGTTCCTAAGGTGAAACAGTGAGCCTAATTTAACAATAGTGATCATGTATGAATGCTTTATCACTTTCAAAAGTCCTCTCTGTGTGGTAAAAATCAAAACCAGTGCTGCCTCCTTTCATCCATGAAACAGAATATGTTATGAAAATCTTTTAAATCAATTTAAAAGTATTCTTGTCTACCTGTGTATGTGAAACAGTGAAATACAAGAGGAGTGTTTTTTATTGGGAGGGGTGTTTTGTTTTTTACAAGGTTGTCTTGCTTATACCAAAACACAAAGGATCCTTGTAACCTTACCCAAACACAATAACAATTTGACTGTGTGCTTATTATTTTGATAACTATTTGTTGTTTGGCACAAAAGAGACAAAACATTGATTTGTAAGGAGCAGAAGGTTGGTGTTGAGAGAATATTTCACAAAGCATTTGAAGCAGTTGTCTTGGTCAAACAATGACTAATAGGCAAGACAGAGGTGTTTTCTTAATAAAAACTTTCCAAAGGCCATTTGAGACAACTTGGTGTTGCAGAGAGCATTCAAAACAAGATGCCTCCCAGGAAAGACAGTAGGAGTGGCCTGCACAAGAAATTTGAGCATGTTTCCACTGAAGAAGTGAATTCCCACCCATCAGTCTTGTTCAATTTCCATGAGTTTGGGTGTCTAGATTTTTTCCAAAGAGTGCAAGAGGTGAAGAGCTTTTCCCCTTTAACACACCTTTGTGCTTTGAGGTTTCGAGAGAAGCATTTTCAGCTAGCAGGCCTAGATTTCAAATTCTCTCCAAGGTCCATCTCCAAGGCCACTAAAATCCCTTATATCGGGGAGAAGTGGTTTAAACAAAGCCACCTGGACTCAGAAGAATACAAGCCCTTTCTGAAGCCTGAGCACAGAGATTCATGTCCATCCATTTTCCCCTTCTCATATCTTTTGACTAGCTACGCCCCCCTCATGAAGATCATCATGAAATACTTCACTTGTGAGGGAATATTCTGCCGAGTCTATGCCTATCACATTCAATTTCTCATGCATTTCATGAGGGCCAAATTTCTAAATATCCCTTTCTTCATACATAGAAGCATTGATAAAATGGCCTCCACTGTTCAGAAAAATCCTCCTTCACAACAGACAGCCTGCCTCTTCCATCACTCCCTCATCAAAGTCATCATTCTTCATCAACTTGAGAAGAGGGAGGTCTCTTGGGATACTTTCATCACCCATCCGGATTTCTCCACTGTCCCTCTAGTTCATACATCTCCTACACCTCCTACTCACCATCCTTCGCCTTCTTCTAGCAAACCTATTCCCAAGAAGCTCAAGTTTACCATAGAACAAAAAAAAGAGCAAGAAGAGGGAGAAGAGCATGAGCATGATGAGGAAGAAGAGCATGAGCATGATGAGGAAAGTGATGATGAGCGGCATCACGAAGGAGTGTTGCAACAGCAAAGGGAAGAAGGGCATGATGATGAGCAGCATCATAGTGAGGCAGAAATAAAGATCTAATACCTCGAAGATGATGAAGGCAACAAGATGAAGATGTGCAACACAAGAAGGTGAGCAACCATGAAGATGATGAATAGAGGCAGCTACAGGATGATGAACAAGAGCTCCCATGAAGAAGAGGGGCAGCAGGTTAAACAGGTGCAAAATAGTGAGGAGGATAACCCTCAAATGGAAATGCAAAAGGACAGCCAAGGAATCCATGAAGAAATCCAAGACAGTGGCAAAAATGAGGAGCAAAGTGACAAGGGTAAAGAGCCCATGGAGCATGTGCTAGTTGCCTCTCCTAGGCAAGGGGCCATGCTCTCTTCTCCGAAAGTGGCCAAGCCCCGGACATCAAGGAAAAGGGTGCCTAGAGTTGTAACTCCAAATGTGACTAGGGCCCTCTGAAGCAAGGGAAAATTGCCCAAGAAGCCCATGGTCGAATTGCCCAAGAGGAAGAAGACTAAAAGAGCCACCCAAAGCAAAGGGAAGGACAAGGAAGAAAGTAGTCATGAACAGGAAAGGGAATTCGACATCATCCAAATCCAAAGTGATGATAGTGATAATGAAGCCCGGATCCTAGAAAATCTCTTGATCCACAGAGAAAGCCAAATTGATGCTTTGAGGACTGATCTTGATTGGGCTAGGAACTTCAATCACTTTTTACAAGTTCAAAACAAGCAGATGAGTGTCCATATGGCTGTATATGAGACACGGGCCATAAAATACAAAAAGGAGGCCTCCAAAGCACAAGTGAGATTGGAAGAACTCATGGGTGAGTTCGATGAAAGCGAAGGCGAAGATCAGCCCAGGCGAAAGAGGCCAAGAACCATGGGGCTCAAAAAGGCCCTTAAGAAACAAAAGGAAGAAGAAGATGCCCTTCTCCAATCTACCCCTCTCACTGCATTGTTCGAACAAGAGATAGAGAACAATCGGGAAGCATGGCTTGAGAGAGTTAATGATCACTTGGAGAAGAAATTGGAGAAGGCAAATAGGGACTTGGACCTTCAACGGAGGATGACCGGGCATTATAAAAAGCTCAATCAGTTTGCCCAGTGGAAATTGAAGGCCACTTAAGAAAAACTCAAGGAGGCTAAAGGGAAGCGCCCAACACCAAAATTGAGGAAAGACACCTCAAGGCTCCAAATTTTGGCCTCATCTTCACAACATGTTTTTGAAAACCCTTGAGGGTCATGCTCGCTAATTTTTGGCGAAATTCGAAAAATTTTGGTTTTTTGTCATTTTTGGGTTTTTGGCCAAAACTCATGGGCATCGCCATTTCAGTTCGGGGCATCCTCAAAGGATGAAAATGGTATCATTGGATGCCATAATTGTAGGGGCACATACTCAGCGATTTTCAGAACAATTAAAGATCATTTGCTCCCCCAAAATGGTGAAAAACACTCGCTTTTTCTACACTCTGCCCCGTTTATCAGCAAGGCCTATTTTTTGGTTTTTTATACATAGGTCTATTTCTGGAGGACTTCTAGTGGTCAGTTGGGAGAAAAATAAACATTTTCAGAAATTAGACACTCATAGCTTTCCAATGAGTCATCATGGGCCTCTTTTCGACATCGGGAAGGCCTCCAAACGTTGCCGGAAAGTCAGGGGACCTTTTGCTGATGTATTTTTTTGAGTATTTTTGTAAAAATTGAACCTTTCAAAAGTGACTTTTCTTCATGTGCGTTTAGCTATTTTTGTACATGATAAGTTATGAAAAGTCAATTTATTTCCCTTTTTTATCATTTTTGAGATATTTTATTAGATATTTTGTGCTTTGGGCTTTGCAAAGCCTCAAGGACAAAATCAGATATTTTGGATAGGCCAATGAGATTGCAAGTTGAACTAAGAGGTTTTCCTCACCTTGACCTATATATTCCAAAGGCTTTCATTATAAACAAGGCTGAACTTGATAAATAGAAGCAATATATGGTCATATAAGCTTTGGAAGAAATACTTGTCTCATGCTTTTGGATAGTCTCTTGGATGTTCTTGGATGATGAAAGAGGATTGTTGTTGGATTCCATGACTTGGTAGAATGGTATAGTGTCTCTCTCTTTGTTTTGTTTCCTAGTTTTCATTCATAAATTCATGTTCTTGCTTGCTATAGGACAGTAGAGAACAAATTTGAGACATGCCCTTGGAGGCACCTCAAATTTCCTGTTTCTTCATAGCTTCCATGTTTTCTTCATTCTTAGTCACATTAAAGAATTCTTGATTGCTCTTTAATAACTTAAGAATATTGTTTGTTTGTTTCATTCATGGTTTTATGCATGCTAAGTATGATTTACGGTATGCCCTGCTTACTCATGGCTAGCCATAGTTCCACCTATGAAACTTCTCTTTGATTGGTTAGATTGTCATTTGTTGAACCAAGGAGATCTTGTTCTGATCTTGCCCTTTGCCTAAGACTATGCAATCTTGTTTTCAAAGTGCCCAATAACTTAAAGTATTGTGTTTAGGCGTTTCGACATAGTGATTTGAGTTGTTTTTCTGTCTTAGATGTGTTTTCCCCAAATTCTGATAGCCATTTCCTAAAGTTAGAGAGTTATATATCTCTATGCATGGCTTGAATGTTTATTTCTATGAATGGATTAGCTTATAGTTACATTTATCATGATTAATGGTCTGCCCTACCATGTTTATGTCAGCTATTAAACTATTTGTGCTTGAAATCCTTTGTTATTCACAAAATTGATGTCCATCTCACTCCATTTTGCCCAAAGATCCATTTTACCTCGAATCAAATCGGCCCTTCAGCAACCTTGTATCACCATCTGAAAGCTTTCTTGACCTTTTCGACCCCATAGCCCAGTTGATCTGACATATTTTTACCTATCTTATGTCTTTGATCGGTTCATCCCTCACAACCTAAAAACCAAAACCAAAAAAACCTACTTCATAACTAGCCTAAAATCAAGAACACAATAAGCAAACACACAGATATCCCTTACACAAACAAAGAGAGCCCTCTCTGAGTCCAAGAAGGCTAGGTCCTTGGGCTCCAAAGATTGGTTTGATGTTACACTATCATTTAGCTTTCCAATCAGCAAAATCACGGGACCCTAACATAATGGCGATCACGGTGGGACCTTGAGTCAAAATATCCTCGGTATCCCTTAGGATTTCTCAAAATCTCAATAAACTTAGAAAAGTTAGAATCTCAACACATATTTCATTAAATTTGAAAGTATTCGTCGATCTAGAAATATAATATTTCCAAATTTAATGAAATATATATATGTGTTTATATGTCAATTTAAATTTTTGTAAAATTAAAAATTACCAACCTTCTTGATCTTTAACTAAACAAAATTATGATGATCTTGAAACACTTATTTTTTTAATGTTTTTTAGCATAACAATAAAATTCTTAGAATAATATCTTTATGGCTTATTATATGCCACCATACTATTTGGTCTTAGTGGATGATAATCATCATTGTCACCATCATCATTACATACTATTGTAGGAAGTTTGAACCATTTTAAAGTTGATGAGAGAACATTTTTTTACGATCAATTTAAAATGTCTGAATGAGAGTAGTAGTATAATTTATTTATTATTTATTATTTGTACTTTGTGTTAAAACTAAGTTAAAACTATTGTTTTTATACACCAAGTTTAGAAGATGTTGTTTTTAATCGCATTATTGAATTTGATTATGCATATTTGATATGGTGAGAAGTCATGTTATGAAACAAAGCTTGAAAATTAAATATTTTATGGCACTATCATGTCATTTGTATCACCACGTGATTACATTGAAATACTAAATAATATAATTATATTGAAATACTAAATAATATAAACTCCAAAAATAATATGAAGAAAATAGTTTGATATACAACAAATATTGAAAAGTGTGTCCTAATGTACATTAATAGATCCTTCAAAAAAGAACATAGTTTAACTTACACATCCCTCATACTAGGTTGTAGAATGAGCCTTGCCTCTCGACTCAATTACTAATCATTTTAATTATCAAAATCAATCGTGAATTAGAATAGTATGAGTAATAAAATTTGGATTATTTTCAAATCCAAGAGGAAAGAGAGAAAATTGACTAAACTATTTATTACAAATGTTTAGTTTTATTCCTCGAGTGTTTAAGGATATTATATTGAAAAGAACATTGACATTCATCTAAAATTTAGATTCCTTACATTATTTCTATTATCATTAATATTTATATTTATATATTGAATTTGACTCGTGAATAATAGATTTGTAAAAAGATTCTTACCTATAAATTTATTTAACAATATATGAATATTGTGTTTCTTACTATTATTAACCATTTTAAAATTGACACTAACTATTTTTCCTATGTTGAGTAGAAATTTATTATACTAGTACAATGTTGGCATCACTTCAAAGTCTATAAGAAGAAATATTTTATAAGCTTAGTTAGGTTCAATGATCAAAATCAATTTTTTTTAAATTAGAGGCAACAAAACAACAATTTGATTTAGATCATTTATAATAAGGAATATTAAGGAAAACTCACTAAACATTATTAAAAATGTCTAACATTTTTCATTATGTTTAAATGGTTTATATTAAATAGAATACTAATTAGCTACTCCATTATTGTTTTAATAGACCAAGTTTGAAGATGTTATTTTTAAGTCTATTTATTGAATTTGATTATGCATATTTGATATGGTGACAAGTCATGTTGGTCAAACAAAGTTTTGAAAACTTAAATATTTTATGGCACACCCTATGTCATTTGTATCACCACATGATTACATTGAAATACTAAATAATATAAAACTCCTCCAAAAATAATATGAAGAGAATATTTGATATACAACAAATATTGAAAAGTGTGTCTCGAATGCATATTAAAAGATCCTTCAAAAAATCACATTCAAGGATCATATAAACCTAATCTTAAAATATTCGCTCAAGTAGGTCAAGAACAAATTTTTCCTAGACCATATTTATCTATCTTGGCCTTCTTGCAATGTTCTTTCTTTAAGGTACCCATGCCCAACCATGGGTATTAATTGAATAGAGCCGCTGTCATGTCATCAGATTTGCTATCCAATATTGCTCAAAAAATTTCCATTGTATTTCCCTAAAATAGGCTTCCTGTTTCCTACTCTAACTAGCAACATCTTTCCTTTCTACAAACATCAATCTTTTGGATTGAATATTGGCTTTGGCTTGTTGCATTTGGGTCCAACATATACAAGTTCATCTATTGTACATCAAAATCTTCATCCATAATACTTGAAATTACATGGAGTGCATTACGATCAACATCAAATAACGTAGTGTCTTGTCTTGGGCCGAAATCCTCAAAAGATGCAATCACTTCCATCTATTATTTTATGATCATTATAGATTCTATCTATTACAAAAAGAACTCTTTCCCAATACACTACTATTTTTCCATTCCTCCGTAACAATTGGTGAATCTTCGTCATGATAGTGTCTTTCCACATTTTTATGTATGATGTTATACTTTCCTTTAGTTCTTTGAAATAGGCATCATTCTTTTGGAATCTAAGAAAGATGGGTTCCCTATGGGAATTATAGGTCGACCTTCATCATCTATATTCCATAACTCAACCGGTGAATCGACCACTCACTATCTCTAATGGATTCTTTGTACCTTAGTAATCGGGAATATCATTGAGTACAAGAAATATATTGAACATTAAGATGTCCAATTAGTGCATTTTTCCCTCCTTGATGTATCCATTAAGGAAACTTTTGAAGTTATAGACCTTGTCAATAAGTGTAGGTGGAAACACTGCAGTTTTTCTCAATTTTGGCATATCTGATACTTACTTGTAAAGAATATATCTTTACTTTTTAGGTTGGAAGACATTCTTCCGTAGGTTCCATCTATGTCTTCATGGGTGTGCCCACATGCAAGAATCCAACCTCAATAGTGATGAAGACAACAAGTGTGGGCTTAAAAGATAAAACATGAAAATATAGTGATTCATATTATCGCTGTCGCATTGTCCAACCGTAACAATAAATGTGGAGGAAGAGCTTTAAAATCAACATTTTGGCTCTTTTATCTTCCATGAGATATAAAATCATCTCTTGCAAACTCAGATGATTTTTAGAGTAAAGGAGGTGTCAAGTAATGTATTTGTAAGTGGGGTTTCTTGAACTTCTACTCTATGTAGCAGATCACCATACATATCAATTCTAGGGTCTTCAAGGTCCCTAAGCACTTTGCAAGGGATGTAATTGTAAATTGTGATCCCATGTGTACAAATGGTAGGGAGAAATGACCAAAACCTCCCGTGTTATGCCCATGTGTCAGCATACCTCGCTACAATGACACACCTAAATTTGTTCCTACAATAGATTTTTGATTTCCGATAATATAGCCTAGGATTGAAGTCTTTGTTTTATCCATTTTATCATGGAGGTTACTCTCAAATACTCCTTGAAACCGTCCGAGATATTCTATGGGCATAGTAGCAATATCTTCCACACATAAATAATCTTGTTATGTTTGTTCACTTACCTCATGCCTTTTCTTCCATCTCTTTGTAGCCGTTTGACTTCATCCGTGCTTTCAACACAATATTTACCTGAAGTTGGTGTTCTTTGAAAATGCCACATATCGAAACTTAGTATTCCATATCTTGCCTATTGTTGACCGGTGATATTGATGGGTAATTGAGCTTTTGAAGAGCCTCATTGATCTCTTTTAATGAGAATTTTATGTGTAAGTCGAAGGAAGAAATCCTAAAGGAGCAGATGTTCCATCTTCTTCAACTTGACGTGTTTGGTTTGGTGAAAAATCCGAATTATCCATTTCAATTTTGTGCAATATTTCTATGTACGCCACTTCGTGTGTCCCTCGTGCTTGCATGTGTTGGTGTTACCATGAATGTTTTTGATCCGTCCATTTTGGAAATATTGTTGGTAGTTATAGAAATGTTTTTGAGAAATCTTACGTATTTTATACCATGCTTTCTTACAAATAATATTCCCATTAAATCTCATGTCCTTTACATTTCTAGAAATAGGTGGCAGCCATGGTCATGGGCTATGGGTTCTTGACATGAGAGTGAATTCAAGACAAATTCTAATACCATTTTTATTTACTTGTCTCATACCCTCTAGCACCTGGGGCAATGGCCTTCCTATCCACATGTTGAAGACAATCTGCATAACATACATATACGTCAAAAGTCATTACAAAGATTCCCATCCCATTTGTTTAAGGGATTTGTGTCTTCTATAACATCCCATAACCCCATTTCGGGTTGGCCTTTGAACTTTTCCCCAACCCTTCACACCTTGTCGCTCACCAACTTATTTATTGGCCACTCCAACCAAACAATGTATAGACTTATCCCCATTTCTCGCATATTTCACAATTTCCATCTATCTTCCAAAAAACACAAAAGTCCATTTCTCCTGCTTTCACCTTCAACAATGTCATCCTCGTGGACACAACTAGCATTCCTTTGGCAATGCACATGCTTGTTCTCATGCATTCATGTGTAAGAGAAACCTTTTTACATATGAATTAACCCTATCTAGAAAGATGCTATAAGAATGAACATGACAATGAGGTTCCAAATCGATTATGGCCAAATCTCATAAGATTCCAAATGCACTCCCTAGTGTATGCTCAAAATCCCGTTGGATGTGGTAGAGCAACATCATGCTTTAAAACCTTCTCAATTTTAACCATCCTTTTCTTTACCATCTTTCCATGCACTTTATGCCCAAGCTCAGACACATGGAGCCCTCGCCAACCTTCACCCATGCTTAATATCTACCTTTTCCAATAGAAAATGTAGAAGAAACATTTTCACCTATAAATGAATGTAAATAAGGTTAGTATTTACTCAAAAATAAAAGAATTATACTATCATTCATTATTTAACATTTGATGCTTCAATATTTGATTTGCCTATGTTGTGCCTCAAATCCCCGATCTTCCATGGGATTTATGTCCTCATCAACATCCTCAATCAAATGTGGTTGAGTGACATCAATTATCAAACTGCAACATAACATGCATTAGTCCTCTTTCTCCGACATAATAAGTTCCTGTGATTTCTTGTAGATTCGACCCTTCCTAGCCCAACGACTGATCATTAATAAGGAGATCAACATAGTCCTTTTGCTATATTTTCCATTGTAGCTTGTACCAATTCTCGTAACAACAATTAAAACCATAAACCGTAATTAAAAGGTTGAACCATGTAAAAAGTGTGATTTTATATTTTCGCAAAACACACGACTTTCAAAAATTAATATAGATGCAATAATTTAAAAAGTATGGTAGTCAAGGCTGTATGTAATGAAACATTGTTCTCCACCATCTAGTGCCTACTACCAAAAAGTACTTTATATGCAAATTACACAAAAACATATATGAAGACCATGCAATGAGAGATGTAAATAGTGTCATAGAATGAAAAATATAAGCTCATATCAAACCACCAGTTCTATTTAACTTCAGAAATGATACTTGTAGTCTTAATGCATGTTTATGAATAATGATCATAAGAAATTTGTAGAACTTGGAAGAACCAAAACATGGTCCATTGTAAAATCTAAGAAATTCCAAGATTGATGCTACGTAAGACGCCTAAAAGCCCCATGAAAAGGAGAAATTATTTTTTTAGTAGAGGATGTTTGATGCTCAACTTGATAGTCAAAAGCCAAACTAGAGGTTTTCTTCCAAATAAAAGTTTTGAATGACAAATTATAAGCTCATATCCAACCACCGAATTCCTATTTAACTTCGTAAATGACACTTGTAGTCTTAAAGCCTCGTGCATGAATAATGATCATAAGAAATTTGTAGAAGTTGAAGAACCAAAACATGGAAACTGTAAAATCTAAGAATTTCTTAGATTGATTCTACATAAGATGTCTAAAAGCCATGAAAAGGAGAAATTATATTCACTTAGAGAGGATACATGTTTGAACTTGATAATCAAAAGGAAAACTAGAGGTTTTCTTCCAAATAAAAGTTTTGGTACCGTAAATAATAGATAATTCTCATTTTTATTCTAAAAGAAAAGAAATTGCATTTTACAAATCTTAGTTCCAATGTTAGCACTCACCTATGCACATTAAGGACATACCATTGAGGATGGATACAAAGGGATGTTAACTTTAGGTCCTCAAAAGTGTAGATTTGAGTTTTCCTACATTTTTATGTTGATGAGGAAGATTCTTATCTTATGCATATAAACATTAGTGAAATTGTTTTTGGAAGTTCAAACTATACAACAAAATAGAGAGAAAAACAATACATGTTAAAAAATTGTGCTTGATACTTTATAGTTGCATACATGTGCATTGGAAGCAAAATATAGAATACCTCAATAATACATTTATTCATAAACTTCAAAATTATACAAAGATCACATTATTCTCCATGGATCAAATAATTATGATTAGATTATTGTGTTTGTGCCAAAAGGAAAGCTATACAATTATCTTTCCTTCCAACTCAAGCACAAATGTAGTGCCAACAACAACACATATCTATATACAATTCTTTTGCACTATCATTGATCTCCATAAATTGTTCCAAATTCAATAAAACAACACATCAAAAGCTATAACTCTAGCCATTGTGATTATCGAGACAATGTCACCCCTAGAGCATTGGTTGCATAAGTGTAATGGTGTCTAGAAGAAAGCTAGTAATCACTAGGTATCCTTCTTTCATAATCACAAATGCACTGCCAAGAACAATATCAGAGCACTAAACTTGGTGAGGGTGAAATCTTGATAGTTTTCCTTTTGGAACAAGAACAAATAAATCTAGTGCATTCTATAATTCCTTCTAACACAAATACAAGCACATTTCCAACAATAACGTTGCATTGTGAAAAAAAATATAACAGATACAAGATTTACTTCTATCACAAACACAAACACATTTTCAACAATAACATTGCAAGATGAAGGAAATTTAACACATTACAACCTTCCAACATAACAACATTACATTATGAAGGAAATATAATGTGTGCTAGCTTTCCTTTTATCATAATTAGAAGCCCATTTCGAACAACAACATTGCACCTCAAATGAAATCTAACAATCGATATCATTCCTTCTACTACAAACATAGGCATATTGCTAGAAGTAACATTACATGGTCAAATAAATCTAGCACATGCTAGATTTCCTTCTAGCACAAACACAAGCACATTTCCAACAACAATATTCTAAGGTGAATGAAATCCACCACATGCTAAATCTCCTTCTAGCATGAATAGAAGCGTGTTACTCACAAAAACATTGCAAAGTAAAATAAATCTTACACATTCTAGAGTTTCTTCTAGAAAAAACACAATCACATTGCCAGAAACAACATTGCAGGGTGGAAGATATCTAACCTATGCTTGATTTACTTCTAGCACATTTCCAACAATAAAATTGTAGGGCAAACGAAATCCAATGCATGATAGAATTCCTTCAAGCACAAACACAAGTACATTTCCAACAATATTGCATTGCAAATGAAATCCAATGCAAGTTATATTTCATTCTAGCACAAACACAAGCATGTTGCTAACAACAATATTGCATTGTGAAATAAATCTATTGCATACTAGATTTTATTCTAGTACAAACACAAGCATGTTGCTAACACCAATATTGCATTGCAAAATAAATTTAGTGCATGCTAGAATTCCTCCAACCATACACAAACATATTGGCAACATCAATATTGTAGGGTAAAAGAAATCTATATCATGCTAGATTTTCTTCTATCACAAACATAAGCATATTTCCAATCACAATATTTCAAGGTGAATTAAATCTAACATGCTATTTGTACTTATATCTCAAACACAAACATGTCACCAATAACAACATTGCAAGGTGAATGAAATCTAACACATGCTAGATTTCCTTCTCTCGCAAACACAAGCACATAACAATATTGTAGGATGAAAGAAACATACTGCATATTAGATTTTCTTACAAGCATATTGTCAAAAACACCTTATGCAAGACAAAAGAAATCTGATGTGTGGTAGATTTCCTTCTAGCACAAACACAAACACATAACATTGTAGGGGTTAAGAATCTAGCGCATGCCAGATTTTGTTATAGCATGAACACAAACATATTACCAATAACATTCTAGGGAAAAACAAATCTAGCACATGCTAGATTTCCTTTTAGCACATTTCCAATAACATCATTGTGGTGAAGGAAATATGGCACATACTATATTTCCTTCTAGCACAAACAATTGAATTGTCAACAACAACATTGCAATGCGAAAGAAATCTAGTGCACACTATATTTCCTTCTAATGCGTATACAATCACATTGTCAATAAACTCATAGAAGGGTGAAAGAAATATAATGTATGCTAGATTTCCTTCTAGCACAAACACAAACACATTATAACATTTCTAGATAAAATAAATCTAGCACATGGTAGATTTACTTCTAGCACAAACAAAATCATATTGTCAACAACCACATTGTAGTGAAAAAAAAATCTAGTGCATGCTAGATTTCTTTCGAGCCAAAATTGAAGCATGTTGCCAACAATAATATTGCAAGGTGAATAAAAGCTAACATGTGCTAGATTTATGCATAGCACAAACACAAGCACAAAACGACATTGTAGGGTGAAAGAAATATAGCGTGTTAGATTTGCTTCCAGCATAAACAAAAGCATATTGCCAACAACAACATTGCATGGAAAAATATATCTAGAATAACTTCTATCACAAACACAAGCACATTTCCAATAACAACATCGCAAGGTAAAAAAAATTTAATGTATGTTAGCTTTACATGTAGCACAAATACAAGCATACTACCAACAACAACATTTCATGCCAAAAGAAACCTAACTCATGCTATATTTCCTTCTAACCCAAACACAAGCACATTTCCAATAACATTGCCAAGGTGAAGGGAACCTAACACGTGCTAGATTTCATTCTATCATAAAAAACCAAATAGACAACAACAATATTGCAGAGCAAGAGAAATGTAACATGCGCTAGATTTACACATAGCACAAACACAAGCACACAACAACATTGTAGGATGAAATAAATCTAGCGTGTTAGATTTTCTTCCAACATAAACAAAAGCATATTGCCAACAACAAAATTCCATGGAAAAAGATATCTAGAACAACTTCTATCACAAACACAAGCACATTTCCAATAACAACATCGCAAGGTAAAATAAATTTAATCCATGTTAGCTTTACATGTAGCACAAATACAAGCATACTACCAACAACAACATTTCATGCCAAAAGATACCTAGCGCATGTTATATTTCCTTCTAACACAAACACAAGCACATTCCCAAGGTGAAGGAAATATGACACGTGCTAAATTTCCTTTATAATAAACAACCAAATTGACAACAACAATATTGTAGAGAAAAAGAAATCTAGCACAACTTCTAGCCCAAACACAAACACATTTCCAAAAGCATTGCCAAGGTGAAGGAAATCTAACATGTGTTAGATTTCCTTCTATCATAAACAACCACATAGACAAAAACAATATTGCAAAGCAAAAGAAATCTAACACGTGCTATATTTACACATATTACAAACACAAGTACACAACAACATTGTAGGATGAAAGAAATCTAACGTGTTAGATTTGCTTCCAGCATAAACAAAAGCATATTTCCAACAACAACATGGCATGGGAAAAGATATATAGAACAATTTCTATCCCAAACACAATCATATTTCCAATAACAACATCGCAAGGTAAAAGAAATTTAATGCATGTTAGTTGTACATGTAGCACAAATACAAGCATACTACCAACAACAACATTTCATGCCAAAAGAAACCTAGCGCATGCTATATTTCCTTCTAACACAAACACAAGCACATTGCCAAGGTGAAGGAAATCTAACATGTGCTAGATTTCATTCTATAATAAACAGCCAAATTGACAACAAAAATATTGTAGAGCAAATGAAATCTAGCACAACTTCTAGCCCAAACATAAGCACATTTCCAATAGCATTTCCAAGGTGAAGGAAATCTAACACGTGCTAGATTTCCTTCTATCATAAACAACCAAATAGACAACAACAATATTGCAGAGCAAAAGAGATCTAGCATAGTTTCTAGCCCAAACACAAGCATATTTCCAATAACAACATTTCAAGGTGAAAGAAATTTAATGAGTGTTAGCTTTACATGTAGCACAAATACAAGCATACTACCAACAACAACATTGCATGCCAAAAGAAATCTAGTGCATGTTATATTTCGTTTTAACACAAACACAAGCACATTGCTAGTAAGAACATTCCAAGGTGAAGGAACTCTAACACATGTTAGATTTCCTTCTATCATAAACAACCAGATTACCAACAATAACATTGCGTTGTGAAAGTTCCCTCTAGCATATCAATAAAAATATTGCAAGGTGAAAAAAATGTAAGGTGTGCTAGTGTTGGAAATATTGAGAGGGGGGTTTAATCAATATTTCTTTACAATTGTTATATTATGCCAGTTAAAATCACCAGTTAAATCAAAACACAAGATGTGCAACAAGAAAATAATTTTATTAATGAATTTGAGGACTCTAAAAACCTAAGCTCCAACTTGTACAACGAAGTCTTTAACTCCTTCAAGGCTTCAACCCTTAATGAGTACTCTAATATTCAACTACAAATCCAAGCTCCAACCTTGTATGACGACTCCAATCCTTTAGGGATCCAACCCTCTCAGTTTGCTTCAATCCCTTAAGGTGACTTTAATACTGCTTCAAGCCTCCATCAAAAACTTCAAATACTTCTAAAATATGTATCCAAGATAGGTCTGCAAAGTGCTCTCAAATCTACCTCTACAAAAACTTCATGTCTGTTTCAGCAAAAAATTTATGGTTGCACCAACAAAACATGTCTTCAAGTGTTGATCTTCAACTATGCTCCAAGGATGACTGCTGCAACAAAACAAGTGTTGAGCTCCAATAATGTTCTTTCTTCCACCACATTCCACTCCATTTCTTTCATCCATTATTAATCCCAGGCTCAAATGATCAATGAAATTAGTTAAAATTGCTTTAAGAATGAATATCGTGGCTAACTTGCTATGTTTTTATGATTGTGTCATTGTAGTGCTTTTTGAACTGAAACTAGCTACAGAATGCAGACATTCTATAGCTAGTTGCTAATTCTGTAGCCAGCTTCATGTTTATACAGGTTCCGGATGTCATCTTGGAGAAAAGCACACATGGGTGTATTCCACGTCATGTCCTCATCATTTGTTGCCCTCCATGGAGATTGAACAGAATCCTGTACGTGGTTAAGCACGTGGAAACTTAAACTAGGAGTTAGACTCCTAATAGGATAAGGACAGTCCAGATTCTGTTATGTGATCATGATCAGAGTCCTAGTTTAATTTCTATTAGGAAAGACAATAATCCCCATATTATCTCAAGTTCTGTGATGTAAATTTGCTATAAATATGCTCGGGAAACCGAGAGACAAAAGTTAGATTTTGGTTAGATTTTATGTTTGACTGTTAGATCTTTGAAGTCCGTGAATACTCTATTTTGAGGTGATTCCTCTTTAATGAAAGAAGCAGCATTTCCTTGAACGCGTTGAGTCAATTTTAAGCTAGATTTCGTGCTACTCTGGTGGTAGAGGGCCCCTGCCTCCTGAGCGGCCTTGTTTATACAGTAGATAAGTGTTTTAATCTCGCTTTTATTTCTAGTTTAAGTAGATTTCCGAAGCTTATGTTCATGTCTGTTTATATTTACTATCGCAGTCAAACTTACTCTAATCAACTCTTCCAAAATATCATTATGAAGAATAAGGTACAACTGTGATAGTGTAGGTTTAGTTGCATTGACTTTCGTTAGTTATCACAGTTAAGACTTACTCTAATAAACTTTTCCAAAATATCATTATGATGGATAAGGCATAACTGTGGTATTGTAAGTTTTAGTTGTTAAGTTTAAACCAAGTAGCATAGCCAATATTACTCTTACAAAGCTCTTCCAAAATATCATAACAATGGGTAAGAAGTAACTGTGGTGTCTTGGACTTTAGTTGTATTTGCTTTCAGTCTTGTGTTTATGTTCAATTTCTTTGAATGATACAGCCATACTCATTCTCACAAACTCTTCCAAAACATCATTCATACTGAACGGGATGAACTGTAGAATTCCTTAGGTTAGTTGCATGATAACTTAGTTAGAGCACTCAGGAGGTAGAATGCATGTGGTTCAGTTCTGTCATTTCATTTTCAGTTTGATAATGGCTTTTAATTTAACAATGTTCACTGTAAACTAGTAGTACCCTAGTTTAGTCTTAACTTAGCTCACTGTGTTAACATTCCAAGTGTAGTTTCCATCCATTGCATTTCAAATTGTATTAGTTGTTAAAATTAAACACCACGGTCTTCATTATTTACAAAACTTCTTTTGTTCCAAACTCATACTAACACATAATTATTTGGATAGAAGGTAGTATCAGTCTAAGGCCTGGAGTATTTTTGCAACCTTTTTACCATTTCACAAACAAGCCTTTTCTCAAGGACCATTCTAAAAAGAAATCTATAACTTTTGTGTGAGGCCTAGTGGTGCTGGATTGAGTTGCAGAACAAAGTTTAGAATAGAAATCTTATGGTGCTACAAATGTTATTTTCCAAATATATTTTAATAGACCTTTAAACATGGATGAGATGTTGTAACATTGTAAGTTGATTGTTTGATTGTTTAGTTAGGAGAATTTCATTTACACTTAACTGTCCATTTCTCAAGCTCTTCCAAAACATCTTTAATGAATGAATTGGAAAAGTTAATCTCATGTTGTGGTTTATTTTCTTGAAGTCATTATCAAGCTTTGTAATTTGCTAGCCATAGTTTAAGCTTTGTTTTGTTTCAGTATTTGCATTTGTCATTTGTCATCCATAATTTAGGCTTCACTCTGTTTTTAACCAGTAGTATCTTTCCATCAGCATTTATTTCTTTCCCTTGTGAACATAAAACCATAAAAAAAAACCAAAAACATCATAAAAAACTAGACACAACGTAGTGAGAAACAATTACCTAGGCACATATAGTGCACCACACTTCAGCAGTTTACCAACCCTGGTTGACAATTAATGAACTCAATTTAGGAGACTAGGTTGAGCACAAAAATTTTGGCGCCATTGCCGGGGAAGTGTAACTAGGTAGCTTTGTTTCTTAACTCCAAAAAAAAAAAAATAATAATAATAATTATATGCGTAGAGAGAGAGATTTAAGGGGTAGATTCATAAGAAGTAGCAGCAGAAGCTTGATCCCTAGAACACCACTTGTTTCATCTAGACCAAGAGCCAGTACACCTTCAACTCAGACCCATAATCCATCCTTTACTGATCCTAGACTCCTAGAGGACTTAAGATCAGATATTCCATTAGAAATACCTCCCATTTCATCTACTGAACCTGCCTTAGAAGAGGATTCAAGGAACTCTGTTAGAGACACAAACTTTTCCACTTCCTCAGAAGAATCAACTATGGCAGAAGAAGGGGGAGGAGGAGTCTTTAATGGAGAACACACATTATTTGGAGGAGGTAGAGGTAGAGGTAGAGGAGAAGGAGGTAGAGGTGTAGAAGGTGAAGGAGGTAGAGGAAGAGGTAGAAGAGAGATGGGAAGCTCTTTTGGGTTTCCTATAGTAGATGAAGAAACTAATACAACCATGAAAAAAATTTCACCCTCTGTCCTTCCAAACTTATATGGACTTAAAACTAAAGATCCTGAAACCTTCCTATTTGAATTTGAAGTCCTATGTAGAACTTATGACTACTTACAAGATGCTCAAAAACTTAAATTATTTCCTTCAACATTGAAAGGAGCAGCATTGAAGTGGTTTATGAGTTTGATCAATAGTTCTATTAGGACATGGGAAGACATGAAACAAGCATTTATAGAGAGGTATTTGGATTATTGTATGCCAGTTAATCATAAGGAGGAAGTGTTCAAGATGATACAAAAAGAGGATGAAAACTTGGAAGATTTGTTGGAGAGATTTCATTACAACATCAAAAGAGAAAAAATGGAAAACTTAGATCAAGACACCTTAAAAGCTCTCTTGTTGAAAACAATTAGGGATGAATGGTTGGATATCCTTAACATGATGGGAAAAGGGGATATATCTCAACTCACATTACCTGAAATAGCTGAGTTATGTATCAACCTTTCAAGAGGGAAATCTAAAACTATAAAAGGCCCAAGAGACCCTACTCTTGCAAGGGTAAGTAAGTCTTCTTCTAGGACAGTAAGTAGGGCAGAGATAAGGAATATGATTGATGAATTCAAATCTGATATCTTAGGGAGTCTTAGTGAACAAATAGACACCCTTAAGTTACAAAACAAGCAAAAAGCTGAATCTGATGCTTTAGCAATCTTTTGTCCCAGATGTAGAAAGAAGCATGCCCTGAGAGAATGTCCTTTGGATGCAAAAGTTTTAGAAACTTGTGTCATTTGTTCAGAAAAACATGAGACCAAGAGTTGTCCTTCACTTCCTGGTCTTAAAGCTGTCTTTCAAGAAGAAATTCCTACAAGTGCCACAGAATCTCTCAATTTTGTCTCTAGAAGACCTTGGCAAGGACCTCAAACACAAGGATTTCATGATCAAATGTATAATCAACCTCCACCAAATTGGAATTCTTGGCAGCAACCTTGGCCCCAATTTCAAAATAAATCTCAAGCTTGGGCACAAGGGGCACAAAATCCCTATGGAAGATACTCTCAGTACTATCAGTATCCACCATCTTATCCACTATATCCACATTTTCCTCAACAACAAAATCCTCAAAATTTACAACATCAAAATCAACCACTTCCATTACCATTTCCTCAAAAATCAAATCAGTTGCTTGCTCGACCCATACCAAACCCCAACAATAGAAATCCTTAGAATACATATATGATAGAAGGCCAACAATTTCCAACTTATTTAATTACTCCTCTAGACCTTAGTGATGTTAAACTTAGGTCTAGAAGAATACTTGAAAAAAGGAAAACTTCTGTGATTATACAAGAACAAGACAACTCTGAGGAAGATTCTCTACGAGAAAATAAAAGTCTTGAAGAAGACACATCTTTTCAGGACCCAAACATTGAAAAATCAAAACAAAAAGAACCAATAATTTCAACTCCTGTATTAGAGCAGCCATCAACATCCACGCTTACACCTCCCTTTCCAGAAAGATTACAAATTGATAGAGGTGTAGAAAAACAAATTATGGTGCCTAATTATGATTTCCTAGATGAGCTAAGAAATTTTTGCATCAAGATTCCATTATTACAAGCCATTAAGGAAATCCCAATTTTAGCAAAGACAATAAAGGAGTTGAGCATGAAGAAAACAAGAAAAAGAATAAGAGAGACAAAGAAAATTCAACTGGCAGGAAAAATAGTAGACATTATGATGGGTAAGATTGCTATTCCAAAGTATCTAGACCCAGGAAATCCAGTTGTCAAAATTCACATCAATGGAATTGAGATCCAAAATACACTCATTGATTTAGGAGCAGCAATCAATATCATGAGTAGACAAATCATGGATAAACTGAAACTTCCTAATCTTCTCTTTACACCCACATTATTACAATTAGCAGACAGATCTGTGATTAAACCTGATGGGGTAATAGAATACATTCCATTGTCCCTAGATTCTTGGGAGTACCCTGTGGATTTCATGATCCTAACTCCTAAGAATAATCTAGGAGGACACCCTATTATATTAGGAAGACCTTGGTTAGCTACAGCTGATGCTTTCATTAGTTGTAGATCCAGTGATATGTACATCTCTGATGGTAGTTCAACTAAGAAATTCACTTTGTATCCTCCAGCAAGGAAAATTACAGATTTAGATGATACTCAATGGATAGAGGATGAAGAAGACTTACAACCTCTCTTCACAATTTCAGAAATTAGTGAAGATAGTCAAATTCTGAATACTTTAGAAAACTTTGAATCCTCTTCAGAATATAAACATGAACCATTTCAAGAAGAATCCAACATTGAGTTTTTTTCATCAAGACAGATGTCTCTTCATTCCATGGATAAATTTGGCAGCTCTACAAATGAGATATTTCCAGGCAAATCTTTAAACATAAACAAGAACCTAGAAAAATCTCAACAAGAAGAGTTAGTCAAGATATTACAGAGACATTCTTCTGCATATGCATGGGAGTACACTGATATGAAAGGGATAAGTCCTAAGACTTGCACTCATCACATCTACATAGAGGAAAATTGTAAACCAATCAGACAACCTCAAAGACGGATGAATCCAAATCTTAGGGAGATTGTTAAAGAAAAATTGCAGAAATTGTTGAATGTCAACTTTATCTATCCTATTTCAGATAGTCAGTGGGTTTCTCCTTTGGTAATTGTGCCAAAGAAAAATGGTAAATGGAGGGTATGTATTGACTACCGAGAATTAAATAAAGCTACTCTTAAAGATCATTTTCCTTTACCTTTCATAGATCAAGTGTTAGATACATTAGCTGGCAAAAAGTACTTCTCATTTTTAGATGGGTTTAGTGGTTATAATCAAATTCAAGTAGCACTTGAGGACCAAGACAAAACCACATTTACCTGTCCTTGGGGTACTTATGCTTACCGAGTATTGCCATTTGGATTATGCAATGCACCTGCAACATTCCAACGGGCAGTATTATGAATTTTTTCAGATCTAATACATGATTGTGTAGAGGTATATATGGATGATTTCACAGTTTATGGAAACACATTTGAAGAGGATTTAGCAAACTTGGAAAAAGTTTTAAAGAGATGTCAAGAAGCAAATCTTTCACTTAGTCATGAGAAATGTTTCATGATGTTTATTGAAGGTATTGTTTTGGGGCATCATGTTTCAGGGGATGGGATTAGAGTTGATGACTCAAAAGTTGAAGTCATCTCTAACTTATCTATTCCAAGTTGTCAAAAATATGTTAGGAGTTTTCTAGGATTTACAGGATATTATCGAGGTTTATAGAAAACTTCACCAAGATAGCATCTCCACTCTTTAAATTGCTTACCAAAGACTGTGAATTCAAATGGAATTCTGATTTCCAGTTAGCCTTTGAGACCCTAAAAAAAAAAATTTCTGAAGCACCTATTTTAAGGGGACCTAACTGGAAGTTACCTTTTCACATTTCAATAGATGCCTCAGATACAGCTCTAGGAGCAGTATTGGGACAAAAAGACCTGATTCCTTATTCCATCTACTATACCAGTAAAAATTTGACTCCTGCAGAGTTAAACTATACTGTAACTGAAAAAGAGTTTTTAGCTGTTGTTCATGCCATAAACAAATTCAGACACTATATAACAGGCTATGAAACTTTTGTTCACACAGATCATTCTGCAATTAGATACTTGATGAACAAATCAATTACTAATGGTAGAGTTATAAGATGGTTATTGCTTTTACAAGAATTCAACATTACCATTCTAGATAGGCCTGGAAAACAAAACACAGTAGCTGATTTCCTATCTAGACTCCAAAACATCAAAGATGACACTCCAGTTGAAGATCAATTTCTTGATGAATATCTTTTTGCAATTTCTACTCAGACTCCTTGGTTTGCTGACATTGCTAATTATTTAGTTTCAGGAAAATTTCCTTCAATAATGAATGCAAGAGATAAAATAAAAATCATTTATGACAGTGCAAAATATTCATGGGTTGCTAATGAGTTGTACAAGACAGGTCCTGATTTGATCATTAGGAGATGTGTTCGGGAAGATGAGATGCCTGAGATTCTCAAAGCATGTCATGATGAACCTTGTGGTGGACACTTTGTTGATAAGAGGACATCCTATAAGATCCTTCATTTAGGATATTATTGGCCATCCTTGTTTAAAGATGCTAAAGAGTATGTCAAAAGGTGTGACAGTTGCCAAAGGGTAGGGAAACCTTCTCCTTCAGGGGAGATGCCATTACAACCTCAGGTACATATTGAACCTTTTGAAAAATGGGCTTTGGATTTTGTAGGACCTATCAGTCCTCCATCAAGACAAAAAATATATATATTAGTTTGCACTGATTATGTTACCAAATGGGTAGAGGCCAAGCCATTACTTTTTGCTAATGAAGCAACTGTAGTTAATTTTATTTTTGAGGATATTTTTACTCGTTTTGGTGTCCCAAGGGAAATTTTTACAGATCAAGGATCTCAATTTACATCGAGGCTAGTGGAACAAATGATGGAGAGGTACAAAATCAGAAACAGAAAATCTACTCCCTATCATCCACAAGAAAATGATCAAGTGGAATCTACTAATAAGGTTATTGAAGGAATCCTGACAAAGACTGTCCATTTACATAGAAAAGATTGGGTAGATAGGCTTCCTGAAGCCTTGTGGGCCTATAGAACTACATGGAGAAGCACAACAAACCATACTCCTTATGAACTTGTTTATGGAAAGCAAGTTTTGTTTCCCATAGAGTTCCAGATTCAAACTTTCAAAATGGAAGTTCAGCTAGGACTTGATCTATCAGAGGCACAAAAACACAAATTGGAGCAGATTAATGAATTGGATGAGATCAGACAAGATGCAGTTCAGAAAACCAGTATAGTCCAACAACAGAGGGCTAGATGGCATGACAAGTACATCAAGGAAAAGAAGTTCAAAGAAGGTGACTGGGCTCTCTTGTTTGATTCAAAATTCAAGGATTTTCGAGGTAAATTTCAAACACATTGGCTTGGACCTTATGAAATTGTGAGAATTTTTGACAATGGAGCAATAAAAATCAGGACAATAGATGAAGAAGAGGTTACTTTTCTTGTGAATGGTCATAGATTGAAGTTGTATCATAAACCACTCTCAAGAGAAGAATTTGTCAAGAAGTTCCAGGAAAACAGTGATGTGAAGTTAATGACGAAGAATCTTTCTTCTTCATCAACTTAATTAAATCTTCTGAAGTCAGACTCATTGAAAAAAATAAATAAATAAAAGTATAGACATGAAAACCAATCACTGATTGGCATGTTTATACAAAAAAGATGGAGTGAAAATCAGAATCTTTCTGACACTCTAACTTTTCCATTTTGTTTTTTTTTTACAAGCAATTGTTAGAAAATCATAAGTGCAGATCCATTTCACTTATGATCCATCTCATTTCACTTCATTTCATTCCATGCTTCATTCATTCCATTCCATATTCTATTCATTTCATTCCATCCATTCTTATCATTTTCCATTCATTCATCCACACTTCATCCATCTCACTCCATGGTCCATTTTATTTCCATTTTAGATCTTTAAGCTTGATCTCCTTTATGCAATTGAATAATACACAGCACAAATTGTAGGGCACTTTTTCACTCCATTTCATTAGTTGTGATCCATCCCATTCCATCATTCACTTCATACATATCCTATTATACCATATTTCATCATCCATCTTCACTCATTCCATACAACATTCCACTTACATTCCAAACCATTCCATTTCATGTTCCAAGTTCTCTACAGGTACATTCTGCAATCAAACAGACATTCTGCAGCTAATCGGACTTTCTGCAGCCAGACAGACATTCTGCAGCTACAGATCCTGAAGGCACTGACCAGCAATCATCTGATTTGCAACAAAATGATCCTGCATATCCACGAACAAGTCAAAGATCAAGAAGGTTATGAAGATTAAAAAATTAATGATTTTTAGGAGAAAACAAAGCATATGAAGATCACAAGAAAATCAAAGCAAAGGCAAAGGTATGAAGTCATTATAATGACATATCATGAAAATTTTTAGTATAGTTTAGCTATGAATAATTCAAAAAGTTGTTTTGATTAATTTTATTAATCATGCCGAACAAACCTTCCGCAAAACTTTGGATAAAACTTCTTCTGTTTCCACCACTTCAAAACCCATATCCGATCATCATTTCAAAATCTAAATGGTTAAAGTGCTAAGGTGATTGGACTGTTCACGTCACTAAGCATTTAATAACGATTTTTGAATCCGTTATAAAATATCTCCGCGGTCTTTTCACTCATTGATTAGTTTTCTTCACCTCACTTCATTAATTCATTCCGTAACCATTACATATCACTCCTTTCCGCAGCCGACTCTTAACCATTTCATTCTGTAAAACAGAGGTATCTCTGTAACACTATTGTCACCGTAAAATAGAGGAAACATTTGAGGAGCAAAGACAACTTGATTAACGACCATTCTCACCGTGAGCAGAAGGCTGGTAAATTGAAGATTGAAGAAGAGTTATGTGCCTCATCGTGAGAACAGAACCAGTTGGCACTAAATACTTGGAAGGCTATCCCCAAATCCGAGAAATCTTACAACAAGCAGGATGGTTGCAATTCCTTGAAAGATTCAGTGGCTTCCACAAAGAGGTTACTAAAACTTTTGCAAGATCTTTTAATGGGGCCGAGGTTGAAGTTGGAGATATTAATTTCAATGTCACAGAGGCTTTTATTACAGAAGCAACATGACTGCCTAGACAAGGAGAAAAGTGGTTTAAGAACAGAGAATTCCATAACGAATCATGGAAGCAGATACTCAAGTCACCAGGTATGGATGTCACTGTTTTTAAAAAAGGGTATCCCTAGTTCTGCATTAGAGAACAAATGGAGAAACATGTTGCTTGTCCTACAAAAATTCATCACTTGTGAAGGTAGATATGGTACTTTCTATGTTTACCATATTAGGTTGATAATGCATTTCCTATAAGAAGAACTTAATTTGCCATATTTCTTGCTTCAAAGTTTAAAGAAAATGGCTTCAAGTGTCCAAAAGAGAATTCAATTTCTGGAGACAACCTTATACCACCATGGGTTAGTCAAGATTTTGATTGAGCATCATTTGAGCAAAATAGGGGATAATTGGGATAACTTCTTGGTGAGAAATCACTTTGAGGAACCAAAAGAGCCTTCACTTGAACATCAGCCTACAAAAAGAAGCAGAAGATGGCCAAAACTGAAACTGATAAAACAATACAAGAAAGTAGTGAAGAAATGATCTCTGAAAAATTAGTTCAGATTACGGAGCAGCTTAAGGAAAAGAGAATCATAAGAAGAGTTGCCAGAGAAAAAGGAGAAGGGCCATCTCAAATGAGGAGGAGCCACAGACTGAGGGGCATACTAAAGAAAACAAAAGTTAAACAAACTGGGGTGATAAACATAGAAGACGAAGAAACACCTACTGAGGAGGATTTTGATGAAGAAGTTCCAGAAATTGACCCTGCACAACAAGAAATTTACAACTATGTTGAAACATTGGAGAGGAAAGCTTCAGAGAGTAGAGATAGAACCCCTAGTCCTCCACTGTCCGAAATATATGTGTTAAGAAGAGATAGGTACGAGCTGGAAGTACTTAATAGACATATCAGGACTGAGAATGATATCCTGAAGGAACAAGTTAAACTAAAAACCAGTATGAACTCAACCCTGTCTCTACAAATGGACAAAGTGGAAAAGGCTAATGAAAAGTTGAAAAAGAGGAACAAGAAGTTAATCAGGGCACTTACCAATTTAAGGTTCAAGTTAGTCATCAGGAAGCCCAGAAGGCCTTTAACTACCAGACAAAGCAGAAGAAGAGGATTGGATGTTCTTGCAGAGGCCTTTGAGTTCATGGAATAGTTGCATGAGGACATGCAAGAATCTAGCAGTGGGGGTATGTTGAGCTCCAAAACTGTTCTTTCTTCCACCACATTCCACTCCATTTCTTTTATCCATTTTTAATCCCAGGCTCAAATGATCAATGAAATTAGTTAAAATTGCTTTAAGAATGAATATCGTGGCTAACTTGCTATGTTTTTATGGTTGTGTCATTGTAGTACTTTTTGAACTGAAACTAGCTACAGAATGCAGACATTCTGTAGCTAGTTGCCAATTCTGTAGCCAGCTTCATGTTTATATAGGTTCTAGATGTCATCTTGGAGAAAATCACACATGGGTGTATTCCACGTCATGTCCTCATCATTTGTTGCCCTCCATGGAGATTGAACGGAATTCTGTACGTGGTTAAGCACGTGGAAACCCAAACTAGGAGGTAGACTCCTAACAGAATAAGGACAGTCCAGATTCTGTTACGTGATCATGATCAGAGTCCTAGTTTAGTTTCTATTAGGAAAGATAATAATCCCCTTATTATCTCAAGTTCTGTTATGTATGTTTGCTATAAATATGCTCGGGAAACCGAGAGAAAAAGGTTAGATTTTATGGTTTACTGCTAGATCTTTGAAGTCCGAGAATACTCTGTTTTGAGGTGATTCCTCTTTAATGAAAGAAGCAACATTTCCTTGAACGCGTTGAGTCGATTTTGAACTAGATTTCGTGCTACTCTGGTGGTAGAGGGCCCCTACCTCATGAGCGGCCTTGTTTATACAGTAGATAAGTGTTTTAGTTTCGCTTTTATTTCTAGTTTAAGTAGATTTCTGAAGCTTACGTTCATATTTGTTTATATTTTACTATCACAGTCAAACTTACTCTAATCAACTCTTCCAAAATATCATTATGAAGAATAAGGCACAACTGTGATAGTGTAGGTTTTAGTTGCATTTACTTTCGTTAGTTATCACAGTTAAAACTTACCCTAATAAACTTTTCCAAAATATCATTATGATGGATAAGGCATAACTGTGGTATTGTAGGTTTTAGTTGCTAGTTTACACCAAGTGGCATAACCAATCTTACTCTTATAAAGCTTTTCCAAAATATCATAACAATGAGTAAGAAGTAGCTGTGATGTCTTGGATTTTAGTTGTATTTGCTTTCAGTCTTGTGTTTATGTTCAATTGCTTTGAATGATACAACCATACTTGTTCTCACAAACTCTTCCAAAACATCATTCATACTGAATAGGATGGACTGTAGAATTCCTTAGGTTAGTTGCATATTGACTTAGTTATAGCACTCCGGAGTTAGAATGCATGTGGTTCAGTTCTGTCATTTCATTTTCAGTTTGATAATGGCTTTTTAGTCTAACATTGTTCACTGCACTTCAAATAGACTAGTGGCACTTTAGCTCAGTTTTAGCTCACTGTATTAGCACTCCAGTCTAGTTGTCATCCATTGCATTTTTAAGTTATATTAGTTGTTTAATTTAAATACCACGGTCTTCATTATTTACAAAACTTCTTCTGTTCCAACCCTATATTAATACATAATTATCTGGACAGAAGGTAGTATCAGTCTAAGGCCTGGAGTACTTTTGTAACCTTTTTACCATTTCACAAACAAGCCTTTTCTCAAAGACCATTCTAAAAAGAAATCTATAACTTTTGTGTGAGGCCTAGTGGTGCTAGATTGAGTTGCAGAACAAAGTTAGAAGCTAGTTTAGAATAGAAATCTTATGGTGCTACAAATGATCTTTTCCAAATATATTCCAATAGACCTTTAATCATGGATGATATGTTGTAACATTGTAAGTTGATTGTTTGATTGTTTAATTAGGAGAACTTTATTTACACTTAATTGCCCATTTCTCAAGCTCTTCCAAAAAATCTTTAATGAATGAATTGGACAAGTTAAGCTCATGTTGTGATTTATTTCCTTGAAGTCATTATCAAGCTTTGTATTTTGCTAGTCATAGTTTAGGCTTTGTTTTGTTTCAGTATTTGCATTTGTCATTTGTCATCCATAATTTAGGCTTCACTCTGTTTTTAACCAGTAGCTTCTTTCCACCAGCATTTAGTTCTTTCCCTTGTGAACATAAAACCATAAAAACCCAAAAACATCATAAAACACTAGACACAACGAAGTGAGAAACAATTACCTAGGCACATATAGTGCACCACACTTCAGCAGTTTACCAACCTTGGTTGACAATTAATGAACTCAATTTAGGAGACTAGGTTGAGCACAAACAACCTACTTCGATAATTTCTGCCCGAGACACTCGCTTTGTAGGAGAGTTTTGGTGCACTTTATGGGGACTCATGGACACAAAGCAGAAGAAAAGCACAACCTTTCATCCACAGACCGACGGGCAGACAAAAGTGGTGAATAGGATAGTGATACATATTCTCGAGGTTACTGCAGCAAACATCCTAGGTTGTGGGATGAATATTTACCTTATGTGTATCATGCTTACAATCAAGCCTTACATTATTCGACTAATAGATTGCCATTTGAAACATGTTTTGGGTATCCACCAAATTCACCAATGGATTTCATGTTTGGTGAAGAAGATAAAGTGGATGGACATGACGATTCAAATAAAGAAGTTAATTTCATTCAACAGATACAGCATGTACATGAAGCAATGCAGGATCAATTAGAGAAGAGTCAAGCCAAGTACAAAATGCGGCATGACAAGCATCAAGTGTATTATCATTTTCAGGTCGGTGATTAGGTATGACTGTATATTAGTAAAGATAGGTTGAAAGGTGAAGGTAAGAAACTGAAACCCATCAGGTATGGTCCTTTCAAGATTGTGGGAAATATTGGAAATAATGCATTCCAGTTAGATTTACCTCCTTACATGCATATTTATTCAGTTGTAAATCTAGAAAATTTGAACTTGTAGTCAGAATTCTGAAGAGAGAGGCAGTTTTTCTTTCAGGTGTAACTTGGTCGTCGAGAGGCGGAATTGGGAACTGATACATTCGTTGGAAGGCTACGAGAGAGAGATTTCTGTTGATAGAGGCCAGAGGTGCCTGCGAGCATGTTCAGTATGGTGTATTTCTGTGTAAAACTTCCTTGGATCAATCCTTAACAAAATGGATGCCCATCTTGAAAGCGGACCCAGAGACGTAGTCCACCAGGGACGAACTGCATAATCAATGTTTGATGTCTTCTATCTTTGTTATTTGTTGCGAATTCATGTTTAATATTCTTCTTAAGTTCTGGTTTAAGTCATAAAATCAATTTTTTTCCTTCAGTCTTCCACACTAAGCGATCGAGTTAACAATCAATTCATTGTTGGCAGATATTTAGGTCTATTTCAGTGTTATTTCATATCTATTTCAGATCAGGTAAGGTTATGTAAGGCTAGCTTAGGCTAGGGTAGGCTAGGGTAGGCTATGCTAGGTTATGTTAGGTTAGGTTAGGTTAGGTTAAGTTAGTTTAGTTTAGTTTAGGTTAGGCTAGACTAGGCTAGACTAGGCTAGGCTAGGTTAGGTTAGTTTAGGCAATGTTACGCTAGGTAAGGCTAGGCTAGGCTAGGCTAGGCTAGGTTAGGTTAGGTTAGGTTTGGCTAGGCTAGGCTAGGCTAGGTTAGGCTAGGGTAGGCACGGTTAGGCTAGGTTAGGTTAGGCTAGGTTAGGCTAGGCTAGGCTAGGTTAGGTTAGGCTAGGCTACTTAAGGCTAGGCTAGGCTAGGCTAGGCTATGCTAGGTTAGGTTAGGCAAGGTTAGGTTAGGCTAGGAAAGGTTAGGATAGGCTAGGCTAAGATAGGCTAGGCTAGGCTAGGCTAAGCCAAGCTAGGCCAGGCCAGGCTAGGCTAGGCTAGCGAAGGCTAAGCTAGGCTAGGCTAGGCAAGGCTAAGCAAGGCTAAGCTAGGCTAGGCTAGGAAAGGCTAATCTAGGATAGGCTTGGAAAGGCTAAGCAAGGCTAGGCTAAGAAAGGCTAATCTAGGATAGGCTTGGAAAGGCTAAGCTAGGTTAGGCTTGGATAGGTTAGGTAAGGTTAGGTTAGTCTAGTCTAGCTTAGGCTAGACTAGACTAGGTTAGGTTAGGTTAGGTTAGGCTAGGCTAGGCTAGGCTAGGTTAGGTTAGGTTAGGCTAGGATAGGCTAGGTTAGGTTAGTTTAGGCAATGTTAGTCTAGGTAAGGCTAGGTTAGGCTAGGTTATGTTAGTTTAGGCAATGTTAGGCTAGGTGAGGCTAGGCTAGATTAGGCTAGGCTAGGTTAGGTTAGGTTAAACTAGGTTAGGTTAGGTTAGGCTAGGTTAAGTTAGGTTAGGGTAGGTTAGTGTAGGTTAGGCTAGGCTAGTTTTTGTTAGGACAGGTAAGGCTAGGTAAGGCTAAGCTAGGATAGGATAAGTTAGCTTAGGCTAGGATAGGCTAGGATAGGTTAGCTTAGGCTAGGTTAGGTTAGGTTAGGTCAGGATAGGCTAGGCTAGCTTAGGCTATTTTAGGCTAGGTAAGGCTAGGTTAAGCTAGGTTAGGCTAGGTTAGGTTAGGCTAAGGCTAGTTTAATTTAGGTTAGGTTAGGTTAGGTTAGGCTAGGTAAGGCTATGCTAGGCTAGGCTAGGCAAGGCTAAGCTAGGATAGGATTGGTAAGGATTAACTAGGCTAGGCTAGGTTAGGTTACAATAGGTTAGGCTAGGTTAGGTTAGTTTAGGTAATGTTAGATAATGTTAGGCTAGGTAAGGCTAGGTTAGGCTAGGTTAGGCTAGGATAAGCTAGGTTATGCTAGGCTAAGCTAGGTTATGCTAGGCTAGGCTAGGATAGGATAGGCTAGGCTAGGCTAGGCAGGGTTAGGCTAGGCTAGGCTAGGCTAGGCTTAGGCTAGATTAGGTTAGTATAGGCTAGGCTAGGATAGACTAGCCTAGATTAGGCAATGTTAGGCTAGGTAAGGCTAGGTAAGGCTAGGTTAGGTTTGGTTACGTTAGGTTAGGTTAGATTAGGCTAGGTTAGGCTAGGCTACGTAGGGTTAGTTTAGGCTAGGTAAGAGTAGGCTATGTTAGGCTAGGTTAGGCTAAAATATGTTAGGTTACGCTAGGAATCATTTGGCTAGGAAATATTAGGCTAGGCTAGGCTAGGTTAGGTCAGCTTAGGTCAGCTTAGGTTAGGTCAGGTTAGGCTAGGTTAGGCTAGGCTAGGCTAGGCTAGATTATGTTAAGCTAGGGTAGGGTAGGTTAGGTTATTTTAGGTATTGTTAGGCATGTGTTAGGCTAGGTTAGCTTAGGTTAGGCTAGGATAAGCTAGGCTAGGCTAGGTTAGGCTAGGTTAAGCTAAGCTAAGCTAGGCTAGGCTAGGCTAGGCTAGGCAAGGCAACACTAGGCTAGCAAATGCTAGGGTACGCTAGGCTAGGGTATGATAGGTTAGGTTAGGTTAGGCTAGGTTAGGCTAGGTTAGGTTAGGCTAGGTTAGGCTAGGCTAGGTTGGATTAGGCTAGGCTAGGTTAGGTAGGTTAGGTAGGTTTAGTTTAGGCTAGGTTAGATTAGGCTATCCTAGGCTAGGTTAGGCTATGTTAGGTTAGAATAGGCTAGGCATCGTTAGGCTAGGCTAGTCTAGGCAAGATTAGGCTAGGCTAGACTAGGCTAGGCTAGGCTAGATTAGGTTAGTATAGGCTTGGCTAGGCTAGACTAGCCTAGATTAGGCAATGTTAGGCTAGGTAAGGCTAGGTAAGGCTAGGTTAGGCTTGGCTAGGATGGGCTAGGTTAGGTTAGGTTAGGCTAGGCTAGGCTAGGCTAGGCTACGTAGGGTTAGTTTAGGCTAGGCAAGAGTAGGCTATGTTAGGCTAGGTTAGGCTAGGATATGTTAGGTTAGGCTAGGTTAGGTTAGGTCAGATTAGGTTAGGTCAGCTTAGGTTAGGTCAGGTTAGGCTAGGTCAGGCTAGGGTAGGCTAGGGTAGGCTAGGCTAGATTATTTTAAGCTAGGTTATGGTAGGTTAGGTTATTTTAGGCATTGTTAGGCATGTGTTAGGCTAGGTTAGCTTAGGTTAGGCTAGTATAAGCTAGGCTAGGCTAGGCTAGGTTAGGCTAGGTTAGGCTAGGCTAGGTTAGGCTAGGCTAGGCAAGGCAATGCTAGGCTAGGCAATGCTAGGCTAGGTTAGGCTAGGCTAGGCTATGCTAGGCTAGGGTAGGTTAGGTTAGGTTAGGATAGGTTAGGCTAGGTTAGGCTAGGCTAGGCTAGGCTTGGTTAGACTAGGTTAGGTTAGGCTAGACTAGGTTAGGCTAGACTAGGCTAGGCTATGCTAGGCTAGGCTAGGCTAGGTTAGGTAGGTTAGGTAGGTTTAGTTTAGGCTAGGTTAGATTGGGCTATTCTAGGCTAGGTTAGGCTATGTTAGGTTAGGATAGGCTAGGCATCGTTAGGCTAGGCTAGTCTAGGCAAGGTTGGGATTAGATTAGGCTAGGCTAGGCTAGGTTAGGTTAGGTTAGGCTAGGCATCGTTAGGCTAGGCTAGGAATCATTAGGCTAGGCTAGGTAAGGCTAGGTTAGGGTAAGCTAAGCTAGTCTAGGCTAGGGTAGGTTAGGCTAAGTTTGGTTAGGTTAATCTAGGATAAGCTAGGTTATGCTAGGATAAGCTAGGCTAGGCTAGGTTAGGCTAGGATAGGCTAGGCTAGTCTATTTTAGGCTAGGCTAGGCTAGGCTAGGTAGGGTTAGGCTAGGCTAGGCAAGATTAGGCTAGGTTAGGTTAGGCTAGGCTAGGTTAGGCTAGGTTAGGTTAAGCTAGGCTAGGCTAGGCTAGATCATGTTAGTATAGGCTAGGCTAGGCTAGACTAGGCTAGATTAGGCAATGTTAGGCTAGGTAAGGCTAGGTTAGGCTAGGCTAGGCTAGGCTAGGCTAGATTAGGCAATGTTAGGCTAGGTAAGGCTAGGTAAGGCTATGTTAGGTTTGGTTACGTTAGGTTAGGTTAAATTAAGCTAGGCTAGGCATCGTTAGGCTAGGCTAGGCATCGTTAGGCTAGGCTAGGTAAGGCTAGGTTAGGCTAAGCTAGGTTAGCTAGGCTAGGCCAGGTGAGGCTAGGCGAGGCGAGGCGAGGCTAGGCTAGGCTAGGCTAGGCTAGGATAGGCTAGGCTAGGCTAGGTTAGGCTAGCCTAAGTTTGGTTAGGCTAATCTAGGCTAGGCTAGGCTAGGCTAGGTAGTGTTAGGCTAGGCTAGGCAAGATTAGGCTAGGTTAGGCTAGGCTAGGTTAGGTTAGGCTAGGCTAGGCTAGGCTAGATTAGGTTATTATAGGCTAGGCTAGGCTAGTTTTTGTTAGGATAGGTAAGGCTAGGTAAGGCTAGGCTAGGCTAGGATAAGTTAGCTTAGGCTAGGATAGGCTAGGATAGGTTAGCTTAGGCTAGCTTAGGCTAGCTTAGGCTAGGTTAGGTTAGGTTAGGTCAGGATAGGCTAGGCTAGCTTAGGCTATTTTAGGCTAGGTAAGGCTAGGTTAGGCTAGGCTAGGTTAGGCTAGGTTAAGCTAGGTTAGGCTAGGATAGGCTAGGTTAGGTTAGGCTAAGGCTAGTATAATTTAGGTTACGTTAGGTTAGGCTAGGCTAGGTAAGGCTATGCTAGGCTAGGCTAGGCAAGGCTAAGCTAGGCTAGGATTGGCAAGGATTAGCTAGGCTAGGCTAGGTCAGGTTACAATAGGTTAGGCTAGGTTAGGTTAGTTTAGGTAATGTTAGGTAATGTTAGGCTAGGTAAGGCTAGGTTAGGCTAGGTTAATCTAGGATAAGCTAGGTTATGCTTGGCTAAGCTAGGTTAGGCTAGGCTAGGTAGGGTTAGGCTAGGCTAGGCAAGATTAGGCTAGGTTAGGCTAGGCTAGGCTAGGCTAGGCTAGGCTAGATTAGGTTAGTATAGGCTAGGCTAGGCTAGACTAGCCTAGATTAGGCAATGTTAGGCTAGGAAAGGCTAGGTAAGGCTAGGTTAGGCTAGTCTAGGTTAGGTTTGGTTGCATTAGGTTAGGTTAGATTAGGCTAGGCTAGGCTAGGCTGGGCTAGGTTAGGTTAGGTTAGGTTAGGTTAGATTAGGCTAGGCTAGGCTAAGCTAGGCTAGGCTACGTAGGGTTAGTTTAGGCTAGGCAAGAGTAGGCTATGTTAGGCTAGGTTAGGCTAGGATATGTTAGGTTAGGCTAGGAATCGTTTGGCTAGGAAATATTAGGCTAGGCTAGGTTAGGCTAGGCTAGGTTAGGCTAGGTTAGGTTAGGTCAGATTAGGTTAGGTCAGCTTAGGTTAGGTCAGGTTAGGCTAGGTCAAGCTAGGGTAGGCTAGGGTAGGCTAGGCTAGATTATGTTAAGCTAGGCTACGGTAGGTTAGGTTATTTTAGGCATTGTTAGGCATGTGTTAGGCTAGGTTAGCTTAGGTTAGGCTAGGATAAGCTAGGCTAGGCTAGGATAGGTTAGGCTACATTAAGCTAGGCTAGGTTAGGCTACATTAAGCTAGGCTAGGTTAGTCTAGGCTAGGCTAGGCAAGGCAATGCTAGGCTAGGAAATGCTAGGCTAGGCTAGGCTAGGCTAGGCTAGGGTAGGTTAGGTTAGGTTAGGCTAGGGTAGGTTAGGTTAGGTTAGGCTAGGCTAGGTTAGACTATGCTAGGTTAGGTTAGGCTAGGTTTGGCTAGAGTAGGTTAGGCTAGGCTAGGTTAGGTAGGTTAGGTAGGTTTAGTTTAGGCTAGGTTAGATTAGGCTATTCTAGGCTAGGTTAGGGTATGTTAGGTTAGGATAGGCTAGGCATCATTAGGCTAGGCTAGTCTAGGCAAGTTTGGGATAGATTAGGCTAAGCTAGGCTAGGCTAGGTTAGGTTAGGTTAGGCTAGGCATCGTTAGGCTAGGCTAGGAATCATTAGGCTAGGCTAGGTAAGGCTAGGTTAGGGTAAGCTAGGTTAGCTAGGCTAGGATAGGCTAGGTTAGGCTAAGTTTGGTTAGGTTAATCTAGGATAAGCTAGGTTATGCTAGGATAAGCTAGGCTAGGTTAGGTTAGGCTAGGCTAGGCTAGGCTAGGCTAGGTAGGGTTAGGCTAGGCTAGGCAAGATTAGGCTAGGCTAGGCTAGGTTAGGCTAGGTTAGGTTAGGCTAGGCTAGGCTAGGCTAGATTATGTTAGTATAGGCTAGGCTAGACTAGGCTAGACTAGGCAATGTTAGGCTAGGTAAGGCTATGTTAGGTTTGGTTACGTTAGGTTAGGTTAGATTAAGCTAGGCTAGGCATCGTTAGGCTAGGCTAGGCATCATTAGCCTAGGCTAGGTAAGTCTAGGTTAGGCTAAGCTAGGTTAGCTAGGCTAGGCCAGGTGAGGCTAGGCAAGGCAAGGCGAGGCGAGGCTAGGCTAGGCGAGGCTAGGCGAGGCGAGGCGAGGCTAGGCTAGGCGAGGCTAGGCTAGGCTAGGCTAGGCTAAGTTTGGTTAGGCTAATCTAGGATAAGCTAGGTTAGGCTAGGTAGGGTTAGGCTAGGCTAGGCTAGGCAAGATTAGGCTAGGTTAGGCTAGGCTAGGTTAGGTTAGGCTAGGTTAGGCTAGGCTAGATTAGGTTATTATAGGCTAGGCTAGGCTAGTTTTTGTTAGGACATGTAAGGCTAGGTAAGGCTAGGTAAGGCTAGGATAGGCTAGGATAGGTTAGCTTAGGCTAGGATATGCTAGGATAGGTTAGCTTGGGCTAGCTTAGGCTAGCTTAGGCTAGGTTAGGTTAGGTTAGGTCAAGATAGGCTAGACTAGCTTAGGTTATTTTAGGCTAGGTAAGGCTAGGTTAGGTTAGGTTAAGCTAGGTTTGGCTAGGATAGGCTAGGTTAGGTTAGGCTAAGGCTAGTTTAATTTAGGTTAGGTTAGGTTAGGTTAGGTTAGGCTAGGTAAGGTTATGCTAGGATAGGATAGGCAAGGCTAAGCTAGGCTAGGATTGGCAAGGATTAGCTAGGCTAGGCTAGGTTAGGTTACAATAGGTTAGGCTAGGCTAGGTTAGTTTAGGTAATGTTAGGTAATGTTAGGCTAGGTTAGGCTAGGTTAGGCTAGGTTAATCTAGGATAAGCTAGGTTATGCTAGGCTAAGTTAGGTTATGCTAGGCTAAGCTAGGTTAGGCTAGGGTAGGGTAGGGTAGGGTAGGGTAGGGTAGGCTGGGTAGGGTTAGGCTAGGCTAGGCAAGATTAGGCTAGGCTAGATTAGGTTAGTATATGCTAGGCTAGGCTAGACTAGCCTAGATTAGGCAATGTTAGGCTAGGTAAGGCTAGGTAAGGCTAGGTTAGGCTAGGCTAGGTTAGGTTTGGTTACGTTAGGTTAGGTTAGATTAGGCTAGGCTATGTAGGGTTAGTTTAGGCTAGGCAAGAGTAGGCTATGTTAGGCTAGGTTAGGCTAGGATATGTTAGGTTAGGCTAGGAATCGTTTGGCTAAGAAATATTAGGCTAGGCTAGGCTAGGTTAGGTTAGGTTAGGTTAGGCTAGGTTAGGCTAGGCTAGGCTAGGCTAGATTATGTTAAGCTAGGCTAGGGTAGGTTAGGTTATTTTAGGTATTTTTAGGCATGTGTTAGGCTAGGTTAGGCTAGGTTAAGCTAGGCTAGGCTAGCCTAGGCTAGGCAAGGCAAGGCAACACTAGGCTAGGGAATGCTAGGCTACGCTAGGCTACGCTACGCTAGGGTATTTTAGGCTAGGCTAGGCTAGGCTAGGTTAGGCTAGGTTAGGTTAGGCTAGGTTAGGTAGGTTAGGTAGGTTTAGTTTAGGCTAGGTTAGATTAGGCTATCCTAGGCTAGGTTAGGCTATGTTAGGTTAGAATAGGCTAGGAAAGTCTAGGCAAGATTAGGCTAGGCTAGATTAGGTTAGTATAGGCTAGGCTAGACTAGTCTAGATTAGGCAATATTAGGCTAGGTAAGGCTAGGAAAGGCTACGTTAGGCTTGGCTAGGTTGGGCTAGGTTACGTTAGGTTAGGTTAGATTAGGCTAGGCTACGTAGGGTTAGTTTAGGTTAGGTAAGAGTAGGCTATGTTAGGCTAGGTTAGGCTAGGATATGTTAGGTTAGGCTAGGTTAGACTAGGTTAGGTTAGGTCAGCTTAGGTCAGGTCAGGTTAGGCTAGGTCAGGCTAGGGTAGGCTAGGGTAGGCTAGGCTAGATTATGTTAAGCTAGGCTACGGTAGGTTAGGTTATTTTAGGCTTTTGTTAGGCATGTGTTATGCTAGGTTAGCTTAGGTTAGGCTAGGATAAGCTAGGCTAGGCTAGGATAGGTTAGGCTAGGTTAGGTTAGGCTAGGTTAGGCAAGGCAATGCTAGGCTAGGCTAGGCTAGGTTAGGCTAGGTTAGGCTATGTTAGGTTAGGCTAGACTAGGCTAGGCTAGGCTAGGCTAGGTTAGGCTAGGTTAGGTTAGGCTATGTTAGGTTAGGCTAGACTAGGCTAGGGTAGGCTAGGGTAGGCTAGGCAAGGCAGGTTAGGTAGGTTTAGTTTAGGCTAGGTTAGATTGGGCTATTCTAGGCTAGGTTAGGCTATGTTAGGTTAGGATAGGGGCATCGTTAGGCTAGGCTAGTCTAGGCAAGGTTGGGATAGATTAGGCTAGGCTAGGCTAGGTTAGGTTAGGGTAGGGTAGGCTAGGCATCGTTAGGCTAGGCTAGGAATCAATAGGCTAGGCTAGGTTAGGGTAAGCTAGGTTAGCTAGGCTAGGCTAGGGTAGGTTAGGATAAGTTTGGTTAGGTTAATCTAGAATAAGCTAGGTTATGCTAGGCTAGGCTAGGTTAGGCTAGGCTAGGCTAGGATAGGCTAGGCTAGTCTATGCTAGGCTAGTCTAGGCTAGGCTAGGCTAGGCTAGGTAGGGTTAGGCTAGGCTAGGCAAGATTAGGCTAGGTTAGGCTAGGTTAGGTTAGGCTAGGCTAGGCTAGGCTAGATTATGTTAGTATAGGCTAGGCTAGGCTAGACTAGGCTAGATTAGGCAATGTTAGGCTAGGTAAGGCTATGTAAGGCTAGGTTAGGTTTGGTTACGTTAGGTTAGGTTAGGTTAGGTTAGGTTAGGTTAGATTAAGCTAGGCTAGGCATCGTTAGGCTAGGCTAGGCATCATTAGGCTAGGCTAGGTAAGGCTAGGTTAGGCTAAGCTAGGTTAGCTAGGCTAGGCTAGGTGAGGCTAGGTTAGGCTAAGCTAGGTTAGCTAGGCTAGGCTAGGTGAGGCTAGGCTAGGCGAGGCGGGGCTAGGTTAGGCTAGGCTAGGCGAGGCTAGGCTAGGCTAGGCTAAGTTTGGTGAGGCTAATCTAGGATAAGCTAGGTTAGGCTAGGCTAGGCTAGGTAGGGTTAGGCTAGGCAAGACAAGATTAGGCTAGGTTAGGCTAGGATAGGTTAGGTTAGGCTAGGCTAGGCTAGGCTAGATTAGGTTATTATAGGCTAGGCTAGGCTAGACTAGGCTAGATTAGGCAATGTTAGACAATGTTAGGCTAGGTAAGGCTAGGTAAGGCTAGGTTAGGCTAGGCTAGGTTAGGTTTGGTTAGGTTAGGTTAGGTTAGGTTAGGTTAGGTTTGGTTAGGTTAGGTTAGGTTAGGTTAGGTTAGGCTATGCTAGGCTAGGCTAGGCTATGCTAGGCTAGGCTAGGCTAGGCTACTTAGGGTTAGTTTAGGCTAGGAAAGAGTATGCTATGTTAGGCTAGGTTAGGCTAGGATATGTTAAGTTAGGCTAGGAATCATTTGGCTAGGAAATATTAGGCTAGGCTAGGCTAGGTTAGGCTAGGTTAGGTTAGGTCAGATTAGGTTAGGTTAGGTTAGGTCAAGTTAGGTTAGGCTAGGTTAGATTATGTTAAGCTAGGCTAGGTTAGGTTAGGTTATTTTAGGCATTGTTAGGCATGTGTTAGGCTACGTTAGCCTAGGTTAGGCTAGGATAAGCTAGGCTAGGGTAGGTTAGGCTAGGTTAAGCTAGGTTAGGCCAGGCTAGGCTAGCTTAGGCTAGGGTAGGTTAGGGTAGGTTAGGTAGGTTAGGCTAGGTTAAGCTAGGTTAGGTTAGGCTAGGCTAGGCTAGGCTAGGCTAGGCTAGGCTAGGTTAGGTTAGGCTAGGTTAGGCTAGGCTAGGCTAAGCTAGGCTAGGCTAGGCTAGGTTAGGTAGGTTTAGTTTATGCTAGGTTAGATTAGGCTATCCTAGGCTAGGTTAGGCTAGGTTATCCTAGGTTAGGCTAGGATAAGCTAGGCTAGGCTAGGTTAGGCTAGGTTAAGCTAGGTTAGGCCAGGCTAGGCTAGGCTAGGCTATACTAGGAAACGTTAGGCTAGCTTAGGCTAGGTTAGTCTAGGTTAGGCTAGGTTAGGTTAGGCTATGTTAGGCTAGGCTAGGTTAGGCTAGGTTAGGTTAGGCTAGGCTAGGCTAGGCTAGGCTAGGTTAGGTAGGTTTAGTTTATGCTAGGTTAGATTAGGCTATCCTAGGCTAGGTTAGGCTATGTTAGGTTAGGATAGGCTAGGCCTTGTTAGGCTATGCTAGTCTATTCAATATTGGGCTAGATTAGGCTAGGCTAGGCTAGGTTAGGTTAGGTTAGGCTAGGCATCATTAGGCTAGGCTAGGTAAGGCTAGGTTAGGCTAGGCTAGGTTAGGCTAAGCTAGGTTAGCTAGGCTAGGCTAGGCTAGGCTAGGCTAGGTTAGGCTAAGTTTGGTTAGGTTATGTTTGGTTAGGTTAGGTTTGGTCAGGTTAGGTTTGTTCAGGTTAGGATAGGTTAGGCTAGGGTAGGTTAGGTTAGGATATGTTAGGTTACACTCAGTTAGGTTACATTAGGCTCGGTTAGGTTACGTTATGCTAGGCTAGGCTAGGCTAGGTTAGGTAGGTTTAGTTTATGCTAGGTTAGATTAGGCTATCCTAGGCTAGGTTAGGCTAGGTTAGCCTAGGTTAGGCTAGGTTAGCCTAGGTTAGGCTAAGATAAGCTAGGTTAGGCTAGGTTAGGCTAGGTTAAGCTAGGTTAGGCCAGGCCAGGCTAGGCTAGGCTAGACTAGGAAACGCTAGGCTAGCTTAGGCTAGGGTAGGGTAGGCTAGGTTAGGCAGGTTAGGCTAGGTTAGGCTATGTTAGGCTAGGGTATGGTAGGGTAGGGTAGGCTAGGTTAGGTTAGGCTAGGTTAGGCTAGGCTAGGCTAGGCTAGGCTAGGTTAGGTAGGTTTAGTTTATGCTAGGTTAGATTAGGCTATCCTAGTCTAGGTTAGGCTATGTTAGGTTAGGATAGGCTAGGCCTCGTTAGGCTACGCTAGTCTATTCAAGATTGGGCTAGATTAGGCTAGGCTAGGCTAGGCTAGGCTAGGCTAGGTTAGGTTAGGTTAGGCTAGGCATCGTTAGGATAGGCTAGGCATCATTAAGCTAGGCTAGGTAAGGCTAGGTTAGGTTAGGCTAGGTTAGGCTAAGCTAGGTTAGCTAGGCTAGGCTAGGCTAGGCTAGGTTAGGTTAGGCTAAGTTTGGTTAGGTTATGTTTGGTTAGGTTAGGTTTGGTCAGGTTATGTTTGGTCAGGTTAGGTTTGTTCAGGTTAGGATAGGTTAGGCTAGGGTAGGTTAGGTTAGGATATGTTAGGTTACACTCAGTTAGGTTACGTTAGGCTCGGTTAGGTTACGTTATGCTAGGCTAGGTTACGTTACACTAGGTTAGGTTATTCAAGGTTAGGCTAGGCTATGATAGACTAGGTTAGGCTAGGCTAGGCTAGGCTAGGCTAGGCAAGGATATGTTACGTTACACTCAATTAGGTTACGTTAGGCTCGGTTAGGTTACATTACGCTCGGTTAGGTTACGTTACGCTAGGTTAGGATATTCAAGGTTAGGCTAGGCTATGCTAGATTAGGTTATGTTATGTTAGGCTAAGATATTCTAGGTTAGGCTAAGCTAGGCTATGTGAGGCTAGGCCAGGTTAGGTTAGGCTAGGCTAGTTTAGGTTAGGCTATATTAGGCTAGGTTATGTTGGGAAAGGTTAGGCTAGGCTACATTGGGGTAGGTTAGGTTACACTAGGTTAGGCTAGGTTAGGCAAGGCTAGCCTAGCTTGGGCTAGGCTAGGTTAGGTTAGGTTAGGCTAGGTCAGGTTAGGCAAGCTTAGGCTAGGTCAGGTTAGGCAAGCTTAGGCTAGGTCAGGTTAGGCAAGCTTAGGCTAGGCTAGTTAAGTTCAAGCTAGGAAAGGATAGGAAAGGCTAGGCTAGGATAGGCTAGGATAGGCTGGGTTAGGTTACGATAGGCTAGGCTAGTCTAGGGAAGATTAGGCTAGATTATGCTAGCCTAGGCTAGGTTAGGTTAGGCTAGGCATCATTTGGCTAGGCTAGGTAAGGCTAGGTTAGCTAGGCTAGGCTAGGCTAGGCTATGATAGGCTAGGCTAGGCTATGCTAGGCTAGGCTAGGCTAGGCTAGGCTAGGCTTGTATAGGCTATGCTAGGCTAAGCTAGGTTAGGTTAGGCTAGGCTAGGTTTTGGTAGGTTATGTTTGGTTAGGTTAGGTTAGGTTTGGTTTGGTTAGGTTAGGTTAGGTTTGGTTTGGATAGGTTAAGCTAGGCTAGATTAGGTTAGGATAGGTTAGGTTATGCTCAGTTAGGTTACGTTAGGCTCGGTTGGGTTACGTTACGCTAGGCTAGGTTACGTTACGCTAAGTTAGGTTATTCAAGGTTAGGCTAGGCTATGCTAGACTAGGTTAGGTTAGGTTAGACTAGGCTAGGCTAGGCTAGGCTAGGCAAGGATAGGTTACGTTAAGCTTAGTTAGGTTACGTTAGGCTCGGTTAGGTTAGGTTACACTAGGCTAGGCTATGTTACAACAGGTTAGGTTATTCAAGGTTAGTCTAGGCTATGCTAGACTAGGTTAGGTTAGGTTAGGCCAGGATATGCTAGGATAAAGAGATTTATGAGGTTCTTTTTCTTTTTCAGAATCCGAACTAGAAGAAGAAGAAGAAGAAGAAGATGATGATGGAGATGATGATGGAGATGATGGAGGAGGAGGAGGTTTATCAGCTTTTCCTTTACCCTTGTCCTTATTCGATTCCTTTGACGAGAAGCTGCATTTATCATCTTCTTATCTTTGTAGAGTTCTCCCAACATTTGTTGCATGTTCAAAAACATTTGTTGAACTTGATTCTCGTCCATGGGCTTCACTTCAGGAGTTTCACTGGTTTCAGTTCCTGTCATCGGCAACTAATGAGAAACTTTCCGCTTTCCAATTTCTGGATTGAACTCCTGAAGTGTTCCCTCTCCATGTTGCAATCCTAACCTAGTTAACATCCACTATAAAAAATATGAAAAATCACAACGCACTTTGATACTAAAATATATGATATGAATGTGTTCGTTATTAAGTGTTGTGATTAGTTTCCTTAGTGAATTGATTGTTAACTAAACTGCTTAACGTGGAGGAATGAAGGAAATCATTTATGAATTAAACCAAAAACATATGAAGAATGAAAATACATCAAAGAATAGAGATAAGAGACAATAAACATTGATTACGGAGTTCGTCCCTAGTGGACTACGTCTCTGGGTCTGCTTTATTAGGATTGATCCAAGGAATTATTTACACAGAAAATACACCAGAACTAATGTGATCGCAGGAACCTATGGTCACTAACAATAGCAATCTCTCTCTCTTAGCTTTCCAACACCTGTCTTTGTGCTCAAATCCGTCTCCGGACGACCAAGAAACATTGAAAACAAAACTACCTCTCTCGCTCCTCTGAATACAAAATCACTCATTATGTCATGGAAGAAAAATGTCTTGGTTTATATAAGCCTTGTCTTGATCTTCTCAAAGCAAAATTAGGCAAAGTGGTTGAGAAAATCAGGTGTTGATAGGTCTTGGTCTTCTCATGTAGTGACACCTAGTGTATAGGATAACGTGTTTTAATTACAACCTTAGCACAATTTATTTGAAAAACCAAAAATAGAACTTAGGATAAAATCTTAACTCTTGGCGGTTAGTTAACGGTGCGAAAGAGCAGAAGGTAGCATGTAAACAGATGGCCTATCTAGTGGTTGTGGTCAGCTCTGATGGTCAATGGGGCTTAACTCCACCGTTTATCCCTTAACCTTCACAATATTCACATGAACTGCTTGACGGTTCTGGCTAGCGGCTTATCCAAACTCCGCATAAAACTTAACCATTTCCCTGTTCACATGTGCCAACCAACTCTGACGAGGTCTGCTCAGTGGGTTTTAGTGATGCGGTTAGCTGACATCTCCACCGTGGTTTTACTTGTTCACATGGTAACAACTCCGATGTGGTCATGGTAGCGATTAGGCCTATGGGTTATAAAAATTATTTTATTTGCAAGGTTAATACAAAGTTCGAAAGGGTCTTTAGTGTTAGGTTAGGTCTTAGACCTTAGGTCTTAGGACTAGGTTTTCCATTTCAGTTTATATAGTGCTAGGTCTATATCAACATAGGCTTTACATTGCAAAGCTTTAGGCATTAGAACTTAGTTTAGGTTTGTCATTACAATGTTTTTACATCATAGGATTTAGGTATAAGTCCACATGAATACCACACAAACAAGTTCAAACCACATAACCATCACAACACTTTGAGCCATGAAGAAACAACATTCATTAAAAATCATTGGAGGACATGGCGATCTGAAGACTGAACCTGGCATAGGACAAAATCAAGCTGACTCGACCTCTCTGTCGATCGACATTGAGACAAGATCCTCTTGGATCAAAGAGAGAGAGAGAGAGAGAGAGAGAGAGAGAGATGGGGGGGGGGAAACAAGGGAGAGGGAGAGAGAGAGAGAGATATGGTGGGGGAAAAAAGGGGGAGAGAGAGAGAGAGAGAGAGAGATGGTGGGGGAAAACAAGGGAGAGGGGGAGAGAGAGAGAGAGAGAGATGGTGGGGGAAAAAGAGAGAGAGGGAGAGGGAGAAATGGATAGAGAGATGGTTGGGGAAAAAGAGAGAGAGAGAGAGATGGTGGGGGAAAACAAGGGGGGGAGAGAGAGAGAGATATGGTGGTGGAAAACAAGGGAGAGGGAGAGGGATAAAGAGATGGTGAGGGCGAAGGAGAGGGAGAGGGAGAGTAGGGAGAAGGAGAGAACGAGGAAGAGAGAAGAGGGGGAGGGGGATAGATAAAAGGAGGGAAGGTGGGGGGAAGATTGAAAGATAGAATGTGGTGAGAGGAAAACTGAGAGTGAGAGTGGGGGATGGAGTGATCCAAAGAGAGGAAAAAAGTGAGAGGGGGGGATTTTGTGTGAGGTATCATTAGGCTCTTGGGTTTTAGTGCACACGAAGGTGTGCCTTAAGACGGCTTAAAGACCTATGTCGACTTTGGATTTCAAAAAACCAAAGGCTTACAGGAATTTTGGTGGAAAACGACACCCATGCAAAGGAAAAGTGCACCCCACCAAATGACATGGGCACCACATGCAAGTGAGCATTCCCACAAATTTACATGAAGTCACAATGTAGCATGGACACAAAGCAATATGAGTTGGATGTTATGGCTGACGACATGTGCCCAAGGTGTTGCAACATTAGGTGACATACCCATGCAACATACGCTGAGTTGGATATACATGTGATGGAAGGAAACAAACTTGGGAAATATGTGGTTAAGTTGACGCATGGAGGGGCATCATGTAAGGGAATTCTACCCACACGATGGTTCGGTCGCACCAACTAACAACACGTTTGAATGGTTGAGTGCACATGAATCCAAGGGATTACACCATTCGATGGGTCATATTGGTGAAATGACACACCCCTTCACAAACGGTTTTCGCATATATGTAAGGGAAAATTAATTTCAGTGGAAGGCATCCAAGAAATATGAACTTTAGATAATAAAAATTGAATACAAATAAGATGCAAAACCGCAACAAGGAAGAGAATCAATGAAGTAAACAGAAGGAAGGTTGAGGCTCGTACAATATTCCAAGACATGAAAAGGATTCCTGTTCTCTAGTTGGTTTGGCTTCATTTTGGCACATGTTCTAGTTATATGTTCAAACTCTGCCAAGAGATGCACAAAAGGTTGTTTAAACTTGTAATTCTGAAATTGAAGGTTTCCAAAGGGTGCGTGATCTAGGTAGAGCTACACTACACTAAGGGACGAACTATTGAGGTCTACTTATTGGGAAGTACATTGGAAATGGATGAATTAGGTTTAACTACAACTGGATCCTTTGTAAATCTATTCTAAATTATATCTAAAGAATTTTTAGAGTACATATAAGGGGAGTTTTAATAGGGATTTCCTCCTCCCATTTGTTATTTTATGTACTTGTACAATGTGTTGTTTATGTTGAAGTTTTGCATTGTTATTTATGAAGTTTGTTGAAGTTCATGTTAAATGAAGTAAATCAAAAAAAAAATCTAAGTGATGAAGAATTTAATTAAAGGGTTATTACACTAAGCTTGGATAATATACTAATTACACTTGTAGAGTTATCAAGTACGCTACGCTGCGCATAGGCTAGATGCATACTCAAGGTGTCAGCAAGTCTAAGTTCGTCATGTTATTAAAACAAAACCATGTTGGTATGACACACCCATGGGACTCACAAACCTTAAAGTTATAGGGCACAATGTAGGGTCATGACATTTGGTATTAGAGTAGTTCAAGGAGTCGTCGAAGATAGTGTTCTCTTTGTAGGAGAACTGGAGCGAAGTTGTTTGGTTCAAATAAAGGTAGTCACATGATGGTCATTGTCGTGACAACAAGTTCAAATACTGGATGAAGATAGTTGAAGGATTGTGTCCTCTTCATAATTTTCCCTCTGTGATAATTGGTTTAAAGGCATAGTTTAATGAAGATTTGTTTTTGTAAATTTTAAATTCTCCATCCATCATACTCTAAAGGTTTTTGTAAATTCTTTATCAATAGAATACATAATTCATGTCATTATTCAATATCAAAATTCAAGGCTTTTAACATACCTTCCTTACAAACATTCCCAATATTATAAATTGTTTCTTTTTTGTGATTAAATGCAATAGGGAGAAAATTAGCCTTTTTGACATGAAATATGAAAATAATCATTTTGGATTTTATAGAATAGCAATATCAAATGTTAAGTAAAGGTATTGGAAGGTTAGATCTATTTATACTTACAAAACAAAATTTTATTAAATTTAAAATTCAAATTTTGTAAAATATTACCTATATAGATTGTAGTGATGTAAATCCAAAAGATCTAAAAACATAGTGTTAAAAATGTTTCATGCAAATGGACATATTACTTCATATCTAAACAATATTGTGAAAAATCTTATATTTATGCAAAGAAATATCATTTAGCTTACAAGATTTACTTACATCTAAATTGATAAATAAGTTATTAGCTATTCCATTGTTATTTAGTTTTTAATAATGGCTTAATAATATTGAATTAAATAAATAACAAGTTTATATCCCATTTTTAAATAGTTCATATGTACCAATGAAACCATAAAAAATAAATAGTCGGTAAATGTAATAACCATCAAAACAATTCATAATACATCTTATGTCATATATATATATATATATATATATATATATATATATATATATATATATATATATATATAATTATAAAAGAATTAATATATAGATTAAACATATGTACATTTAAAAAAACGTGGATTTTTTTTTTAATCTATGGAGATTTACTCCCACTTTATCATGGAGATTCTTAAGTTGTAAATAGAAATTTTTACAATTCCATGAGTTAATATGATGGATTATCAATACTACATGCCCAAAAAAAAAGCATAAGCGATGCAGGAGCATTAACCAAACCTCTAGAAAATAAACAAAAAAGGAAAGCTTCTAGAAAATAGACATGACCATGAGGAGAATGTTTCCTTGAATCCATTTATTTTTTCTAGTTTCTAGGGATAGTGAATTCTTTGAGGGATTATGTTGAAAGATTTATCGATAAAATCATGGATCTGTAGTGATCCATGAAAATGTATTTTCCTCTATAAATGCAGCCTTCAAGCATTGGAAAAAATTACCATTAGATGAAGAGCAGGCTCATCAGGTCAGAGAGACCATGAGATGCATTTGTGTCTTTTTAGTAAATTATTCCCTTGTGTTTTTATTTATGTGCTAAATAATTGTTATATCCATAAATGGTATGTATGCATGAAATGTGCATTTGAGTTTTGTATGCCTTGCATGACCGAGAGGAGTAGAGTCGAATGAGTGAATGATGGTTGCTTCAAGTTTTGATTGCAAGTTAAATGAACCCAGGTTGAGATTTTTGTTTGTAAGGCCACAATCACAATGTTGTTGGAACTACGAATAAGACCATGTGTTAAGAGGATATGGAAATTAACCTTGCATGGAAATGATTGATGGTGCATTGTAGGGAATGGACACATGAGCAAAGGAGTGAATTGTGTGCCGTTGAAATTTGGTATTGACTAAAGGGCGTGAGGAGTAAAACTTCCTGCAACATGAAGGAAGTCACTATGGAATTTTTGGTCGTTTGGACCCATGAGATGTTTTTAACCTTACAATGCATTATTGATTATTTGGACATGTCATTCTGAATTTCGGGTGTGCATTTTTGCGTTAGGACCATGCATACTAAGATTATATTCTTGGGGAAAGAAGCATAATTTTCTAGAATTAAAGGTTGATTGGAGATCCATAATCCACAAATAAAAAATCAAGCCCAATAAAAAGATTGAAAATGACAAACCCCTGGAATCATTTTCATCAAGTTGTATCAGAGTGTAGGAAATTCCTACTTGTATTCTCGAGGATAAGTAGTAGAAGAAGGTATAATTAATTGATGATCTAGAGAGAGATTTTTTTTTTTTATGCAGGTGATAATAGAGGAAGGTGAGAATATTTGCAATAGCCTAGACAAAGGAGTGCTTGTAGGGCTCTAGAGAAGAGAAGAAAGAAGATTCCAAAATCCCAAACACAGGAGAAGGTTTTATGAGGTATCATCTAGAAAGGTGGAGACTTGTTACTACCGAGGTGTGTTGTAGCTCACGAATTACATATATTATGAGAAGACCAAATAAATATGACGAGGTGGTCATAATTTTTCATATCTTGGGAGTTTGATGCAGGAGCATCAACCCAACCTTTGGAAAATCAACAAAAAAGGATTGGCTTCTAGAAAGTGTGTGTGATCACGAGGATAAAGATTCCTTGAATACATTGATTTTTCCTAGTTTCTATGGATAATGAATTCTTTTAGGGTTTCTGTTGAAATATTTATGGAGAAAATCATGAGAAAGACTGTTAAGACAGAGAGGCCATGAGATGTAATTGTGTCTTTTTTAATAAATTATTCTTGTGTGTTTTTATTTGTGAATTATATAATTATTGTATGCATAAATGGTATATATGCATCACATGCATTTTGAGTTGTATACTTGAATGATGGCCACTTCAAGTTCTAATTGCAAATTAAATGAACCCAAGTTGACAATTTTTTTTATAAGGGCATAGTCACAATGTAGTTGGAAGTACAAACAATCCCATGAGCTAATATGATATGAAAATTAATGTGGCATGGAAACGATTTATTTTGCACTAGAGGGCGTGGATACATGAACAAAGGAGTGAAACATGTGATGTTGAACTTTGGTATTGACTAGCGGGTGTGAGGAATAGCGTTTCCTGTGACATGACGAAAGTCGCAATGGTGCTTTGGCCCTTTGGACCCATGGGTTTTTAAAATCCCTACAATGCATTTTCACACTCTTTGGAGCCTGTAGTTTTGAATTTTTGGTGTGGATTTTCATGTTAGGACCATGCATATCGAGATAATGTTCTTGGAGAAAGAACCATAATCTCGAATATTAAAGGTTGATTATGGACCCATAACCCGTAGGTCCAAGATTGAGCCCAATAAATATATTGAAAATGATAGACCCCATAAATCATTTTCACCAAAAGTCACTTTATATGGCACTTGTTCATATCCCATTATTTTAAGTAATCAATTTAACTAAAAAGACAAAAAAGACATAACTACTTTGGAGATAAACATCAATCTTTAATTTGTATATATTACTAATAATGTTCTAAAATATTCCCTAGAGGTTGAATTTATGCTATCTAATTAATAATTATTGATAATTAAATTAAAAATTTTGAAACCTTATTCCAAAATCAATACACCAATTAGCACCAAAATAATTAACAAAATAAAAATATGTATATTTAATAATTTCATTTTGAAATTAAAATTATGAAAAATGTTATATTATTTAATTACTATTTACTCTAAAATAACTTTATTAAAAAAACACACAATACAGATCTTATTTTATACATAAAAATATATTTAAAAAAAAAAAAATTAATAAAATTCAAACAAGACCACTAGTTAAGAGGATCTGGAAATTAACCTGGCATGGAAACTATCAGTTGTGAATTAGAGGGCGTGGATACATGAACAAATGAGTGAAACATTGAGACCTTGAAATTTTCTATTGACTAGAGGGTGTGAGGAATAACGTTGTGTGCAACATGAGGGAAGGCTTCTAGAAGTGAGTTTAGAAGTTGACTTTTTGGACCATGTAGTTTTGAATTTTTGGTGCATATTTTCATTTGAGGATAATGCTTACTCATATAATTATTTCTAGAATTAAAGTTTGAATTTGGACCCATAATTTTTAGGTTAAAAATTGATAATAAAAATATTGAAATAGTAGATCTTATAAATAATTTTCACTAAAGTCATTTTAAATGGAGTTTGTTCATATGACATCATTTTAAGTAATTAATTTAATTAAAAAAACAAAAATGACATAATTACTTTGGATATAAAGCACAACCTCCACTATTAGAGGTTGATTGTGGACCCATAACTCATAGGTCCAAAATTGAACAAAAAAACATAAAAATCATTTTCACCAAAAGTCATTTTATATGACACTTGTTCATATAAGACTATTCTAAGTAATTAATTTAATTAAAATGAAACAAAGGACATACCTACTTTGGAGATAAACATCAATCATTGATTTTGATATATTACTAACAATGTTCTAAAATATTTCTTTGAGGTTAAATTTACACCATCTACTTAATAATTATTGATAATAGAATTAAAAATTTTGAAACCTTATTCCAAAATAAATACACCTATTAGCATCAAAATAATTAACTATATATATATATATATATATATATATATATATATATATATATATATATATATATATATATAATTTGATTTCGAAATTAAAAATATGAAAATATATTATATAATTTAATTACTATTTACTCTAAAAGAACTATATTAAAAAAACATAATAAACACCTTATTTTATGTATAAAAATATATTTAAAAAAGAAATCAAACTTTTATGTAAACAAAAATAATAATTTTATGAAATTGCACAAAATATCTTATTTGCATATAACTCAAGAGGAGTTTTCTATAATTAATTTTTTTATATCATAAATATAATTTTTGTAAAGTATTATATAAAAATAATTTAGATTTGCAACTTTACAAATATTGTTGATTTGTTAAGTCAACAAAACTATAATGATTTAGGAAATATTTTCTCTCTTTTCTTCTCCTCCTCTAAATTATTGTATAAATAAACATGAAATATTCATATATTAAAAACTATAATATATTAAATAATATGGTATTAATAGAAAATTAATACAACTGTTTAAGGATTTTTTTAAAAATTAATATAAGAATTATAATTTAATATAATAATCAATAAATATAAATTAATTTATAAATAATTATTATTATAATTTAATTAAAATAAAAAATATTTTATAAAATTTAATATAAATAAAATAACATAATAAAAAATATAATTATTAACATTTTATAAATTATACAGATATAAATTATATCTTAACTTATATAATATCTTAACTTATATAATTTATATGATGGCAAACAAGTAAATTAGAGATTTTTTCCTAATTATAGTTATCTAATAAAAATATAATCACTTTTCAATTGATTTAGTACTATAACTTATTACTGGTTAATATATTTGTTTAAATATTTTTAAAATTTTGGCTTTTGTAAACCATGAACCACACTAGTTAATCTGATAACGTTCTATTTTATATAATTATTAAGAAAATAATTCTAAACATATTTATTTAAAATTATATATATATATATATATGTTAAATTATTAATAATAAATTATGATATTACTTTATATAAATTTATTTTATAATTTGCTTATAATATTTTATAAAATTATAAAATTATTTTAATAATTATTAAAATATATAACTTCATACCATACCAGAAGTAAAGAAACACTAAATCTAAATCTTAATTTTACATAAGATATTATAGCACTAAATCTAAATCTGAATGGTATATAAGATATCTTAGTGAAAATAACACCGTCTCAAACTTGATAAATTATATTATGCACATTCTTATTTTTAAGTAGTTCAGGGACATGCTTCATCGGTAAAGGTTTATACACATGGGTTATTGATGTTTCATTATTGATATCTTAATATTTAAAGATTTTTAAATAGTGTTACTTTCAACTTAATAAACAAAAAAGAAATTACAATTAAGTAATTAAAGGCAAATTTAGTGTTATTTAAGAAATGAGAATTATGAATATTCATTATTATTGGGATTTGAGATAGATTCATTCTATGCACATCTAGAGTAAAACTTAATAAAACAAAACTCACTATACTTTGATTTTTTAAATAAATATCTTAAAAGTTAGAATATCAATTTAATACATTTTACTCAATTACACATTTAACAATATTCATTTAAAAAATACAAATACAAATTACTATTTGAAATAAAAATAGTACAACACATTACTATGGGTCAATACCATGGGCTATTTTTATAGTTTATTATTATTATTATTTTATTATTTTTAATTTTTATTGTATTTTGACCTTGTCAAAATGTTCATTACATTATGTCAATCTTTTTATTTAGTTTATTTTTATTTTTATTTTTGTGCAATTTGACATAGTCAAAATGTTAAATTGAGGTTAAAATTTAACAAATTTTTAATAACAACATTTTAACCTAAAAGTCAACAAAACTTAAATTCAATCTAACTTGTTAAAAATAAAGATAAAAACTAACACTATAAAAAAAAATATAAAAAACTATTTACTTGTGGATCTAATGGCCTAAAAAATTTCAATCATCTAACATTTGATCCAATGACTCAAACATGGACACAGTGGCAGCTAGGGGAGTTGTTTTCAAATAAGAACGTGTAATAATAATTTTTAATTTTATTTTTATGTAATCTGACTGAATCAAAATGTTTACATAACATAATAGGACATGACAGAGGCATTGCTAAATGTCAATAGACATCAATCTATAATAAACATCATATCACTTATTTCATCATACACCTCAAGTTGTTAAAATTTAAAAAAATCTTAAAGATTAGTTAAATTATAATTTTATTTTAAATTATTACTAGTATAGATCCATCTTAACCACTAATCTCCCAAACATCTAGGGAATCAAATTTCTTGATATATAAACTAGAGTGCGAAACCTGAAAAATATTTGGACCTCAAGAAATTTAATCACTCTCAAATATGTGTTGTAATTTTAAATTGCTTAAATTACATTTTTGAATGCATAAAGGGATTCAATGTTTTAGAAGTCTCTTCCAACACTTGGATTGTATAGAGTAGACAACTAAAATTTGCATTCAACAAATCTTTACTAGATTTTAAACCAAATTAATGGAAAATTATAATTTTAAAATGTTTTAATGATAATTTTTTTTTAAAAATTGTTATATATATATATAGTTCGCATTGAAATGTTTTATTTAATATGGACATTGACATATTTCATTTAAATCGCATTGCCCATATTAAAATATTACTTTTATTAATACTAGTAGATCCATCTTAACCATATAGATTTACCAAGCTACAAGTCTCTTCATATGCTGATAATTTTTAGAGTACAAAACTTGGAAAAATGTTTGCACCTCAAGAGATTTAATACATTAAGATAGATTTCATGGAAAATTATAATTTTAAAATGTTTTAATGATAATTTTTTTTTTAATTGTTATATATATATATATAGTTCGCATTGAAATGTTTTATTTAATATGGACATTGACATATTTCATTTAAATCGCATTGCCTATATTAAAATATTACTTTTATTAATACTAGTAGATCCATCTTAACCATATAGATTTACCAAGCTACAAGTCTCTTCATATGCAGATAATTTTTAGAGTACAAAACTTGGAAAAATGTTTGCACCTCAAGAGATTTATACATTAAGATAGATTTCATGTGTAATTTTTCATTGAACATAGTTCTGGATCAAACGAGAAAATTACCAAGTAGAAAAAAAAAAACACACATGATTTTGAAAACTAACGATGTAGAATCACCTGTTTTTTTATCCTATTTTTGGCACTTTGAATTTTCTTGTGATTTTTTTTTTAAATGTCATGATTTTCATGTCGATTTTGGAAAGTGGTGATGCATAAACTTTTTTTTTTAAACATATTTTTGGCACTTTATATATATATATATATATATATATATTTTCATGTTGATTTTGAAAAGTTGTGATGCCGAATCAACCCTTTTTTAGAGAGTTGATTTTTGACATTTTTTTTTTCATTTATTAAGTATGAATATTTGTTTTAAAATGTTAGCAATTTTCATGCTAATTTTGAAAAATTTGATGCAACATCAACCTTTTTGGTAATATACCATCAAAATAAAATAAAAATACATGACAAAAAAATAAAACAAAAAACAAAAACAAAAGAACCCATATAAATGTAGAAAAAAAACAAAATTAACTTAAAAAAAAGAAATAAATAAATAGCGAATTAAAAACACATAATTTAAAGAAAAAAAAAAAAAAACCCAAAAATTTAAAAACAACAAAAACAATTTTATTTTAAAGTTAAAAAAACAAATTGAAAAAAACAATAAAATAAAATAATTAAAATAATAAATATAAAAATAATTAAAAGTAAAAACAAATTAAAATAATAAAAACTAATTTTTTTTTTTTTAAACTATAACGGGTATGTTTTTTGTTTTATTTATGAGCAAAAGAGAGAGTGGGGCTTTGCCTGAGCAGCCCTAATTACATCATTCATGTTCAGCAGAAGCTGCTTTTCAATCTTAACATTAGCATGGTATTTCTACAAATCTGTCCTCATTTATGAAGAGCAGCCCTTTATCCGTTGCGCTCCCTTTGTTAGCCATCGAGTCCGCTTCAATATTTGAGCTTCTAAGGATATGATAAAATTTGTAGGAAGCAAAGGCAAAGAGGACTCTTTTCAGTCTTTCCAATGTTCTGTTGAGGCCTGCGTTTCTGAATTGCTCTTCCGTGTTCAGCTTATTTATGAGGATCTCTGAGTCTCCAAATACCTGAATTTCTTTGATCCCTTTCTCTCTAGCAATTTGACATGCTTTGAGGAGACTGAGAAGCTCCGCTTGATTATTGGTCTTCAGGCAAGACCCCAGTAGAATGAGACCCGGGAAACACCTTCAGGGGAATAGATGATCCCACCGGCTCCAGAGGGACCGGGGTTTCCTTTGGACGCCCCATCGAAGAAGATTGTGTGAGTTTTTTGAGCTCTCCACCAGTGCTGAAATGTTTCATCAGAGTCTCGCTTTTTCCAGGTTGGATGCTCTGTTTGAGGAGGGAGGAGGTACTTTATGCTTTGGGGTTCAAGAGATCCGAGCCACCTCTTCTCGACCGGCAGAAGCGTTGTATCCTCTTTGTGGTACTACTGCTGGGCCGCTTCAAGGAGGAAGGTTCTGGCTTTTGCTGCCACTTGCACGGAAGTGTGATTCAGGTCATTAAAAATCTTCTGGTTGCGAGCCAACCATATCTGCCAGCAAACGAACTTGGGCAGGGCATTCCAGACTTTGCGCCAGAAAGATTTATGAGGGATTCGATATGGGTATAGGTGGCTCCATTCTGCAAAAAGATCTGAGACAGAGGTCTGAGTGGGAGAGATCATGTGGAATTCCTGGAGCATGAGGTTCTAGACTTCCTTGACGAACAGACAATCAATGAATAGGTGATGAGCTATCTCAGCATTGCACCTGCAAAGGGCGCACCTGTGAGGACCATCAAACTTTCTTTTAGCCAGATTGTCACCGGTAAGAATCTTGTTATGAATCAACGTCCAGAAGAAAAAGTTGACTTTTGGAATTGCGAGAGGCTCCCATACGTTTTTCCAAAACGCAGCACTGTGCTTGCTATTTCCTGCTGTCTGGAACGCTTTGTAACCTTCTGCTGTTGTGTATTCCCCAAAATGACCCCAGCCCCATCGGTCATGCGTGGAGCGATGAATCGGTGCTGCGTCTTCCATCAGATTGAGCAAACTGTTTAATTGTGTTTGCAGGTGGGCAGGGGGATCGTGGATTGCCCAACCGGCCCATTCACCTCTTTGATCCCAATCCGAAATGTCAAATACGCTTAGCTTGCCGGCAGAAACGAGCCATTCTCTTAATTCAGAGATTTCCTCTTTGTCAATTAGAGGGTTTCACCCCATTATACGATCTTGCCAGAGGCGAGTGTGCTTACCATTCCCTGGTATCTTGTAAGCATTTCGGTTGAAGAATTTGCTGCTCTTGTAACAGAGTTTCCAAAGTAGCGTGCTGTTGGCGGTATATCCCAGCTTAAGGTTTCTGAAATCGGCTTTGTTAGTGTATTTTGCTCTCAATATGGCACTGACAGGGTGCTTTGGTTCTTTAATCATCTTCCACAAGATTTTGCTACCGAGAGCAAGGTTGACCAGGGAGGGGTCACGAATTTGCAATCCTCATTCATCGATGGGTTTTTTGACAGTGTCCCAGTTTACCAAGTGTTGCTTCTTATCATTGCCCCTGCCTCCTTGCCAGAGGAAATCTCTGAGGAGAGAGGAGATTTGCTCCATTACATTTCTGGGGGCGAGCAAGAATGCTGCTTGATAAATTATAAGGGCAGACAGCTGAGACTTTATCAAAATGACCTTGCCTCCTTTAGTTAACCAGTATCCTCCCCATTTCGATATTTTGGATTTGAATTTGCTTATTATGTCGCTCCAAAGCGATCTCTTGTTCACTCCTGAGATTATGGGAAGCCCAAGGTATCTGATCCTGTCCCATTGGGAATGCACTTTGAATCCAAGAATATTAGCTATATTATTGAGCTCCTGTTGATCAGTGTTCCAGCTGAAGACTTCGCTTTTTCTTTCATTTACCAAAGCTCCTGAGACTTTGCAGTAGTTTCTGATGACTGTGTCGAAGGCCTTGGCTATTCGGGTTGATGCACCTCCCAAAAGAATCGAGTCATCTGCAAAGAGTGCATGATTCAGAGGGTTAACACTGCTGGTGGGTTTGAGGCCCGGTAGTGATCCTGACATTCTTTCTGCTTCAAGTTTTCGACTTAAAGATTCAGCCATTATGATGTATAGATAGGGGGAGAGCGGGCATCCCTGCCTGATGCCTCTTTTAGCTTGGAAGAAGTTGACTGGCCTGCCATTAATGAGAGGGGCTATCCAAGGATTGTCCGTGCAGGCTTTTATGAGATTTACAAATTGAGGAGAAAAGCCAAAGGAGAGAAAAACTTTGCTGAGGAATGTTCTGTTGACTCTGTCAAACGCATTCGCCATATCTAACTTTATGAGCATACCTTTCTCTTTTCTCTGCTTGCTTGAATGTATGGTCTCCTGCACTTGAATGACGTTGTCCAGAATGTGTCTGCCTTCCACGAAACCTCCTTGGGAACTAGAGATAATCCTTGGGAGCAAGGGCTTTAATCTGTTAGCCAACAGTTTTGCCAAGATCTTGTATGAGGCATTACATAATGATATTGGCCTGAATCTATCGAATGTTTCCGGGTTGGAATCTTTGGGAATTAAAGCTAAATAGGTTGAGTTGGTGCTGCCACCTACTTTAGCTTTTTTCAAGAATCCCCGAATCATCTTTTGAAGATCATATTTAATGATATCCCAGCATGCTTTGTAGAAATGAATAGTGAATCCGTCAGGTCTGGGGGCCTTATCGGATTCCATGGACCAAATAAATTTGATTATCTCTTCCTCCGAAACCGGTTTGCTAAGATCAGAGTTGTCCTCCGGAGAGATGAGGGAAGGGATGTGAGTGAGAAATTCTGCTTCATCCACTTCTTCACCTTGGGCAACCAAACTAAAAAGATTTTGGAAGTGTGTTTCAGCTGCTTCTTTGACTTGTTGGAATCCCTTGCAGATTTGGCCCTCCGATGTCTTTATTTCTGCTATATAGTTCCTTGACAATCTGGCTCGGTACTGCCGATGGAAGAAAGAGGTATTGCGGTCCCCAGCTTTTAGCCACAAGCTTCTAGACTTTAATCTCCAATACTCTTCCTCTTTTCTGAAGGATTGGAAGGCTGCTCTCTGAGCTTTTGTTTCCATGTCCAAAAGATCTTCATTAATGTTTTTGCTTTCCATGTCGTTTTGAAGGGTGTGCAGTGCCAGGACTGCGACAACTCTTTGGGAGGTGGGATTGAGGACTGGTTTCTTAATCCAGTCTTTCAAAGCTTTTTTGGTGAGTTTCAGCTTTTGCTCCCAAACGAAGCTTGGAGAACCTGAAATGGAGGAGGCCCAAGCTGCTTTCACTGTCTCAAAGAAGCCCTCCCTTTCAATCCATTGAGGAGAAAAGCGAAATGGAATGGGACCCAAGTCCTCTTCATCTTCTAGGCAGAGCTTAATTGGCTTGTGATCAGAGGACAGCTTGGGCAAAATTTTTGTTGTTATGATCTTCTTATTCATGAGGAGAGAGGATTGCACTAGAAAGTGGTCCAAACGGGCAGAAATGTGTTTTGTCCCAGTTCGGTTGTTAGACCAGGTGAAAAGACCTTGAATAGGGTTGAAATCTAATAGATCCCACTGGCGAGCGAGCTCTTCCACAACGGCAACCATGGGGTCTTTGGAATTGGTGCCTCCTCTTTTCTCTTTGGCTTTCAAAACGATGTTGCGATCTCCAGCAAGAATGATATTGTTGGGGGTTTCCTGCTCTAGAAACGCTGCCAGAGAATTCCAGCAGTCTCTTTTTTCAGAATAATTGACAGGAACATAAAGATTGACAAGAGAGATAGCCAACTTACTTGCTAGGTGGGTTATTTCTGTGAATATCCAATGTTGGGTCTCATGAGTTTTGATCAGCTGAAATTTGTCTTCAGTCCAGAGAGTTGCCAAACCTCCCGAAGAGCCCCGAGCGCTGACCGCTATGCCTGAGCTTTTTTTCCATTTTGACTTGCTGATTTCTAGCAGAGCTTGTCCTGCTATCTTTGTCTCTTGGAGCAAGAGGATATCTGCAGGTTCTGAATTTAATAGGTCCTTTACTGCTTCTATTTTTGCGTGGTTCCCCAGACCTCTGCAATTCCAAGAGACTAGCTTCATTATTTACCTGTGAGCGGGGTGGAGCCACCCTTGGTTGACCTGGGCCTGCTATTTCTTCCGATCGTCATTTCAATTGTGGACTGACTTCCTTGTGTTTTGAGCCTTTTTGCTTCTTCTTCTCTTTTTTCCTTGCGAGATTTCCTTCCGGCTCTTTTTAATGGGCGCTCAAAGGTTTCTTCCTCTGAAGACTCTAAGGTTTCGACTGCCTTTTTCTTTGTGACTTCTGCATAGGTAGGGTTAGGGGGGCTGCCTTGGGAAGCTTCAATCTGGGTGGCGACCCTTCCCTCATTGCTTGAGGGAGGGGCTTCTATATGATCCTCACTTTCCTGAGCTTTGTTCGGTGGATCAATCTGTACACCCTCCGTTCCTTTTGAGATTTCTTCCGTTTCCTGAGTTGGAGTGGGGATGTTCCTAGCTCCTGTTGCTGCGCTTTTTCCTGCGTCTTTTTTTGCATGGGCTGTTCTCTGGACTAGGGTCCATTGATCCCCGCTATGTTTTTCAGATTGCTCCTCTGCTCTCTTCTTACAGTGCTTTGCGAAGTGTCCATGACCGTGGCAGTGTCTGCATTTAAAGGGAAGATGTTCATAGTCGAGCTCTTGGACATGCGTCCATCCTGCCACCGTGAGCTTGATTGCTTCAGGCAATCCTTCCTCGAGGTCCACTTCAACACAGATTCTAGCGCATGAGTATTGGTCTTTTCTTACAGCCTGATCTATGTATTTGCCTAGCGCGTTCCCAATGATCTGAAGCGATTTTTGATTCCAGCAGTGAAGAGGCAGATGAGGGAGTCTCACCCACACCGGCACAGCAGAAGGGACGTCTTGGGAGGGGTCGAAATCTGGAGTCCATTTGTTAAATACAAGCCCTGCGGTCCCATGAAGTAGGGGCCATTTCTGAATATTAAGCTTCTGTCTTCCATGTTTTCAAACACAAATACAAAGTACCCTTTGCCCACAAAGTAGCTCTTAACTCCGTCTTTTATCAGAGGTTTCCAGTTTCTTTGTGTCCATTCCTCCACGGATTTGGGGGAAGGCCATAAGCCTGTAAACTAGCCTATCAGGCCTCTTTCTGCCAGATTCAATGCCGCTTTGCAGGTGTCCTCCTCTGGCAGGGCGACAGAAGGGATCGTATCCATTCTTTTGATAAATTTCTGCTGGAATGCAGAAGGAGGGCGTTTTGTCCCGGATGCTATCAGAGATCTGAAGGCAGCGACTTCGGGAGGCAGATCATCAGGGGGGGCAGAGCCCTCAGGAATCTCCATCTATCTGCAGAGAGGAAGGATGAGGCTGTGCGCAGGGGCGCAGCAGCCAGAGCTGCGCTGAAAGGCACCCAGAACCCTAGCTTGCAGAGCGCAGGGGGGGGCAACGCGCGATTGATGTAAATTTGAGGTAATCAATGAACGTAAGATTATTATTATTATTTTTTTTTAATTGAAAAAGAAAATTCAAATAAAAAAATAAAAAAAATTTAAAAAAAATTCTAAAAAACTTTAAAAAGCAAAACCCAAATTTTATTTATTTTTTAATTAAAAAAATTATTAAAAATAAAAATAAAAATATTTTAAAATAATTATAAAAAAACAAGATTCAAATTTGTTTTTTTTTTTAAATTAAAACAATAAAAAATATATATATATATTTAAATTATATATATATATATATATATATATATATATATATAAGCACCCCCATACATATATATATATATATCAAAAAAATTAAATTAAATTTAAAAAAAAAAAAAAAAAAAAAAAAAATTGGGCCTTTTCCTTGGTGGTTCATGGGTGGGTGGGGAGCGGCGACGTTGCTCCGCTTGTTCGACGACCACCAAGGGGCTGTGAGGTCGATTCCTAGGCCCTGCGGCCACCAAATCTTCCGAGAAATCACATAAGAAATTTTATTTTAATTTATTTTACTTTTTTCAATTTTTATTTCATTTTATTTTTCATTTTTTTTACCATTTATTATTATTATTATTATTATTTTAAAATGTTTTTTATTCCAATATTTATTGTTATTTTTAATTTTAATTTTAATTATTTGAAGTTTTTTTATTTCCATTTAAATTTTAGTTAGTTTAATTTTTAATAATTTAATTTTAATTAATTTTAATAATTTTTTTATCTTTTTTAATTATGTGGTTTTTGTTTTGTAACTTAAAAAAAATTGTTTTTTAATATTTTTTTGTTATTTTTTATTTTTATTTTTTGTTAAATTTGTGTTTTTTTTGTTGAAATTTTTGTTTTTATTTTTATTTTTCAAGTTAATTTTGTTTTTTATTTTATTTTTATGTTTTTATTTTATTTTTATTTTTTAATTTTTATTTTTTTATTATAATTTTATTTTCAATTCATTTTATATTTTGAATTATTATTATTAATTATATATATATATATATATATATATTTTTTTTTATGATTTTTTTTTCAATTTTTTTATTAATATTTTCTTTTAATTTATCTCATTAATATTATATATATATTGAAATTGTTTTATAGTTTTTTTTTTTTGATATTTTATAAGTTAATTTTGTTTGTTTTTTTTTTTTAACATTTATTAAGTTTGTTTTTTGGTTTTATATATATATATTTTTATATTTTTTATTTTTTTATATTAAAATATATATTTTTACACGGAAAGTGTTTCTTATTGAATTGGTTCACTACACAGAATTGTCTACCTTTTGGTTTTTCACCGTTGATTCGTTCTTTTGTTTTCCAAGGTCTCTGTTTTTCAAGGAGTCTGGTATTGTTGTTGCTGCTGTTATTTCCCCAGATTGTCCAGACGGCAGAGGCATACCATTGAAGATTCTTTTCCTTCCATACATAATAATTCAAAATACACATACCTTCCATACATAATATTTCAAAATACACACTGCACCACGCCCTATTTCTTCGAAAAGTTTGAACATATGATGTCATCTGTTCAAAACCTGCAGATAACTCTCAATTTACTACTGCGGCCTTGAGCAACAATTTGTATCATAAAGTGCTTGTGCCGTCTGCTGTTGTTGATGCCATGTCAACAACATGAAGGGCTATCTGTGAATGCTTCTTATAATATAATTTACTGTTGAGCTCAACAAAATTCTCAACTCCCAAAAGTTACCTTGCCTTCAGCAATTTATATATATATAATTATTAATTTTAAGAATTAAAGATCTATTTCTGTTAAAAGATTTAAATTTTCAAAGCGGAACAGAAAATATGTTTGCAAAAGAATTAAGCGAAAAGTATGAAATTAACAAATTTTCAAATGATTTATAATCATGTAATTATAATGATTATTAATAATTAAGAGATTTAAAAATTTCAAGAAAAAATTAACAACAGATTTGTCAAAAGCCCAATAATCAAAGTCAAAGTCAAAAGTAACAAAATTATCAAATAATTTTTTATTAATTATTTACTTAAATTAATTAATAATAATATATTTAATTATTAATAATATATAATTTTAATGGAATTTAGTTTGAAAGCTCATGAAAATATAAAGTGTGAAGGTTTAATGATCAAATCCAAGTTGTTTATTTGTCGTTGGGTGTCATAGGTGTCATGGTGAGATATGGCCTCTCTAATGTTTAATATGTAGATTTTTTTTAAAGAATTATTCTAGCCTAAAAACATTTTCTATAATTTAGAGTATGAAAAAATATATGTATAAAATCTAACTAGTTGTTTATATATATATATATATGAAATTAAATCAAAAGGAAAATTTAACAACTAAATTAGTGGATATCAACATCAAACATTTTTAAAACAATAAATTGGTCATTTTGATTCTTTTGCAAGAATCTCAAAATAGATTTTTTTATTTTATTTTATTTAATTTTTTAAATTTTTTAAATTTTAAATTTTAATTTTTTTTTTCTTTTTCTAGAATCTCAAAATAGATTTTTTTTTTGTTTATTATGTAGAGATGCATATTTTAGAGAGCGATGTGTAAGTAGTATTTTGCTCAATTTTCAATTATTATGTCCATACTAAAATAAAAATAACAATCTCTTAATAAAAAAAAATGTATCTTATATATATATATATATAGCCTATTATAAAATAAAAATAACATATTCTTTAGACAAATAAATAAAATCTATTATAATAATAATAATAAAATTAATATACATATTTAATAGGTTTAATTAAAAAATCTCAAATATCAAGTTGACACATGTTCATATTAACAATATCTTACAATATTTGGATGGTGCAAGGTATGAGGTTCTTAACATGATCATTCAATGTATATATATTTTTTCTAGTCCTCTTGATCCGTCAAGAGATTCAATCCCTCTTAATAATTATAAATCGAGGATTAAACAAGTTATATTAGAGATGAATACCTGGGTAAAACCATGGGTTGGAATCCCCACCTTAAAATTAACTCAAGGAGATTAACTTGGTCTTAATAATTCATTAAAAATATCACATGAGATCTCACATTAGCCCCCTCAAGCTAGGATATCAGTACCCTAGTACCTATATAAATGGTCTATTCCACAACTTGATGACCATGTACCATTGCAGTGAATATACGTCTGATCAAAGTATTAAGGTCTTACAACAATTCGTGCTCATACATAACATGTATGCCTCAACAACAAGTCTTACAACTTCCAAGAAATATACACCTACCTTTGATTAAAAAACCTTAGGGTGTTCACACACTGCTAGGGCTCTCATCACACACTAGCTCCTTCACTAAACTTCAAACCGTCGACTCCATCTCCATTTTCTCATCAATATGACCACTCTCTCACTACATCTCTAGGTTTGTTGATTGTCTAGCCAAGATTTGGGAAGATTTGTCTTTCATTGTTGTGCTTGAAGTAGCAAGTTTGTCTTGTGGTTATGCATACAATACCTTGAATGAATTATCACCAAAATATGTGAGTTGTGCATGTATTTTTAGCAATTGTCTCAATTTTATGGATTGGGAGTGCAGTACCCCAAATATATGTTACTGCACATTTTAACCATGCCCATGTAGGCCTTGCATATAATCCTGTTAATGCAATATCAACACCAAAAGCATAAGGATGAAATCCATGCTAATCATGTAACTATTGGAAACCGATTAGAACAACCATGTGATTGCGAGGACATGAATAGGCACATTCACCATCACTTGGCTCAATGTGGGGATTACCCTGAAATGGTCCATGTCGAGAGTGTTGGTGCCCTGTCATCATTTGAGTCAATTCAGAAATGTCTTTAGTTTTCCATGTAACTAGTAGCACTCAATTTATTTGAGTTGTGCCATGAATTTGAAAATCTTTAAGTAAATATTTCCAAGCTAAGAAAAGTCCAAAAGTTGATACTTACACTTTTCTTCAGATAAACATAATAGTGAAATTTTACAAGCTATCCTTGAACCCATAGTTTGAAGGCTTGCAGTCCGTGCATTTATTTCTACTTATTGTTTGTCTTTCAATTGTGAGGTATATTTCTACTTATTTTATGGATTGCAATTTTTGGTGAAATGGTGCAGTTTTTGGTGTGGTTTCTTATGCCATTTGGAAATTCCATGTTACTAGTTTTGATCAAAAATGGTTTTTCAACCCTAGTGCGGTGAATCCTATAATAGAGTTGATACACTTACTTTTGGGATTCAAAGGCATTACCTTCCTGCAACCTTACACAATAGACCATTTTGAAAATGACCAATGGGACTCAAGAGACACATGTAATCAAACAATTCCCTACAAAAAGGATGAGACATATATTTTGGTGATAATTCATTCAGGATATTATATGCATAACCAAAAAACAAATTTGCTACTTTAAGCACAACGATGAAAGACAAATATTCTCATATCTTGGCCACATGATCTTCCCAAATCTTCCATACTTTCGGTGTATATTTGCACCTTTAGGGGCAATTGCTAGTTATTTACTTGTTATTATTGTTTTTAATTTTTTGTGTGTTTTGTTTGTTTGTTTTTGTTTTTATTTTTTCAATGTTTTGATATTCTCAATATATTTGATTGGATATATATGTCAAAACAAAAAATATGTAGAAGTAATAAGTCTATAAAAACATTTTTTTGTCAATGGTGTACTTCCTTAGCGGTCGATAGAAACAATATTTTTCTTTGCATAATCTTTAATATGTTTATTAGTTTCGATTTATTAAATTCAAAAGAAATATAATTTTAATATTAAATTGTTATTATTAATATTATATATAACAATAAAATTAAAAATATATATTTCTCAATAATAAAATATAGTTTTTAAAAAACAATTTTCAAATTTCAAAATCTTAAAATTATTTAAAAATAAAATATTTATACAAATTTCCATGGCTAAAAATTATTGGAATTTTAAGGATTTTCAAGAGGTGATATTTTATTTTTAATGTCACCCTTAGAATTTTAAGGCATTTCAGAGACATGATATTTTATCTTTAATACCATGCCTAAAAATCGTTGAAATTTTAAAACTTTTCATATCTTGTCTTTAATGTCATCTCTATCGTTGAAATTTTAAGGTTTTAGAGTCATGATATTTTATCTTTAACGTCATTATTAAAATATGTTAACAATGTAGCTCGAAAAAAAGACGTTATTCTAGCATCAACACTTTTCGTTTCCAGGGTGTTTTTGCACACAAAAAATTGGCGACGTTATTCTAGCATCGACACTTTTCATTTTCAAGGTGTTTTTTTTACACAAAAAAAAGAGGGTTTTATTTCCATTTTTTTAAAATGTTGAAAATTTACCCCGAAAAAAGAGGGTTTTATTTCCATTTCGAGTTGTTTTTTCATGCTTTTTTGATGTTTTTTGTTAGAGTTCTCGTTTGATTAGTAACTTTGTTATTGGTTAAATTGCATTTTTTAATGCTTCAACATGCTTTGAAAGTCTCATTGGACACTTAGATTGTGTAGACAACACAACTTAAACTTTGCAATTCCAACAAATCATTGCTAGATTTTAGAAAAAATTGACTAAAATATATATTGAAAAAGTGTCAAAACATAAAATAATGAGAGTGTACCCGAAACATTTTAAAATATTTGAACCATAATAATTTTTTTTTTACCTACTTTATATAAAGTATGCATGGTTAACATTGACCTATTTTATTTAATATAGTAGAAATATTTTATTTTTAACTACATTGCTTATATTAAAATATTTTTATGTTATTAATATATTTTTAAATACATGTCAATATTATTATTCGTAATTCATATTGAATATTATTATCATTATTCATATTTTTTGAATGCCACATATCAATTTTCTATTAAGAATTGAATGAATTACACATCTCCCTTTTCTTAGAAAGCAACTCAATTATTTTATTTTTAATTACTTTTAATTTTTTACATTGAATTATTTTATTATGATACACACACATATATTCAAAGAGTGTATTTAATTCTTATATTGGAATATTTACTAGGCAAATATAAGATTTTTTTTCCTCTTTTTAGGTTTATCTCTCTAGAATTGATATAAAATTTTATTACTTAAGATACACGTAGAAATATTTTATTTATAGTTGTAAGAATAAAGGTGAAATATTTTTATCACATATTGCTCATATTAGGTTGCAATATTAACAATGAACCAAGTGCCTACAATGAGAGTGAGATTATATTTTATTTTATTTTTAAAGGACAATACACATCTCTCATACTGTACATCCCTCCTATCGGGTTGTAGAAAGAGCTTTGGTTCAATTATTATTAATTATAAAAATAATTAATATAAATGTTAAACACATACATTTTTAAAAAGTATGTAACAAGATTCTTAACCATGGAGATTTACCCAACTTTATCATGGAGATTCTTAATTTGTAAGTAGACTTTGTTACAATAACATGAGCCGATACCATAGCTTACCAATACCCCATACCCAAAAAATCATAATTCATTTAATATGACACTTGTTCATATGATATTTTTGTAATTAATGAGTTTAATTAAAAAGACAAAAAAATACATTACTATTTTGGAAATAAATCTCATCCATTGATTTGTGTATACTATTATAAATATTCTAAAATATTCTATAGAGGTTAAATCTCTACTATCTATATAATGATTATTGATATCTTGTTTCAAAATAAACATACATGTTTGCATAAAAACCTCTTTTAGTTTGTGTATACTACTAAAAATATTTTAGAATATTATATGGAGATTAAACTTAAACCTAAATAGGTGGGGTGGGAAGCCACAAACCCAACCACTTGACTTAAAAACCATTGGCATCCACGTTACCATTAATAATAATTAAATTAAAATTTTGGAAATCTTATTTCAAAATTGACATGCCTATTGACATAATTAGGTGGATAATTTGTCTATTTCAAAATAGGGCCTCCACAATTTTAATTTAATTATTAGTGATTAATAGGCCCAACTATATAAATTAAGTAGATGATAAATTTCTATAGGCATCAAAACACTTATCTGATTATACATCTCATACTATGAATCAATACCATGGTTTAGTAATACTACCTTCCCAAAAAACCATAACTTAGATCAATGCCCAAATAATAACATGAAGAATAACGTTGTATTTGTGGCCTCGTTGGAGTTAGAGGAAAATGAAACCAAGCAGTTTAAAATAATTTCCATGCACGAGTACAGGAGCGGGTATGAAGTAAAAATACACGTGAATGGTAAAATTAGTTTCATAGTTTTTCAATCCATTCATAATAAGAGTTAAGCATGAGTCAATTGAGTGCATTCCAAGTGCTTAGGAAAGTTTAATGATAACTTCCTTTCTCAAATTCAAATCTCATTGAAATAATGGTTTTTTGGTAGCTACATTGGTAGAGAATTATCCTAATTCTATTGATTATGTAATAAAATATGATACCTGAAACATGAATAAATGAATTAATAAGTTATCGTGTAGCTAATAACTTTTATTTTCAAAATTTATTTTAAATAAAAAAATTAGCAAAAGTGAGATCATTTATACGTTGCCATTTGTATTTTATATAATTGAAGTACTATAGAAAACACATGAAACATGAATAAATGAGTTAATAAGTTAGTGTGGCTAGCTAATAACTTTTATTTCTAAAATTCATTTTATAATATTTCGTTCACCCTAATTTTTTTAATGGTTATTATTTATTATTATATTAAAATAATTTAAATTTTTATTTAAAAGTATATATATCTCTATAAAAATTTATTAATTTAAAAATTTCAAATAAAAATAATTATAATTTATCATTTTGCTTATAATTAGTGTAATCATATAAATTAAAGGCATAGTCTCACCTATATATAAAATGATTTTTTTCATGATACTTTTTCTGGTTAATTTAAAACACAATCTCGTAAAGATTTTTAAAAACTTGAGTTTAAGTTGATTGATTTGTTGAATATATTTACGCATTCAAAAATGTATTTTAGGTAACAAAAAATCAAATTCTTGCTTGAATTTGTATCTCAGATTTCGGTGAAAAAGGCTATTTCATCTATAAGTTAGATTACGCCTAAATTAAATGGTTAATAAATGTGGATAAACATCAATATAAGATTCTATTGGAGTGAAATTGTTACATTTAGCTTAAAAATAGACTCTAAGGATCAGACGGAAGGAAAAAATTGAATGCATTCTCACCTTTCAATTTGAAAGCAACCTATTGTTCAATTCAAACGCTGCTTTCTAGTTCCAAAGTACAAACCTTTATTAACATTTTTTTTAAAAGACATGTGTGTCTCACACAGAATATATAAGATCTCTTTGTTGATAACTGACATTAAATTTTCTATCATAATTTTTTTTTTCTCATATATATATATATATATATATATATATATATATATATATATATATATATATATATATATATATATATTTTGTAAGCTTGCGAGGACTACATTTTCTTCATGTCTAATATATCACCTTGATCGGGGTGAGGAATTGAAACGGTGACTTCACATCAAGGAGTGCCTTAACATAGCACCTGATCACCGTCTATCCAAGATCCCATGTACATAATTTATGTTAAAATATACTTTTCATTTAAATATTTGTCTCATTAAATTGATATTAAAATAAAATAAAATTAAAATATTTTGTTGTTTGTTAAAGAAATTAATAGTATTTAAAGTTGGGTTTTCAAAATAAACCATTGTTATTTTTTTTTTGGTTAATTAGTAACATCTTTCTATTAATATATCACAAATAATTACAAGATATGGTGATCCTCCCCGGGACATACCACCATGACAGGAAGCCAATATGACCACTTATCCAAAACATTAGAAAAACATTCAAAAATATTTTACCTTACACTTAGACTATAGAACCATAAAACAAATAACAAGCTACAATGTCACTGGTAATTAAAAAGCATGATTGAAATAAAACCAAGAGAGCAATTCATCCAAATACAACAAATAACCAGATTAGTTAGAGACCTTTATGTGTATCGTATCATTGGTCGGGCTAGTCAGGTTGCATGATTTCTTGCCATCGAGATGTGACTCCAATTGGGTGAGTTTGGCTCTAATGGTGATCACTTGAGAGTGTAAGTGCTAGATGTACTTTTGAATCTCCCTCAATATGTTGGTCAAATTCTCTTAAGTAGTTGATTTTTCCTTCGTAACTTCTCCTATGAGGCTCTTGGTGTGTCAATAAAGTTGAATAGCTTGGATGTATTGGTTTCTTCGACCCCTTGTGTGTCTAATAACAGCCACCCAATCCATTAGGGGGATTTTGAGTTCTAAAATAGGTCTCCTAAGAAAAGTGTACAACCAAAATAAAATTTATAAGAACCAATAGGATTCAAGATGATGATGTCAACCACGGGGGATGATTCACCATTTTTTAAGTAAAAGGGTTAAAATATTAAAAAATAATAAAATAATAAAACTATTTTTTCCACTCGTATTTTCAACTTATCTCCCAAAGTTTTTCCTCAAATTTCGAGTGGGGGTACTCGTTGGATGCAAAATTTAATTACTCATCCAAGGAGTACCCATGTTGCATACTTTTGATGGACCTTGCTACATAAAAAATCAGAAATACATTAAAAACATGATTGCAATAACGTTTTTCATGTATTTCTCATTTTTCATGTAGGATGTTCCATCGAAAGTATGCAACATGGGTATTCCTTGGATGAGGAATTAAATTTTTCATCCAACGAGTGCTTCTGCTCGAAATTTGAGTAAAAAATTTGGGAGCTAAGTTGAAAATACGAGTTGAAAAAGTAGTTTTTTCTTTTTTCCCTCTAAAATTTGATGATGTAATCAAATCTTATTTTATTATTTCCACTATTACTTTATAATTTCATTAGGAGGCCCCTTTTTAGACCTCAAAATTCCCCTATTGTCTCGAAACCTCATTGATTTCAGAATTAGATAAATATCGTCCCTCTAATGATCTCATACTCCACTCTGCAAATATCTTCCTGAATTGGTCCTGGAGTGCAAGCTTGAGAGCCCTGAGTGGTTTCAGTGAGCTTCTTCATAGGCTCGTGAGCTACACAAAAAATATTGGTTATGAGGATCAAGTCCCCTACTATTGCTTCCTTGCGAAGACATCATCCTTTTCTTTTCAATATCTTATGTCATTTAAAATAAGATTTAAAATAAGGTTTAAACGAGGTCACAAGTTCAAACCTCATGGAAATAGGTTGAGGATGAGAGTCACCTTGGGGGAATTAAAATACTTCAAGGGACATGTAAGCTTGATCAAGATTCACCCAATTTTGGTGATAACATTCCGTTGTGATTAAATCATTCTACTATTCAATAGATGAACTAACCCCGACCTAAATTCAATCTAATTAAATAATAATAAATAAATAAATAAATAAAAGTAAAAGTAAAATTGAAAATAAAAGTGATTAGTTACCCACTGTAAGTCCTTAATGTTTTGTCTTTTTCATACATAAAAAAATTCATGGCTCATATCATGAAGACATATAAAAACAATGACACTAATTGTATGGATATGCGTGTCTATTTTGAAATAGGGGTTCCACAATTTTAATTTAATTATTAAGTATTATTATGTGGGTGGTAGGGGTTTAACCTCCATAATATTTTATAATATTCATAGTAGTATACACAAATCAAAGATTGAGATTTATCTCAAAAGTATTTATGTCCTTTTAGCCCTTTTAATTAAATTGATTAATTAAAAAATACTATATGAACAAGTTCTATATGAAGTGATTTATGGTTTTCTAGTACTGAGAAACCATGGTATTGTAACAAATCTTATTTATAGATTAAGGATTTCCATGGTAAAGTGGAGGCAAATCTCCATAGTTAAAAATATTGTTCCATGCTTTCTTAAATGTATATATATTTAACTTATATATTAATTCTTTTTAAAAATAATAATAATAATTTAAAATATATTTATAATTCGATTAGTTTTGAGAATGGATTGGTGAGGTAGGGACACATTGGGAGTGGGAATTATTTAATTTTTTCAAGTTTTAGAGATTTTTTCTAGATTATGGGAAAAGAAATTGTGGTCAAATTGTGAATTTTTATTATTTAAATGTGTTTTTGAATGCATAACAAATTTAGTACCCTTAAAACCCATGGGTCACTTGAATTTTGAAGAGTTCACAACTCAAATTTTTGATTCCAACAAATTCCAACCAAACTTTGGGAAAAATCAACAAGACAATATGTTGGGAAAAGATCCAAAACATAAAATAAGTAGATTACGTGTCACATACCTAAAGCGTTCACTCGAGTTAAGGCGCATTTAGTCCTAAGAGTATGCAGTACCTGCAAGTTTTGTCACAATGGTAGTGACTAATTTACGACTACTTCACTTCCATGCTACACTTCTAACACTTATAATTCTTATTCAATTGTGAGACTTATTATTTTAGCATAAATAATATTCAATCCTCAACACAAGTATAATTCCCAATTTACTCATTCATTAACATCCATAGACAACAACAATATAGTACTACATAAGTGTCGTGATTGTAACACTACAAGAACATGACATAAGAGACAACATGCATGTAATCTCTTTTACATTATAGCATAATATTAGATTTTACATATGAGTTTAGCCCACGACCCACTCTCCAAAATACAAAAAAAAAAAAACCCCTTGGTTCCCCAACCAAGTCCCCAAAGAATAGAAAGAAAGACACTCCCTATCCATTCAAGGATCCTCTTACACCACTTAGGCGTGCCAAATATCCACTCGGTTTAGTCGTCCAACAGCTCAGGCGCCCATCTCTCGATTGACATGAATCCACTCTACCACAAGGGTACAAATATCCCTCGTGAGGTTTCCCTACTTTTTCAAACTTGTTCCTAATTGTGCATGTTTTCTCCTTGTGTGAACTCGGTGTGAATGGATGTGTGCCTCCTCCCTTGTTCCATTGGATATATATATATATATATATATATATATATATATATATATATATATATATATACTGCCACTAATTAATGTGAAGGGTCTCTCGAGAGTTTGGGCTAATGCTCCATCTGCCCGACCTGAACCTTATTCTATCTCAACTCATACGAGAAACCCCAAATTTTGGTTGAGCATAATCATTCTGTCTGGGGCATGGATGCTCGTGTGGTCTCATCTAACTCACACCAAATCTTGTGTGAGTTCAAGTGGGAAAACTTGTTCCATGTTGGGTGCCATGGGACCACTTTGGACTTGCTTGTGCTAGCTCGGGTGCGATCATGAGGGCACCCTTCTTGCCAATCCACTTGGGTGCGCATGTCATCAAGTCAAGTCAGCAAGGAGGGATTGACTTTTTGGGATCTTGGTAGAGATGGGCACGCTTGTGGATGCCTAGGGGCCTTACATCCTCTCCCACCACAATTGATTGCTGCCCTCGAGAATGCCAACACATCCTGGTTTATCTTCTCCTCGAACTCGCATATTTATTTCTCCCATCTCTAATGTAACTCACTCATCTCCCATATATCCTTCTCAGGTGCATTCTTCCAATGCACAAGCTTAAACAAAAAGGTATAAAATTTCCCTGTCAACCTCCTATATTTTTCTAACACGATGCTCAAAGGAAATCCCCAATACTTCACGACATACTTGAAGAAATTTTTTCTACCCCCTCATCTCCACATGGTACCTTCATCGAAATGAAGACAATGTAATTAGAGAAACTATCAACAATGACCATCACCCCATTAACATCATGCACCATAGGTAACTTAGATATAAATTCCATTGAGACAATTTACCAAGGTCTATTTGGAATAGGGAAAGGTTGCAATAGTCCTCCCTGCAATCTGGTATCTATTTTTTCTTGTTGACACATGATGCGAGTTTTTACATAGTCCTCCACATCATGCCTCATACTTTCCCAGACCTAGCCCCTCTCTAGTAATTCCAATGTTCTATGCTATCATGGGTGGCGAACCCAAGCCGAGTCATTACACTCCTTCAAGAGCTCCTTTGAGAATCAACTAAACCTAGGAACATAGATATGATCACCAAACAACAAGAGACCACCATGAATGTATAACCTCCTAGTCTTCCCTGCCTTCACTTGCTTCATAATGTTCTTCATTGTAGATTTTATCTCCAACCATACATGAATCTTCCTATCCAACTCTTCAATCATATGAATCTAACTATATCCTAGCATATATAGGTTCTCTTCTTCCTCAATAACAGGTAATTATACCTTTCTACTCAAGGAATCTACCACAACATTGAGCTTCCCTAAGCTATAATCAATGTTCATGTAAAAATACGCTAAAAGGTCTTGCCAACATGCCTGCTTTGTTGACAATATGGGATGAGATGCAAAGTAACTTGTTGCAATATTATCTATCTTAACCACAGAAGGTCTCTCAATCAAATAATTCCTCCACACTTGAAGATAATGGATTAATGTTTTCATATCCTTCTCATGAATAAGATATCTCCTCTCCTTGTCATGTATTTCCCTTCTATCAGAGGCTACCAGGTGTCCATCTTGCATCAAGACACCTCCAATGGAGAAATTTGAAACATTTGTATGTACCTCAAAATATCACTTAAAATATGGTAGCTTCAATATCAGAGCTATCATCATCCTAATCTTCAAATGATCAAAATTTTTATGACACTTCTCGATCCATCCCCAACACCTTTCATTCTTTTACAAGTTGGTTAGCGATGCAATAATCTTGGAATAATATCCCTCCACAAATCTCCTGTGGTAGTTATGCATCCCTAATAAGACCCTCACATCATGGAAAATATTTGGCTCCTCCCAATCCATAATAACATGGACCTTCTCGAGGTCTATTCGAATACATCCATATCCAATCTAACGTCCCATAAATGGTATCTTAGTTTGAGAGAGGATAACGTTTGACTTCTTCAATAACAATTGATGCTTACTTAGAGCCTCAAATACTATTGACAAGTTTTTCCCATGTTCCTCCATGCCATCGATGTATACCACATTGTCATCAAAGTACACCACTACAATTAAATCCAGAAATGGATGAAGTACATCATTCTTCAAGGTACAAAATGTAGTAGGGGAATTACACATATTAAATGGAATCACCAAGAACTCAAAACTCCCATACTTGTTCACAATAGATGTATGATGTTCATCTCCCTCTACAATTTGTACCTAATAATAACCGTGTCTCAAGTCAAATTTTGAGAAGACATTTTACTTAGGCAACTTATCGAAGCACTCCACTGCAAGTCATAATGGATATATGTTCTTGATCATATGCTTGTTCAAATCTCTATAATTGAGACACATCCTCAAATCCTCGGTATCCTTCTCATTCTTCTGAAAGAGAAATAGAGCACCATAAGGAGACTTTCAAGGTCATATGAATCCTGCCTCAGCCAACTCATGTAGTTGTCACTTCAACTCCTCTAAATTTGGTTCGGAAAATATATAAGGAGCTCGTGCTAGTAGCTATATCCCCGACTCAAGCTCAATACAATGGTTAATTGTTTTCCTAGGTGGGAGTACTTTTGGAAACTCATCTAGAATCTAATTCATATATGCATCCAGTAAATCCGAACTTTCAGGTGGAATAGGTATCCCCATCCCCTCATCCTCTACAATATCCCTAATAACCATTGCATGCATATCTACATGAAACCTCTGTGTTTCCATCTTCATATTTAGTGGCATGTGAAGGCATGTGAGTCCTATGGACTGTGGCATCGACAAGGTTTGTTGAAATGAAAGTGACCAACTTGCAACTACTTCACTTCCGGACTATGCTTCTAGAACTTATACTTCTTATTCATGTGTGAGACTTATTAGGTTAGTGGGAATAAAATTAAATATTCGACAAAAATATAGTGCCCAATTTACTCATTCATTACATCCAATATACAACAATAACCCAGTACTGCATAAGAGTTTCAATTGTAACATCACAAGAACATGCTACAAGAGACATGTATGTGAACTCTTTTACATTATAGAATAATCCTAATTTTAATATATGAGTTCGACCCACAACCTACTCAAAAAATATAGTAACAAAAAATTCCATGGTTCTTGTTGATGAGGTCATTTTTGGTCATCAACATTTTGTCATTTTTAGCCGTCAAGAGTTCCCCAAACAAGTCCCTAAAGAATACAAAGAAATACACTCCCTATCAGTCTAAGACTCCTCTTGCATGACTTGAGAGTGCTAACTATCCACTTGATTTAGTCGTCTAGCAGCTCACACACTCATCTCTTGGTTGACACGACTCCAATCTTCCACAAGGGTCTAGAGTGAGTCCTCGTGCAACTTCTCTACTCATTCAAACGTGTTCCTAACTGATCCATATCTTGGTTGAAATGAACCTCTTGCTGCAACTTTGTTGATAACTTCTGTGATAGGTGATGAAATCAAATTCCGTCGAAGACCCATTTTAGGTATTGAATAGATCTTTCCAGTGATATAAGACACTTGAAATTTCATGACATGTGCGGTGAGAAAATGATTTCACAAATTCAAACAATGTGCATTGACGCAATGTTCCAGATAGGTGTAGCTCCAATTGCTCATATCTCTCAAACCGAGAAATGAAATCAACTTTTGTAAAAACCCATTTTAGATAACAAAAATTAATTTCAAATGAGATATTTTTCACTCTCTAATATGATCTGTGGAGACCGTGGCACTTTCATTAAGTTTAATGAAGACTACCACAAAACAATGAAACTGAAATATGTTTTAAACCCTCATGGAGCTGTAACTTAAATCTGGATTTATGCAGGAACTAATAAAATACATAAATAAACATAAACATAGATGTGTATCATAAATAAAACTTCATTTCATTAATATCAAATGAATGAAATATGCTTACAGACATAATGGACATAAACTAGTTAGGGTGATGGTAGCTTATCTCTGAGAAGAGATGTGGCAGCTACATGCCTCTGAACTGTGTTACAATGAGGCTCAAGGGAATTTTTATTATTGAACAATAAGAGAAAACCCTGAAAAACCAAAACCCTAACCTGAGGAGATGCAACACCAGGAGTTTATGGGCCCCATTGGGGTTAGTTGGGCATCCAACTTCCCGAGTTCGTAACTTGGTCATAGTATCTCCGTTTGGCACGTATGATACCTCGTTGGAAAGATCTCTTCGAGGACTATGCCAATTAGGACCTCAAAACAAACCCAGAAGTTCAGGACCCAAAAACAGCTTTAAATAGTAAATAAGAAAACTGATGAAACTGACTAGGTGGAATAGGCGGGTGGCCACCAATATCCACTTGGATCATTCCTCCCCCCTTAGAAAGCAATGGTCCCCATTGCGTACAGAGCCTCCATGAGGTAGAGAAATTTCTATTGAACCTGGTCCCTGGTGAACCACTTTACCATGGACATTATTAACTTCTAAATAGGATTTTTTACAATACCATGGGCCAATACCACAAACCAAAAAACCATAAGTCTCTTCAAATATATATAACAATTTTTAAATAAAAAATTAATACTTACAATAAACATACAATATAACAAGATTTGTAACCATGCATATTTCCCCTCATTTTACTATGTATATTATTAACTTGTAAATATGCTTTGTTACAATACCACTTGCCCAAAACTATAATTCATTTCAAAATAAAAATATTTTACAAATATTTTATTTTATAACACTTTTTAAATTAAATCTAAAAGCAAAAGGTTGTGGGGACATGTTGTAGTTGTGTAAATGTTTGTAAACATTTACATGTGGGCTCAATTAAAAAATAATAAAATGTTCAAATTAATTTCCTAGAGAGTCACTCTCCAATCCAATATGTAGTGATGTTGTAATGTCCTCTAAACATTTTAACTTGGTCAAAATAAAATAAAATTAAAAATAAAACCAACCTAGATCCATCTAAACTTCTGATCTACCAAGAACTCATCAAATCCCTTGAAACATTGTTACCGATGAAATAGGTAACCTCATTGTTACCTAATTTTTGAAGTATCAAGAAAAACACTTGATTTTGAAAAAGTGGCGATATAGAATCAAGAAAAAAAATTTGAGCATGTTTTTGGCACTTTTTTTTTTTTTAATGTCGATTTTGAATAGTGGTGTATCATCACCAACATTTTTTTATAGGATTGATTTTGACACTATAAATTTTCTAATGTCTTCTTCTTCCGTGAGATGTTTATTTTTAAGTTCATTTATGTACTTGTGTTTTAAAAATAAAAATAAAAATATTTTTTTTTTAAAATAAAAACTTGTAATGATATCTTCACTTTTTCACATAGATAAAAGATGGAAAAAGGGTCAATATTATAAATTTTATATTTTCTACATGTTTATGTATTGTTAAATAATTTTTCAATGCACATCAAACAATTGTCGCTAAAAAACCAATATTTTGAACCATATGACAAAAAAATACATTTTTTCAATATAAATACAATGCAAAAAATACACTTTTACAGACTTTTTGTTGGAAAAAACATGTTAAATAAACTAATTTTTTGGGAGAATCTTAACAAAAAAACTTAAGAAAATAACATTTTTATTGAATTTTATGTCAAAACATAATAGCAATCACATGTTTTTTTGCAAAAAATAAGGGTTGTTCTCATTAAATATCAAAGTCTAAACATTACAAGTAAAACTGATTAATAGTTCTCAAAAATAAGCTTTGTTTGCAAGCATAACTTAAACATCATCAACAATATCAACTAATACATCTTCAACATCATCTAGAACAACATTGATGGCTTCTTCCGCAATATTTTCTTCTTCATTTTGATCATTGTCATCTTCTAATGGATCTTTCATGTCAGCAAATCTTCCAAAGTGTCCCTTTCCAATCATTCCATATAATGGTGGTTGAGGTTCCTTTGCTTTTTTTGCCACACGTGATTCATTAAAATCTCCTTTCCTCAAACCAACTTCTTGCTTCGCATCTGGAAGGAATTTAAGAGTGTTAATTCTTTGTTGAATAAATTTGCATTGAACTGGGTCTTTCTCAATGGTAATGCAATTTCTTCCTTTTAGTAAGCAATATGCTAGTGTTGTACCTAATCATCAAGCACAAAAGAAATAAGTAAGAAAATTAGTATGGGGACATAAAAAGTAAAAAAGACAATATTTAAATTTAAATTTGTATAATAAAACTTACATGAACCTGAGAATAAATCCAAAACTCATTCTCTTTCATTTGAACATAGATCTATAAGATAGTTAATCAATGCTTGTGGTTTTTGATAAATGTTAACTATATCTCCTTTTGCATCTTTATCCTCATATGTTAGTTTTCTTACAACTGCATCATAAACCAATACTTGACTATGACTCTTCCCATCTACTCGATTCATAATAATATGCTTATAGCTATCGTCTTTTGTCCAACATTCAACATGGATGAACTCACAATCATTTATAATAGGCTGATCTTCGGAAGAAACAATATTTGACTTTTGCCTGTAACATAACATAGTAAAAGTTCAATTAAATTTTACATCAATAAAAAAATTTAGGAGTAATCAAACATACAATTTCAAAGTCTTACCATGTAAGTTGCATCCTTGAGTTTTCTTTACCCTTGAAGCTTGTTAATAACATTGGAAACTGTGTGTCTGAATGAAATGTCACAAATCGCCAAAGTGGTGATGTTGTCACTTCTTGAAAACCCGTAACCACTTTACTAAAAACTTGATAAGTATATGTTTCTCTATCATATTCAATGTCTGGGAAATTGAAACGATGAGGAATATCTGCAATAACTAGGCCATATTCCCTTTTAGGTATTAGTGATGCAATGTCTTCACAGTCACCTTGTATTATTTGATATTGGACACTGTCGAGCCCATTCCAAATGTAATGATTAAGAGTATGATCAAGTTCAACATTCATAAGACGCTTCCTTCTCATGTTCTCCATCTTAATTTTTTCAATAAAGCTTTTGAAAGTATCTGGTACTCCATTTCCATCCTTCTTCGACATATTTAATGACACACACACACACACACACACACATATATATATATAGTTTAAATGTGAATAAAATGAATTTATAAATCAACATACCTTATTGAATGCAATATAAAACTATTTTAGTGTTGATGTAGAACTTGCTTCTGGGTAGTTGCGTACAACATCATCCCAACTGTCTTCATTCAACATTTTAACCATGTGTTCTTGTATTTTCATAAAAAATTTCTGACTGAATAAATCAAATTAAAAGCGTTAATATACTGACATGTATAACAAATTCTACCAACATCATTATGTTTTATTTAAAAGAAAATTACAATGAAAGAAAAATAAGAAATAATTCAAGAGACTTACTTTTGAAATTCTGCACACATTTCTTCCATTGATAATTCACCCGACTTCACACGGGCTAATACTGATTTGACTAATTTATCATCCTTCACACCTTGCATTGTTATCCAAGGTGTAATAGTCATATCCTCTGGAAGCTGCTTCATTTCAGGACCCCCCTTACTGTTGGTACATATTATGGGTTTACTCTTTCTAACCTTCTGATTTTTTATGGAAATATTTTCCCACCGATCAAAAATCTCATCAATCAAATCCCATACCTCCCCAGTTCTAAATGCCAACTGAAAAATGTTATCTGTGCCTCTGAAGAGATTTGTATTCAATTTTCCATATTTTGCTTTTTTTCATCAATTTGATAACCTGTTTCCATTAAACATTCCTTTCAAAATGCTACACTAACTTGTGTCTTATCCCCACCACATTTTTCTATGAATTCATTATGAATAAATCTGACCCTTTGGATGAAAGTCATTTTCATTCTGTACTCATTATCTGCATTATGATCCCATGCCAATAACTTTGATTCTATTTCTGTTAAGCCAACGTAAATGATGCATTTCATTGTTTGAAAAAGATAGTTATTGGGATATTCTGCAATCAATTGTCTCTTAGCCTCTATCGAATGGTTCCCTCCAATTACATAATATTTATAATCAAAACATTTTGTCTTGTCAAATGCTTTTTTGTTGGGAACCTGACATGGATCGACAAGAACCACATAATCCACCACATGCGCATATGGATTGAACTTGAACAATGTTTTCAGATTATGTACATGTAGCTGATGGGCCTTTCTAATTTGATATTGAGCTTTTCCTTCATCTGGGCCATAAAATTGGTTAACATTAAGCTCAAATGTTTAGCCACCAAGAATTAATTTATTCTTCCTCAACTCTTGTCAAATAGCGTTTTGTTTTGTTTTAACAATGCCATCCTCTAACTTAGCACCTGGTGTTATGATTTCTCTGCTTCCGTGAGAGATTTCAATTTGTTCTTCACTATTGCTCACGACCTTTACAGGTTCAACAATATTTGATTTCCTAGTCTTATTGGATAACATATCAGTTTTTTTATAAACAAGCTCTCCTTCATGAGGTAAAAGAGAGACATCTTTGGCAATTTTTCTTTTTGGTGTCTGATCTGTTTTCTCCTTTTGCACAACAGTTCTAATCTCCTCCTCACTAATTCTATCATAATTTTATGTTTCATGTTTGACACCTTCAAAAGAAACATGTTTAAGTTTACTAGATTGACCCACCTTAGTGACTCTTGGTTGATCCCCTCTTTGTACTATTGCAGTGTCACGAGCTATTGATCTTTGCTTCAATCTCCTTTCCTCTACTTTGTCTTTGTGGAAAGTGTTGATCACATCCATAACATTTGGCACCAACATATAAATACCTTCAAACATGTTTAAAAGACTCGGAACAAAATCCTATGAAACAAAATAAAACATGTCAATGATCAATAATTTATAAAAAATTGAATCATCCTTATAATAATGCATAGAGGAAATAAAAATAAGCATACTTACAATGTTATCTGCAATGTTGCTTGATACTTCTTCAGAAAATTTTGAAGATATTTCATGTGTGTCATACTTTACGATTGATAGACGATATCTAACCTTCTCACGTTTCTGAGCCTTCCTTGCAAGAACATAAATAGTGTTTGTATTCGGGACCATACATATGTCTCGTACTCTACCCATCACATCATATGGCTCATTTAAGTCAATCATACCACAAATCAGATAGATGTGTATATCGGCCTCCATTTCACTGTCTTCAAGATACCATGAGAAATCGGTTTTATCTATTTCCTCGGCGTTCTTCCAATCAGAAATAAGCTTTAATGAACCTGGTGCCCCACTTGCTTGAATTTTATTAGTGTGTGCAACAATGTCCTTATTGCGTCCAACAATGTCCATAGTACGTCCAGCTGCAACTTTAGATTTGAGAGTTGTATCCATAGTGCGTTGAGCTGCAGCTATAGATTTGGGATTGCTGCCCTAGGTGCAGAAACATTCATAAAAATATTTTTTGACGCCATTTTCCTGATATATATATATATATGTGTGTGTGTGTGTGTTAATGGAAAAATAATGCAGATAAAATAAATTTAATAAACAAAATTTATTTCTAAAACTAAATAGCTTGAAATTAAAGCAGTAAAATTAACTATAAAAATTTTCATTTAAAAACAAAATATTATAAATCATCTGTATATATATCTATATAATATGTTTTGAATACATTTTATAAAAAAATTAAAAATGTGTTTAAATTGTATAAACAATTTTAAAAAATAAACTATTATTTTCAAACTTCTGTTTTTGTTTAATATTTTAAAAAAATAAAAAAATTACTAACTATTTATAACAAATGTTAAAATTAATTTTTTTTTATTTTTTAAGGCAATGATTTTATTAAAAAAACTTATAATCTTTTAATATATTTTAAAATTTTAAAATTTAATTTTACATTACATAGTAATTGAATAAAAATAAACAAAATAAAAGAAAAAATTATTTTACTTTACATAGCAATTAAATAAAAAATTATAAACTTAAAATTATAAAAAATTAATATAAAAGTTTATAAATTTATATAATCTTTTAATATATTTGAAAATTACAAATTTCTATTTCACATTACATAGTAATTAAATAAAAATAAACAAAATAAAATAAAAGCAATTAAACAAAATAAAAGAAAAAATTAATTTTTTTATAATGTTGTTTTAATATTTAAATTTAAAAATATATATATATATATATATATATTTAAAAAGAAATTTAAATATTTAAATGTTAAAAAAAAATGTTATAATATTATATATTTTTTTATTTTTTTAATTGTATGGTTATATAGTTTTTTTTTATTAATTTATTGTATTGTTATATTAAAACAAATGTTTTTTATTTATTTATTATATTGTATTGTTTTTTTCTTTAATTATATAATGTTTAAAAACTAAACATAATTGTTATTTAATAATTTTTTTTTTTAACAATTATTATATAACAATGTTTTTATTATATTATATAACAATTTTTGTATTATTTTTATATATAACAATGTTTTTTATTAATTTGTAATTGTTTTATTAAAACAAATTATAAAAAAAAAATTTAAAAAAAAAAAACAACTTTAAAAAAAAATTTAAAAAAATGTTTTATTAAAACAAATTAAAATAAAAAATTAAAAAACAAAATTAAAAAAAAATCAAATTTAAAAAAAATTAAAACTAAAAAACAAAACTTAAAAAAAATTAAAAATTAAAAAAAAAAATTAAAAAAAATTAAAAAAAAAAATCATGGGGCTGCCGCAGACCTAGATCGTGCCCGCGGGGTGCCGGAGGCCGGCTGAGCGGCACCATGGGGGTGGCCCAACCAGCCTTAGGGCCCCCGCTGGGCGGGAGGCCGATTCCGACTCTGGCGCCCCGCGAGCACGGTCTACGGCAGCGCCATGATTTTTTTATTTTTATTTTTCATTTTTTTTATAATATAATTAATAAATAATTATTAAAACATTATTTAATAAAAAGAAAAAATAATTGTTAAAAATATTAAAATATAACAAATATATATAAAAAAAAACAATTTATTAAATAACAATTATGTTTTGTTTTTAAACATTATATAATTAAAAGAAAAAAACAATACAATATAATAAATAAAAAAAACATTTGCTTTAATATAACAATACAATAAATTAAAAAAAGAAACTATATAACAATACAATTTAAAAAAAAAAAAATGATATATAACAAAACAATAAAGAAAAAAAAAATTGAAGATTTAAAATTAAAAAGAATAAAACTAAGATTTAAAATTAAAAAAAATAAAATAAAATAAAATATAAAATAAAAAAATTCTCAAATAAAAAAAAAAAAACATTTTAAATAATGAAACCACTGATATATTTATGATAAAAAAAACAAATAATTTTTTTTATAATATTACTATTTTTTTTATGTGCATGGTCGTTTTATGGATTTTTCTGTCTAGATGAACCTATAAGTCTTAAAAAATAAATAAAAAATCTAAATTTTTGTCCTTAAAACCCTAAAAAAATTAGTTCTTTTTGCATTTTCTTCACTAAAAAAATATAAAAAAATTAAGGTTTTTGAACCTAAAAACCTTAAAAAAAAATAGTTTTTGGACACAAAAAACTATAGAAAAATAGATTTTCCCCAAAATCGTCTTTAAATTGACAGAATAGAAGGAAAACTAACCTTTGAAATGCAAAAAGCTGTTGTCACCAATGCCAACACAACGCCTCCACAAAATTACGAATAGCAACACAATGCCTCCAATGCCAATGCAATGCCTTCACGAAGTTACCAATGCCAATGCAACACCTCCACAAAATTACCAATAGCAACACAACGCCTCCAATGCCAATGCAATGCCTCCACAAAGTTACCAATGCCAACGCAACACCTCTAGAAATTTGCTCTAACAAATACCAAAAAACTTGATGTGATGTGATGAATAAAAACAATCATTTTTATTATATAGCGAATATTGTCTGATTGGTTTACTTTTTAACGAATGTGGGATTAAAATTTCAAATTTAAAATATTTACATTTAGTTTATTATAGTTCATACTATAGTTAAAATACTTAATATTTGCATGTAGTTATCATAGTTAATATTTTATTTAATATTTACATTTAATGAATGTTGAATAATTCAAATATAATCTTAGATTAAAAATTAAAATATGAAATACTTACATGTAGTTAATTATAGTTAATATTATAGATAAAATAGTTAATATTTGCATTTAGTTATCATAGTTAATATTTACATGTACTCAATGTTTAAAATCATGGGATTAAATTTTAAAATCTAAAATATTTACATGTAGTTAATTATAGTTAATATTATAGTTAAAATAGTTAATATTTACATGTTATTTTTGTAAATATTTACATGTAGTCAATCTTAAAACATTTAAATAAGAAAATTATTTTAGTTTCGAAGGCACGCATGAAAGAAATATTTTGAATAGAAAGTATGGTGAAATATTTGAAAACCAACAGTTTATTAATAGATTTTGAAATAGATTTTAGATGAATATAACGTAAGTTTAAAATATAAAATTGAAAATATTTACATGTAGTCATTATAGTTAAAATAGTGAATATTTGCATGTAGGTATTATAGTAATATTATAGTTAATACTTACATCTAGTCAATGTTAAATCATTGAAATAAAAACATTATTTTAGTTTGGAAGGCATCCATGATAGAAATATTTTGTGGATATTTTGAACATAAATATCGGTAAAATATTTCAACACAAACAATTTATTAAAACAATGTTAAATACATTTTTTGACTAATATTTGTACCAAATATTTGAAATGAAATTTTTGGAGGGAAAGTTTTTCGCGAATTTTTTTGGGGGGGAATTTTGGAGGGAGATTTTTTCGCGAATTTTTTTGGAAGAAAAATTTGGAGGGAAATTTTCAGTCTTTAAGCTATATATTGTAAGTGGGAGAGGAATTTGTATCATTCAACCTATTCTTGTTGAAAGCCATGGTTTCTTCTGATAGCGAAGTTTTTATTTGTACAACATCAACATCTTTGTCACGCAACAACTCTATTCAGAGTGATGAATATAACGGGAGTTCGTTCACCATGAATAAAGATTCAAAAAATAGACTTGGTCGTAATCCTAAAGATGATGAGAACAAAATTGATGAGGCGCAGCAAAATGAAATTTCTGTAAATCGAGCACTAGTTATACCACTTACTCTTAATCCTAAGGATTATGAAAGCAACAGTGATGAAGGGCATGATGAAGAATTTCCAGAGTCAAAAGTTTCACTTCATCCTAATCCCAAGGATTATGAGGAGACCATTGATGAAGAGGGAGATGAAGATTATCCACTTCAGCTTAATCCTAAGGATTATGCGAGAACAACAGATGAAGAGGGGAATGAAGAATCTGCAGAGTCAAAATATCCACTCTGTCCTAATCCCGAGGAGTATGCCAGCACCACTGATGAAAAGGGGGATGTAAAATTTCCAAAGTCAAAATATCAAATTCGTCCTAATCGTAAGGATTATGCGAGCACCACTGATGAAGAGGGGAATGATAATGTTTCAGAGTCAAAACATCCACTTCGTCCCAATCCTAAGGATTATGCCAGCACCACTGATGAAGAGAGAAATGAAAAATTTACAGCGTCAAAATTTCCACTTTGTCCTAATCCTAAGGATTATGCAAGCACCACTGATGAAGAGGGGGACGAAAAAATTCCAGAGTCAAAATTTCCACTTCGTCTTAATCCTAAGGATTATGTCAACACCACAGATGAAGAGGGGAATGAAGAATTTGCAGAGTCAAAATATGCACTTCATCCTAATCCTAAGGATTATTGCAGCACCACTGAGGAAGAGGGGAATGAAGAATTTGCAGCGTCAAAATATCCACTTTGTCCTAATCCTAAGGATTATGCCAGCACCACTGATGAAGACGGAAATGAATTTCCAAAGCTAAAATTTTCACTTCATCATAATCATAACGATTATAATTTAACCACTGATGAAGGGGGGGATGAATAATTTCCAATAAATATAGATTCAAGGCATTCACTTATTCCTAATCCTAAGGATTATGAGAGCATCAGTGAGGAAGGGGAGGGGTAGGACGAATAAATTCTAGTGAATACAAATTCAAAGCTTCCACTTATGCCTAATCCCAAGGATTATGAGAGCACCACCGAGGAAGGGGAGGATGAAGAGTTTCTTGCAAATGATAATTTTAGAGGCACAGATCTGAATATTGCATTTTCTCCAAGTGACCATTTCAAAGACATTCATGGTGATGAAGAATTGAATCCTCCCAGGGAAGAATTTGAAAGCATGGGTCAAGATGGTGACGAATTTATTTTGAGTTGGGGTTACAAAAGTGCCCATGATTCTTGTGAAATGTTTTCTTCAACTGATGATGGTAAAGAAATTTTCCCAGGCAATGATGTTGATGAATTTCTTAACTATGTTGAGGATGATGATAGTGGGGATAATATTCCTCCTAATGGCGATGAAACTGCTTTTACAAAGGATGATGGAATGATGAAGCCGTTGCAAGCAAATATTGCAACTAGGAGTAGGAGTAGACCTTTTCATATCAATCCAAAGCATTCCAGTTATACAAGGGTGAGGACAAAATATCTCACAAAAAGAAGTTCTGTCGTTCATTTGATTTCAAGTGAATGTTGTCGAAGGGATTGCCTGAAAAATATGGATATCAACTTTGTTTTGGAGAAAAGGAAAACATATATGTCAATGAATAAAAGCATGCAAAATTCATATTTAGTGGGTTTCATGCAATCTACACTAGCAAGTTATGATTATCATATTGGGAATGTATTGCTCTGCAGAAAGGCGTTCAAAATGTTGCATTCAATTGGTAATTGTCGTTTGTCAAGAATCCAGGATAGATTGGAAAAGGATCCGACATATTATTCAGAAGCACGTTATAAACATGAGGTGGGGCCATTTGCAAATACTTCTAAGACATGGGTGAAAGACTTCTTTTCAAATCATGGAGAGTGTATGCCAAATAAAGACACAATACATATTCCAGGTAATTTCTCGAGATGAGAAATATTCATGTTATACAAAGATTATGCAGAAGCTGTTGAAGGAATTGGTAATTTTATTACATATTCTTATTTTACAAGGATATGGAAAACTGAATTCAACAATGTTCGTATTCCTAAGAAGACAAGGATGGGGATTTGCAGCACATGTGCTTCTCTTAAAGCAAAAAGAGATAAATGTCAAGGGGTAGAAAAAGGTATGCATTCAAAACATTTTTTTTAAAAATTTGATACTTATCAACTATGAAAATATATTAATTCATATGTTTCTTTTATTTTATGTACAGATTTCGTTGTCAAAGAACTTCAAGACCATCGCAATCAGCAAACAAGTGAAAGGAAAAAGTTGTATAAACATCGAAAGAAGTGTTATGATCATCCAAATAAATATCTGGGATTGATAATTGATGGTATGGACCAAAAGAAAACACTTCTTCCACATTTTGTCCACACGCCAAAAAAATTACAGGAGGAAAATTTCATTCAATTTCACTTGGTTGGTTGTATGGTATTTAATGAGAAGATGTTTCCAAACGTTTTCTTCACAACTCCAAATATTCACAATGATGCAAATATGACCATAACTATAATCCATGATGTGGTTACTCGCTGGTCTGGGATTCTTCCTGAAGTTTTGTATTTACAATTAGACAACACAAGTCGTGAGAACAAAAATCAAGTTCTTTTTGTGTATCGAAACATGCTCGTTGAATTGGGGATTTTTAAAAAGATAAAGGTTGGTTTCCTTCTGGTTGGGCATACTCATGATCATATTGATCAAATGTTTAGTCGTTTTTCAATAACATTGAGGAGGAGAGGTGTTGGGAGCCTGCCGTCATTAATTGAATGTATTAAGAAATCGTACATTCCAGAGCCTGTTTTTCATGTGTTGGAAGAAACTATTGACATGCGAAGGTTTATTTTTGGATCGCATGGTGAGGAGAAATGCATTGAACAACTTAACGACATTAGCTTCCAGCATCAATTTCGTATAAAAAAAATTGATGGTATAACACTTATATGGGGCAAGAAGTATTCAACTGTTGAAGAATGGGGACCATCATCAGGTTTAGCATTTTTGAAGTTCATTCTAGAGCGTCCAATATTTTCATCAAAGATATTGTTATTACAGTTAGTTGCTGAACTCCATAATGCACGAAGGCAAAAGAGAGACATAAATTATTTTGAATGTCTAGAGGAAATCAAAAGATGTATTAGAGATACATATGAGTACTTCGATGTTGCTGATTCAGTTTGGTGGGAGTATTTTTTCAGTAATCAAAGTAATATGATTTTAAGATCAATAAATGTGGATACGCTTTTGAAGACTCATTTTTTTTTGCCACAAAATATGCCAAATGAACATGAACATCAGGAAACACACAATGTTGAACAACAATAGCCTCAAGCTATTATTAATTCCCCACAGGTATAGGAAAGAGAAATCTATATTGGTTCTAGAAGATCACGTGCACAACGTGAAGCCATGGAAGACCTTTACAGGGGTTCTGTGCAGTATCTTAAGGAGGGTTGCATGATAGCAGTGTTAGCAGATGAAGATCCACTTGGCTATCCATTCTGGATTGCCAAGGTTATAAAGGTCATTAATGAAAATGAAGAGATTACAGCTGTTGATGTACATTGGTATGCAACAAGTACCCACCCTTTCAATGGTGTGTACAAGCCATAGATGGTAGTGGAAAAAAGAGAAAAAAGAAAGGGCACAAATATAAATCATCGCCGCACAGATGTCTTAAAATTGGAGGATGTTGACATACTTGTGTATGACTTCAATTTGACAAAGAGAGGAACTCTTCAGTTGCAGACCATAAATATTTTGAAGAAATTGCCTCCAGAACAATTACTGTTGAGATGGGACTCTACAGAATGTAGACGTAGATCTACAAGACTTTTGAACTCTGAAATGGTGGGTATGCATGTTGACTCAGATGGAGCACTAGTTGATGAAATAGAAGAATATGGATCATCTTCATCTGCATCGAGCCATTCATCTGAAGATGTAGGTTATGATGGTGTGCCAGAACCTATGGTTGATTTTGAATAACTATCTAAGACACTTTTATGTAATTGATGTTTGCATGGTAACTTGAAATAAAAATTTTGACTTCCATCTCATTTTTCATGAAGTTATGAGACATTTCTATGTTTGTTGAATTATATGTTTTAATTATGAAGAATTCATCTCTTTAGATTATCGACAATGCAACAATGAATTACAAAAATAATTTATGTTATATTCAATGTACCAATGTTGATATTTTAATTATAAGTAAAATAGAAAATAGAAACTAATGTTGAATTTTTAGATTATGCAATGATATTACCATGATATTATGTATTGTTACCATTTGGTATAAGATACTTTTAAAATTTAATAATTATATGCGTCATTGAAAGGGAACACTTTGTTTTGATGTTTGATTTTTAGGTTTTGGTTGAAATTAGATTTAAATTTGTCTTATGCTAAGATTTGAAAAAAGATAAGTTTTTATCCTTTAAAATTAAAATTACTCTTACTTGTTTTTGTTCAATGATAATTTTTTCATTTACTTGTTCATTTTTTTAATTGTTTAAATCTTATAATTTCTCCATAATTTCATTGTTCAAGTATGTCGAAAACTTAAGATTGAAAAACTTTAGATTTACAACTTGTCATTAAGGTTTTTATGCGCTACCAAATTTTATCTTTAATGTTATGGTTGACAATAATTACAATTTTAGGGTTGTTTAGAGTCAAGATATTTTATGTTTAACAACATGGATGAAAATTGTTCGAAATGATAAGCCCTTGAGACATGTATTTGTTTATCTTTAACATCATCTATCAAAAATGTTAGAAATTTACGATTTTAAAAAATGTCCTAATATGTTGTCTTTAATTCCATTGTTACAAGTGTCAAAATTATGACACAATTTTTTTTTTTTTGTTATTCCAGCATCAACTGGTTTTGTTTTTAGGGTGTTTTTTCAATCCTTTTTTCAACAAACAATTTTGTTTTTAGCATAATTTTATAAAATGTTGAAATTTGACCTTAAAAAAAACCAATTGCGTTTTGGAAGACACACTTTTTGTTTTTGGGGTGTTTTTTCATGTTTTTTGAGACTTCTTGGGCTAGAGTTCCCGTTTTGAGGTCAGGTTACCTATTTCATCGATAACAGTATTTTGAGATACAAACCTCTTCTAAAGTGAAAAGATATTTGATCCCTCTTGGCTTGGTAGATGTGAGTTAAGATGGATCTAGGTTGGTTGTAAACAATAGAGCAGTGCAAACATTTTCTACTTATTTGAAAAATGAATTTAAGTTGGAGATCATCGTAGCCCACCCATGTGTTAGATGCTTGACTAAACTATATCTCTTGTAATCACATTCCCCACAAACATGAGGTCATATTTTCCAAGTGGATTCATCCTTAAATAAATATATTTTTAATAAAAAAAATTAAAATTAAAATTGAAATAATCCATTATGAAAACTTGGTGAACGGTAAAGAGGACAAAGTAAGATAGAGATGAACCATTTTGCAATGTATATATGTCAATGTATATTCATCTTAACTCTAGATTTATCATGTGCCAAGAGGGATCGAATCTCTTAATGTGCAAAATAGATATGATGGTTCTTAATATGCCACATGTCAACTCCGTGTAGAGTATGAAAGGAATTATAAATTTCCCTCATATTGAGCAACACACCATTGAAATGTTTTAACCTCCATGCCCCTAAAGTGATCATATCCCTAGAGGTGCATCCATTCCTCAAATTTCAGTCCCTCTCAACATATAATATATTTGAGTTAAGGTGGATCATGCTGAACATGGAAAGAATTAAACATCTTCCTCATTGTGAGCAAACCACTATTCAATTTTTTTAACCAAAAGTTGATATTGAAAGATCTTTTTATTGCTAACATCAAAATATTTTTTGTTCTTCATTTTTTTAAATAACATATGTCTCCATACTAACTATTGAAGAAATTACACATCTCCTTGAGAAATTTTGTATATAAATAAAAGAAATTGATGTAAAATTATATTACTTAAAGCAAAACAATAAAATATTTTATTTTATTTATAGTCAACTTATATATATATAGTGGAGGATTATGGTGGTCATGCACATTTTGAATATTGGGCTTTGAAAATGAGTAGTTGTATAACTTGGCATTTGATCCAATATATACATCCAACATAATAGCATTCACTACATGTTGCATCATGTAATTAGAATTAACGAGGGAATAAAAGGACCAAAAATGTCGGACTTTAGATTCTATTATGGTGATGTAAGAGTGGCATCGACCATACATCATAATAGCTAGTATGTTTGCTTGGAAAACTAAACGTGGACAGCCTAAAGATTATGTTACCTGCACGTGATGAAATTATCAATGCATTTCTTTGTAGGTTGTAACCTGAAATCCATTACAAAAATGCACGGGGTTACTACTATGCAATTTTCCTTATATTGATCATATTTCAAATCAAAACTATTCATGTCAAAATTAATAATTGAACTTATTTTTGGAATTTCAAAAATAATATTTAATAGGTTGTATTTAGAAAGTTTTTAGATATTTAAGCAAAATTTTAATTAAATAGTTCATAGGAAGGTATTGTAAATGGGGTAGCAAGCTAAATAGTACGTGGAGTAGTAAGTTAAATAGGATTGTTGTGGGGAAAATTGGGCTCTTACAAAGTATGCTTGGGCTCTTAAAGAGTTGTTTTGATATGGCTCTTACGTATACTTGGGCTCTTAGAAAGTTGTTTTGATATGAACAACTTTTTGGGAAATATTAATAGGTGCAAGTCTAGAAATGATATTTAACCTTATGAAATTCATTTAGCTAGATTCAAATCCACTTGTTCACATCTATAAACACCAATTAATGCAATGGTTATTATATTGATTATTCAAAAATCTTAGATTATAAATCTTCCGGCAAATCACATGAGAAATTTAGGACCGACGCGTTTCGAACTACCAACTGTAGTTCATCATCAGGATAATGAACTATCATTATCCTGATGATGAACTACAGTTGGTAGTTCGAAACGCGTCGGTCCTAAATTTCTCATGTGATTTGCCGGAAGATTTATAATCTAATATGTTATGGATCACAGAAGCTTACACTCTCAAATATTCAAAAATCATTAAAAAAAATCAATTATGATTAATATATAATTGATTGTACACAATTAATCTCAAAATATATTACAAACCAAAACTTTTTTAATAATTAGAATAAATTAACACATGTATCATTATTGTTAGTTTAGCTAGTTAAGTCTTTGTGATTGAAACATATTTGCTATTAAGAAGTCATGAGTTCAACTCTTTAAGCATTCATAATGGTCATTGATTTCTAAGATAATCTGCTATTAAGAGGTGGCGAGTTTTGCTAAGATAATCTGCTATTAAGAAGTGGCGAGTTATTAAATTGTTTCCGAAAAGTATAATTAAGAAAAGATTTCTTTCATTCTCATAGGTTTTTTTTACGAGAGAGAATTAAGAAAATATATATATATATATAGATGTATAGAGTAACTATAATTATTAACCAAATTTCAGAGAGAATTAACAAATGATTACAGTAAAACTGTCGCCGTCTGTGGGAATCGAACCCACGACCACGTGGTTAAAAGCCACGCGCTCTACCAGCTGAGCTAAGACGGCCTGACCAAACGATTGAGAAATTCAAGGAAACGATTTATGATAAAACTGTATACCTATTCCGAAGCGGAGTAGGATAAAAACGATTTAAAATAACCATTTTTCAATGTATATAGTTCGGTTTTGAGGCTTTGTCAAACTACCATATACAACGCCTCAAAACTTCCGGTCGACGCTAACCATTTTATAAGATAAATTTTTTACTGGAATTTGACAAAATAATTTCAAGAAAATATGTGAGTTTTGGTTGTTTAAAATGCATTTTTTAATGTATAAATAGATTGAATATCTTGCAAAATTTGTAAGGGCACTAGAATTCTATAAATTAGACTATAAACTTAAGATTAAACAAAATTCGTCTATAAATTAGACTATGCCAATAATATATATCAATTAGTAATGCATTAATATATTGAGATAGAAAAAGCATTTACATTAAATTATATATACATTTTTATGTATTAAAACTAGCAACTGGCCCTAAAAGTAAAGAATAAAAGATTTGGGAAGAACATCTTGAAAAACTAAATCACTAAATATAAAAATTCTTATTTCTATCATAATGAATATTATATAAAGATCAAGATCGATCTTTGTCAATGTCCTAGAGCCTAGTGACTTGTTCTCTAGGCAGCATGATGGGTTCTGCTACCCGATTTCACTAGTCCAGTCAACACTACTTTAGGAATGAGTCTAATGTTCTTATTACAAGAAAAAAACAAAAATTGTTGGATTACAAAGAGCAACTTTTTATTTTAGTGGTTGCTTACTTGTTGATGGAAATTTTCCAAGGCAACATTTGGTTGTGCTCGGAGTAAGATGGTTGATGAAAACATATGTAGGTAAATAGTTAAATAACCACATAATTTATACACTTCCTTATTTAATTCTTTGAGTATTGAGGAAATTGTTGGTTTATTATGTTGCCATATTGGGTAGGGAAAATTGTGAATACAAAATGGATCAGTTTTCACACCATTGTTTTTACCAGTTGGAGCAATACAACTCAAAACACAATTTCAAAGAGCTGGAAAAAAAAATTGATCATGCAGAGATTAAGAGATTACTGGTACACAACAATATCAAAATATTTCATTCAAAAGTTTCAATTAAAGATATATGAATCATATTTGTCAAGTTTCATTGTGACCAACAATTAGATCAGTGGTTCATTCTGAGGTCCTTGTAGAGGTTTTCCAAGATTTGTTTTCAAGGCAATTAGTGAATATTAATTAAAATAAAATATCTATTTCACCAACAACAATAAATGAGTGATTATTAATTAAAATAAAATAAATATTTCACCAACTCCACTGCAATGAACTGAAAATTCATTGCTATCCATTCTCACTTCAAATGAACAGTGGTCATGAATTGTCATTTCAGATGTTCTGCTAAGTGTCTCTTGTAACCACATCTACATTCCCAAAATTATATAGTCTTTCTAATCCTTCAAACATATTCTTCTGCAAAGTACATAATTTCGTAACAAAGAGCTTTAACATTGACACCACTTTATCCTGGAACATGGAGAACTTTTCTAAATGTGAAAACAAAGATATACTGAATTTTTTTAATTCAATAAATGTTATATCTTCTGCAAAGTCCTTTGAAAATTCAATGAACTTATTATTTTAACAGAATTGTATCATTCTTAAATTAGGAATATCTTATCAGTCTTTATAATCTACAATAATGATATGATAACTAGTTTAGTCTAATATCAAGTTCTGAGCACAGAAATCCAATTAGGAAATTCGTAGCCATGAATGACATGAAAACCAAATCTTCGGTGTTATAGGCAAACAATGTCAACAAACTCACTGAAAATATTCAAAATCTTCAAATAAATTTTGATTAGCCATTCACAACCCTCAAAAGAAACTGAATACAAACAATCAGCATGAAAAAAAGAACAAAATGAAATATATGGTACAAAATAGAATGGAAGATAAAATCATGACAGACATATTAGTAAGAAGTTAAAATCACTACATTTCTCACCTCAAAAAGTTGCAATTGTCGTTTGTAAATTTGATAGTACAAAAAATCTCTTGGATTCTCATTATTCCAAAGGGAAAGCTTTATTGCATGATCGTTTTACCTTGAATTAAAATTTTGTTGTTCGAATGTAATTTATACAGGACGGGATGAACAACCTACCACATTGTACATGTAAAGTCAAATTGTGCAGAGCATATTACAAATGTGATTAACTTACAACTATAAATAATTTTCCTATGTAACACTCTTAAGACAAATGAATTCCCAAAAATAATACGATTACCCCATCTAACGAGCACAATTACTAAGAGTTAATCTGATAAAGGGATGGTTGAATGGTCGTTATAACAACTTTTAATTAATAAAAAATCCTATCCCTACTGGAATGATTTATTTTTCCCACCTAATAATGACTCTTCCTCGGGATGGTTTGTAAAATGGATCTTACAAGCCTTGAAAAACATATGGTCCTTACTTGAAGCATAGAAAAAGGCCTCGATGGTTTATAAAAAAAGTCAACCTAACCTGGTTCTTCTTTACTTCAAGTCCAAATCCAAGCTACAATATACACATATTATGACTTGTATATTGATAAAAGCACATTGAAATTACCTACTTCTCAACGTTACTGAGTAATATTTTATATGGCTGCACCAAATGCAACTCATGAGGATCAACACAACCTTATTGTTTTTTTTGAATTTGTGCCAGAAGTAATCACATGATCCCTTCAATCCACATATGTTGATCTGTATCAAGCTTGCACTCAAACTCCATAATTCCACAGGTTGTTTTAAGACCAAAATAATTTCTTTGTCTCCTCCCTTTGATAAGTCTCTATTAGGCCATGTTGGTGTGTTGTTGTATACATAATAGACAATACATGGCCACATGACCACAAGTGCCTAATTCATAAAATACATGGCAGAAAAATTCCTAAAATCACCACCCCATGAAGAAAATAGATTTTAGAATGATTACAATATACTTTAAAACAAAAGGGCACATCTAGCTTCCCTATTCATTTTTTTTCTTCTTTGAGAATGTACCACCAATGCGCTTGCTCTTAAGTTCCACCATCACCTGCATCTCATTATGGACATTTAAGCATCTCATTCTGGACATTTAAGAAAATATTAGTTCACTATCAAAGGAGGATTATTACCCAAATTTCCATGCAAACAAATTTGTCACCAGTCGGGATCCAAATCAAGCAATAGAAAAACTGAGACAAAATTTCCTCAAGACACAATGTGTTCCTATTATTGTCCAGGACTCAAATATGACATTTAAATAATAAAACTCAAACAAAAATTGTTGTGTTCACCTGTGACCTCTGGTTGACATAAACAACAACTTGTTTCCAGTGAATTACATGTGACACTAGGAAACATAACTAATCAGTTAAAACCCAAATTTTTGGAAACTTCCCAAACAAACATTGCCTTGAATAATAACACTACCTTTTCTTGTGTGGTTTAAAGGTTTCACTTCTCTTTCGAGAAAATCTCGGGAGTAGATCTCTGAATCATTATCCTCAGAAGCTAACACTCCATTGAACCCAACTATCGGATTGAGCCCCTTTTCATATGGAATAATGGTTCCATAATTCTCTCTGTACTCTTGCTTTCAGAGTTGTTGCTCCACGCAGTGCTGGTTGGACATGTTAAGGATTTCTGAGATATTCCAAAAACATGTGAAAGATCTCTCTCTTAAAGACCCAAGTTCTTCACTCCATACAAAAAGTCCCAGTGTCCAGTCATCTACCCCTCTGAAGTTGATCCTTTATTGATTTCATAGAGAAAGATAAAATTTAATGAAATAAATTGGCACAACAACTGACAAACTTGTAAGAATACTCTGTGCAAGATCGAACATGATATTATTGTAGTCAACTTTTGGCTGGAATTAATATATTCTAATTTCTTCATGCAAACATAAACTTGAAAGTGATAGTGGAAGAAATTATCAATGCAATGACTGACTGCATTTTAACCAGGAAAGATACTGTATTTAGTTTTCCAAAATAGATGCAATTTGCTTGAAAGTTTCATTCTTCAGGAAAGATTGAGTAGTTGTGGATGCCCTGGTAGTTATGGTCATAATATCTCTAGAAGTTTTGACATTGACAACAGAGTTTACCACGGACCCATTTGTTCCATGTTTACTCCCATACACTTTGCAATCTCAACGCACCGTGCTACCACAAGTAAGGCTATGGATGCAACTTCCATACTTGTATTTGATTGACTACTCTCACCAATATTATAAGATGTAGTAGTTGGAGTTGCAACTGCAGCAACAACAGAAGCTACACCAACAACTGAAATAGTTACTTGCACTTGTGCATTATGAACATGGATCTCTTCTTTTTTCTTCTCTTTTATATCTTTCAACCACCATCCTATTGTTTTTCCCCAAAGTAGGTTTTTGTTGAGTTGGCATTCTTATATAACCACCAATAAATTAAATTTTGTAGAATTAGAGTCTCCAAGAAAACACTAGGTATCTTAGTACCATAACACAATCTATATGATGGCACGATTTAGCAAAGAGAAGGGGGTTGTAATAATCCCTTCACCACTCTAGATAAAAATTCTTGACATTAGTTGCTTCAATGAATTTTTTTGTAAATTTTTAACTACCGTAATGAAGTTGTAAAATGACCCATTTAATGAAAGCACTATAAAAACATTCAAGAATCCAAATTGAAAGTGGTTCTTATGTTTAATGGAAAATTTGACCTTTTGTGGCGGATAACAACTAGTATATTTAACACGCAAAACCTTCTTGGCCTGCATCGGAAAGTCAAATATCTAAATCATGTTAATCTTTGAAAAAAAAACTTATATTTTTATCTTGCAACTATTTTTATAAAGAGATCAAACATTCATAAAAAGGGTAAAATATCTTCGTTGTGCTCAATTGAAAATGACAATGTGTCCCAAGATTAAATTGAAAACGACAATGTGTCCCAAGATTAAAGAAATGATAGAGGTAAGACCTTTTGTTGTAAATTTATTATACTTTCCATTCAAATGTATAAGAAAGAACCAAAAGGATTTTAAATTTTGTTGACTGTAAATACCATAATTGTACCAAGTGGCAGAAGAAAAAAATTGAAACAAAGAACCATGTAAGGATACTAAACATGCACATCAATATTGAAAGCTTGTTGTAGTAAAACCAGAGTTGAAGAAAATAATGTCAACCACATAACATGTCTGAAATTCTCTTGCACAATTGTTGTCTAAGTTGTTGAAGGTTGTTACTAACTAGTGTCGGTCTTTATAATGACCTTGTAAACATGACATTGTATATTTTGTATATGAATATAAAAAGAAATTGTATTTGTAAAAGCATGGGATTCATGTTCAAGTCTAGGTAAAAGCATGTTCTTCATGCTTCTAAGAATTTCTAGGTCAAAGAAGGTTTTTAATCATGTATTATAGTCCCATTTGGACTCATTGTAGCAAAAGAAAATAATTAATTTTGAGTCTAGAAAGCAAAATTATCCTCCAAGACCAAGTTGGACCCAATAAGGACAAGTTGGCCTAAAAGGGCCTATTTGACCCCTCCAAAATGATATAAATAAAAGGGACTTTGTGTTAGGATATTCCGACAAATAGGAAATAGTTAAGAATAACTTAGTCTAGGGTAGAGTAGGTAAAGTGTGTTTCTTTACTATGTACATTTGTAACTTATAACCAGACGGTCACGATTTGTAGTGATCTAACAGTTCATTCTCTCCTCGGTATTAACGACACTTGATCTGTGGCTTAACACCCGATTGGTCAATGATCTCTATTAAAGAGCATGGAGGATCATTTGTCTAGTAACCGTTTATGAGAGAAACATATGAAATCTTTCTTTTTATATTAATAAATTGCCTGAAGTGGTCATGTTGGCTTAGGCCGTGGACTATTTCCCTCTTCGAGGGTTTTAACCATGTGATAACACTGGTTTACTGATTTTTTATCTATTTGTGAGAGATGAAATTTGGTGTTTGATCTAAGGAACTTACCTTGTAAATTCCTACATGGTATCAAATCTATTTTGAGAGCTGCATCCATTGTTGGTTCAAATCCAAAGTCGGTTTGACTGCATGCGACTGTCATTTTCTAGGTCTAATATTTCTGAACATTTTCAGGCCTCGAGAACTGCTCTGTTGTGTCCAGAGCATCTGTTACAGTGAGGAACCCCTTTCGTTTCATGCGAAAAGGTTCTGGTTGCCCAAGTTATGTCAGTTTAGATATGGAGGTATAAAGTATCTGTTTTGCAGTTATATTTGTTAATAGTTCTGCTTATTTCAGTTCCCTCTGTTTATTTTGGTTTTTAGGTTTTATTTATTTGCAGGATCTATACCCTCTTCTCTGTGTATGCTCTTTTCTCTGCGTTGTGTGCGATCTCGGAAAATCAGAAACAAGAAGAAGGGAATTTTTTTTGCTACGTATACTCATTCCCAGCATCTTTGTGCGATCTCGGGAAATAAAAAATAGTGAAAAGATAAATAGTTGCCGATAAGGCTAACCGAAAATCTAATGTTCTTCCATAAGACTTGTATTTCATTTTTTTTTTGCTCGGATTTTTTTTGTTTTTTGTGCAGGAAAAAGCACACACATTGAAGATTTTTTGTCCAAATTCAAGACCCTTAGACTTCTTTTAGAAGGCTGTAAGGTCAAAAAGGAAGATGGTAGCCTCATCTATTCCATTCTTACTAAGCTTGGCCCTGCATACTCTGTATTTGTTTCCACCTTCCATTCCACTAGAGAAGCCATCATTTCTTTAGGAACCGCCTACAAGAACCCTTCTTTTGATGCCTTTTGTGATTATTTGATAAGAGAACAAGAAAAACTCTTACACCTTGGTCTTATTACTTCTGGAAATGCTTCTAAGAAATCCTTAGCAGCTCAAAAACAACCATATCAAAAGAATCCCAAGAAGAAGTATCCTAGAAAGTATGGTCCTAAACCAAACAAGGGTCCTAAGCAATTTCAGCTGCAAACTAAAAAAGAAACTCACCAAACTGATAAGGAAACTAAGAACAAGGGGGAAGAAAACAGATAGACATTGAAACTTTTGTAATCGTGATGACCACGTAGAGTCTAAATGTTTTAAGAAGATGGAAGCCTTGAAAGCAGCAACGAATAATCACCACATCAATTTGGATAACTCTTCAACTTCATCTTCAGGAATGACACTTTTTTCTTGTGGTTATTAAGCATCTGGTTATGCATTAAATGTATCTTCTTCTTCTCATTCTCATAAGTGGCTCATTGATTTTGGAGCTTCTTACCACATGGCCAAAAATAAAGCCATGTTTTCTTCGTTAAATGATTGTAACACCAAACATATTTATGTTGGTGATGATAGCTCTCTTAGTGTTGTAGGATCTGGAACCATTCATCTAGATAATGGTCAGTTTAATGATGTACTATGTGTTCCTACCTTGTCATGCAACCTTCAATCTATTTATCAGATAACTCATTCAGGTGAAGGGAAAATAGTATAATTCTCACCTCATGATGTTGTAATCAAGGACCTCAAAGATGCTAGAAATATTTTAACTACTGGAATTGCTGATGATTCCACAAGGTTGTATAAGTTTGACAAATTTGGGTCATCATGTCTTCCCTCCATTTTTGTTTCTCATAATGATGAAGTAAGCAAATCTTGGCATGAGCGATTTGGTCACTTAAACTATCACTCTCTTCAAACTCTATGTAAGGAAAATATGGTGACTAGTCTTCCTATGGTATCTTGCCAAGATGGTGTTTTCTCTGGATGTGTACTCGAAAAACATCATTGGGATAGTTTTGACAAACGTGCCTCTTGGCATGCTTCAACCCCTTCGCAACTTGTGCACAGTGATTTATGTGGTCCACTTCCTTTTGTTTCTTTCTCTGGTTTCAAGTACTTCTTAAATTTCATTGATGATTTTTCTAGACGCACTTGGGTATACTTCTTAAAACTCAAGAGTGAAGTTTTTAACATGTTATCAGTGCCTTTAATGCCTTTCTTGAGAAATAATCTAGACATCCAATTATTAAGTTAATATCAGACAATGGAGGAGGATATGTTAACAACAAATTTATCAACTTTTTCACTGAGCATGGCATTCAATTGCAACATATTGTTCCATATACTCCACATCAAAATGGTGTAACTGAAAGGAAGAATCGCACCTTAAAAGAAATGGCTAATTGTATGCTTCAATCTAAAGGACTTGGTCTCAATTTTTGGGCAGAAGAAATTAAATATGCAAATTACATATTAAATCACACTCCTACTAAGGTTTTAAAGATTATAACTCCAGAAGAAGCTTGGAGCTCAATCAAACCAGATGTAAGTCACTTTCGTGTTTTTGGAAGTGATGCTTGGGCCCATATTCTAGATGTGAAACATAAAGCCTTAGAACCTAAGAGTGAAAAATGCATTTTTGTTGGATATTCTGAAGATTTCAAAGGATATAGATTTCTTCAACCAAAATCCAAAAATATAATCATTAGAAGAGATGTAAAATTTGATTAAAATATATCGGCATGCAAGCCTAGTTCGGGGGGTGTGCCACCTTTGGCTTGCGAGCTTGATTCAGCATATGTGCCACCTCTCTCTATCTCTTCTATTTTTGACAACATTCCTTCCAGTTCAGATGATGACAGCGAAGATGAAAATCCTCATCCACCTCTTGAAGATATTCCTTCCGCTCCACAACTTCCAATGTGGGTTCGCTCTACTCGGGATGCAGCAAGTTCTCTTGCAGGTGATCCCGCAGATCGATGATATACACGTTCTCAGTTCAAAAGAGCCTCTTCCTTATTGGCTCAAGTTCCAGAAAATCTTGATCCAGACACCTTTGAAGAAGCTTCCGGTCATATAGATTGGGATGAAGCTATGAATGAAGAATATCGTTCCTTATTGGAGAACAATACTTGGGATCTTGTTCCTCTTTCAAAAGGAAGAAAACTTGTCAGATGCAGATGGGTTTACAAAACAAAGTTTGGACCAGATGGAAAAGTGGATAGACATAAAGCTCGCCTTGTTACTAAAGGATTTTCACAAGTTGAAGGCATTGACTATACTAAAAACTTCCCCCCGGTTGCCAAAATGAATTCTATCTGCCTTGTTCTTTCCCTTGTTGCCTCCTTTAAATGGGAAGTCCATCAGATGGATGTTAAATTTGTCTTCTTACATGGAGATTTGCATGACGAAATCTACATGGAACAACCCCCTAGCTTTATCCAAAATGACTCTAGCCTTGTTTTTTGCCTTAGGAAGTCTCTCTATGGTCTCAAACAAGTTCCTTGGGCTTGGTATGCCAAAATGGATATATTTCTATTAGATAATGGTTTTTCTAGGTGTCATTCTGACAACACTGTCTACACCAAGAAAGTGGGTAAGTCATTCACCATCCTTGTTCTTTATGTTGATGATCTTATCCTTACTGGTAGTGATCCAAACCATATAAATCATGTGAAGTCTAGCCTCAAAAAGAAGTTTGAAATGACAGACTTAGGACACTTGCATTATTTCCTTGGTCTTCAAGTCTTGCAATCCAAAGAAGGTATTACCCTCTCTGAGTCCAAGTATGCCTGTGATCTTCTACACCACTTTCACATGGAAGACTGTAAGCCAGCCCCGTCTCCCTTTCATTCTAGATTCAAGCTTTCAGTCACTTGTACTACTCCTGAAGTTTATGCTTCCTTATATCATCAACTTGTTGGTAAAATTCTGTATCTAACCCATACATGTCCAGGCCTTTCCTTTGCCATTGGTCTTGTTTAATCACTCGAAAGCAGCTAAACAAATACTTTGATATATTCGAGGTACAATTTAGTTCGAGATTCATTACAGTGTAGGAGCATATCCATTGCTGATTGGTTTCACTGAATCCAATTGGGCTCATGACCCTAATGATCGAAAATCTGTTGTAGAAACAAAGTTCCATCTCTCTTTCTTTAGCAGAAGCAGAGTGTCGTGGTGCAGTTGAAGCCAGCAAGGAAGTCATGTGGCTTCATCAGATCCTGTTGAATTTGGTTTTCATCAGCAGCATCCAACTACACTTTGGTGTGATAATCAGAGTGCCATTCAGCTATGTAAAGATCCAGTTCAACATCAGTGTATGAAACACATTGAACTCCACATACACCTCATCAAAAAGCTCATTCATGATCATGTTCTTGAAGTGCAGTATTATCCAACCAATGATCAAGTAGCTGATATATTTACAAAGGCTCTCACAAAAGCGAAGTTTACCAAACGTCGATCCATGCTTGGAGTTTAGGAAAGTTATCATTAAGGGGGGATTGGCTCTAATGCCTCCTTCCTTCTCCTATTGTGTCACCTTTGTAAATCCTTAAATCCTATGCCAAATTGTTCTTAAGGGGGGATGTTAGGATATTTTGACACATAGGAAATAGGCTCCTTTTTTGTCACCTTTGTAAATCCTTCAATCTTATCCCAAGTTGTTCTTAAGGGGGGATGTTAGGATATTCCGACACATAGGAAATAGTTAAGAATAACTTAGTCTAGTGAAGAGTAGGTAAAGTGTGTTAATTTACTATGTACATTTGTTACTTATAATCTGACGGTCATGATTTGTAGTGATTTGATGGTTCACTCTCTCCTCAGTATTAACGACACTTGATTCGTGGCTTTACACCCGATTGGTCTGTGATCTCTATTTAAAGAGCATGGAGGGTCATTTTTCTGGTAACTGTTTATGTGATAAACATATGTAATATTTATTTTTATATTAATAAATTTCCTAAAGTGGCCGCGTTGGCTCAGGCCGTGGACTATTTCCCTCTTCAAGGGTTTTAACCACGTGATAATACTGGTGTATTGATTTGTGATCTATTTGTGAGCGGTGACCTTTGGTGTTTGATCTAAGGAACTTACCCTGTAAATTCCTACACTTTGACACATTTCAATCACTCACTCAAGCAAGTTAAATCTATAATAGCAAAGAAGAAGGAAGAGTGACAAAGACAAGAATAAGAGGAAGAAGTTGAAGAAGGAAGGTCTCTTGAGAAAAAAAAAATTCTATCCACACGTAAAATGTTTTCCAGGGTTTTTGTGTGAGTTGCAGGGGTCAATATTGTAGGTCGAAGTTGCAGATATTTTTGCAGGGATGAAACTTTGAGATGAAGTTGCTTTGATCTTCGATGACTTTGGAAAGACCTAGTTTTTTTAGAAGAGATATTATTGGTGGGTCAACTTAGTGCTTGGGAGGAATTTTAAATTTGGTCTTCGGTCTTGGAAGTCTCATTTTGAATTGATTCTATAAGAAGAGATGTATTCTTTATAGGTTTTACCCTTGGAGGGGTCTTTCCCTGCCTTGGAGCTTATATATTGTGTACTTTGTCTCTTTTTTATCTTCATTTTTTTGGTAATTACTTGATGAACAAGAAATAAAAGTCCAACTAACATCACAAGTAACTATCAAATAAGGAAATTCAAACACAAGATACAAGATCCTTGATTTTCCAGCATGGTATCAAAGCTAAGGTGCAAGAAGGAGACTGAATATCATATCTTAGTTGGTACTCTCTTCTCAATGGAAAGGATTATGAAGAAGGATTTAAATTTCCTTGGGAAGTGATTTCCCCTTGGAGAGTTTTTTCCCTATCTTGGAGTTTATATCTTGTGTACTTCGTCTCTTTTTTATCTTCATTGTTTTGGTAATTTCTTGATGAAAAAGAAATAAAGAAGTAATAAAAGGCCAACTAACATCACAAGTTATTATCAAGTAAGGAAAGTCAAACATGATATACAAGATCCTTGATTTTCCAACATGGTATCAAATCTAAGGTGCAAGAAGGAGACTGAAGATCATATCTTAGTTGGCACTCTCTTCTCAATGGAAAGGATTATGAAGAAGGCTTTCAATTTACTTGGGAAACTCATTGTGACTATAAAATAATGCACCTTGAAGATCATCCCCAAGCTAGCAAAAGAAGTGATGAATGGAAGTTTCTTCTCTGGTCTCTCTGGCAATTTCAAGGATGATAATGCATGGGTTATAGATAGTGGAGCTTCCAGACATATGAAATGTGAATGTAGTTAACTCCAGACTTTATCAAAAGAAACCTCCTTGCATTCAGTCAAACTTGGAGTGATTCAGATTTATGCAGGAACGTAATAATACATAGAAATAAACATAAACACATAGATGGAGTGGAAATAAAATTTCATTTCATTAACATCAAATAACATAAATATGCTTACAGACATAATGGAAATAAAATAGCTAGGGCAATAGTAGTGTATCTCTGAGAAGATATGTGGCGGCTACAAGCCTCTGAACTATGTTACAATGAGGCTCGAGGGCCTATTTATTATTGAGAAACAATATAAAACCCTAAACATCCAAAAACCTAACCCTAGGAGATGAAGCGCCAAAACTATGGGTCTCGTTTGGGTAAATTGGTGTTTCAACTTCCCGAGGACGTAACTTTGGCATATGATCTCTGTTTGACGCACACCATACCTCATTAGAAAGATCTATCTGAGGAATAAAAATTTTCATGTGAGAGTCCATGGACCCATGTTTTCCCCAGGTTTCCCCAAAAATGTTGTTTAGGGCCTCAAAACAGCTTCGAAAGTTCAGGACCCGAAAAACTGCTAAAAATAGTAAGTTGTGTCGAAACTGAAATCTAAAAGAATTGATGATGGGGGCCCAAGTGGGATAGGTGGGTGGCCACCAATATCCACCTGGACCATTCCTCCCCCCCTTAGGAATCAATGGTTCCCATTGCTTTGAGATCCTCCATGAGATGAGGAAAATTCTGTTGAACTGGGTATTGGATTTGTCGAAGATGTCTGGACCTACGGGCGGACATGGTAGATGCGTTCAGTAAATTTGGTTCCTATATCAGCGTCAGAAAGTACATGTGTGGATTTTGTTTGTGTGGTCACATGAGGTATGGAAATATCAAGCGGTGGTATGCTTGGGGTCAGATCAATGGAGTGCTTGACCTGACAGTGTAGAGGAACCTCTGTGGGTGAGGAGAAAATGTCCTTGTATTCCTCCATGCATTTTTCCATCTGTTGTTGCCATGCAGGGGAGCCCTATTTCGAGGCTATGGTCGCAATATTATTCTTTCCTTGTGGGCAAATGGTAATGCAAATAAATTTCCTAGTTTGGGAAACAAGCTTAATGTGTTGTTTTGCAGTAGTCAAAGAGATGGCAGGAGGTGTGTTGCATTGAAAATTGTCACCTTGACATTCTGCTATCTGTATGAGCTCATTATCACTCATAATTTCCTCCTTTGCAAGTCTAAAACATCAGTTCCTCATGTCAAGCCTTAAAAATAAGAGAAAAACTCTCAAAGTCTGTTAAGCCCCTATATTAATAGTGTAGTCCCTTATTATGTTAGTCTAACCCCCCTTATCGTTATTTTTGTACCCCTGTAACCCCCATATTTTTATTATTGTGCCCTTACATTATTATTGTTAGGTCGGCTAGGATTACATTGTGGCCCACTAGGATTACATTATGGCCCCATGGACTCCTATATATAGAAAGGAGGTTTTGTAAATTGTATCATCGAAGAATTGTTCATTTATGTAATGTATTCGAGGTTTCCCCCTCGAAGTGGCTTATTTCTAAGGCGTTGATATCTCTTTTCTTCTCTTTTTGGAGCTGGTTTCACAACATTTGGTATCAGAGCTTTGGATTCTAGGGTTTCGCTGCTCCAAACAGGTCATCGTGGAATTTTCACTATAAATTTTTTTCTACGAAGTTTTAAAAGCTGAAATTTTTAGGGTACGAAGCCGAAATCCTGAGGAAGATTTTCTAAAACTTTCAGAGCTTGGTTCGCAAAATTTTCGGAGATATCATCTGTGGAAGTTAGGTATTTTTGCAAGCTCCTAAACAGGTCATCGTGGAATTTGCGCTATAAATTTTTTTATACGAAGGTTCAGAATCTGAAATTCATATGGTGCGAAGCTGAAATCCTGAGGAAATTCTTCAAAAAAATTCAGATCTTGGTTTGCAATATTTTTGGAGATATGATCTATGGAAGGTAGTGCTTTTTCAGGCTCCTGAATTTCATCTCAAAGAGGTGATCGTGTGAAAATTTCAATAACTCTCTCTCTGGGCATTGGATTGGAGTGCCGTAAAAATTAGTCGCAAGTACATGGACTTTAGTTTCTTGGCTATCAATTTCAGAGACAAAGGATGAAACAGTGACACGTGGCAAGTCCTACAAGTTCGCTCTACTGAACCAGTCCAGAATTAGGTCATTGTGGGAGATTGGACACAACTTTGTCTTGGAGAATCCAAATTAGGTCAGACCTGTGGCATTCAAAAGAGAATTCAGAGGGCTATGTCAGTGATAAATTTCAAATATTGAAGGGTCACAATCACAGAGATAATCCAATTTCAATCGAGCTCCTCAAAAGCAAGAAAAATGTGTGTATTGTTTTTTCCGAATTGCATAAGTCTTGTTTGAAGAATCAAGTTGAATTGATTCCAAGGGAATATTGAAGAATTTTTGTTAGTAATGGGTTCTATTATGCCTCCAAAAAATAATTCCATACCCATTAAGCCCTCAGAAAGCTATATTATGACGCATGAGGAGGAAGAATTGCAATATGAGATATCAAAATTACGGTACGAAGTGCAACAAATTTCAATCTTACGAAGAGCAACCGAAGATGACATAGATGGTTTAAAAGAAAAAATGGAGGCTAATTTGGATGGTTTGAAGGATCAAATAAAATCTATTATGGATGATAAAGTAGTGGAATATCACAATGAGCATCAACAACAAGTTCTCCAACTCTCAAAGGATAACCTAACTTTGGTGCAAAATCAAATGAAACAACCAGAATATCAATATCACATCGAAAGAAGTTCTGAAGCAGTCACAGAAACAAGAAATAGACAAGTAAAATCAATTTCAAACTATCTCAGTAAGTGGAAGAACTTTCCTGTAGAAGATTCCACATGGGACGATGAGAATTTTATACAGAAGCATCAAGAAATAATCAAGCGTTGAGGACAACACTTGTTTGACGGAGAGGGGCATGTTAAGCCCCTATATTAATAGTGTAGTCCCTTATTATGTTAGTCTAACCCCCATTATCATTAGTTTTGTACCCCTGTAACCCCCATATTGTTATTATTATGCCCTTACATTATTATTGTTAGGTCAGCTAGGATTACATTGTGGCCCACTAGGATTACATTGTGGCCCCATGGACTCCTATATATAGAAAGGAGGTTTTTTCATTTGTATCATCCAAGAATTGTTCATTCATGTAATGTATTGGAGGTTTCCCCCTCGAAGTGGCTTATTTCTAAGGCGTTGATATCTCTTTTCTTCTCTTTTTGGAGCTGGTTTCACAACAAAGTCTCTTAAACTCTGGTATCACACTTTCTCTTTGTCTTACCTGCAGTCCCGCACCTAATGGTCATGTATCCTGCATACCTGACCACACTTTCTCTGTGTTAAGAGTTTGGACCCCTGTAAAAGATTAAAAGGGTGCAAGTAAACTCAAAAATCTCACTTTCAGTCATTTCTAGAAGCTTTTGGAAGGAATCTTGCGGGGGAAAATCCGTTCTTTTCAGGTTCATGTATCCCATGCCTTAAGGAGCTAACCCCTTGATGTGAGGAGCTTATCCCTTTGAAGGAGGAATCTATACCTTCATAATTGGAACTGTAACCTCCTCTTTTGCACTATAAAAAGAGGCATTGGGTAGCCTCAAAGGGAGTTCAAGCTTTAGTGTTGTTTGAGGAAAAGTGCTGTTGGAATTTAGACTCCTTTAACTAAGATTTTATGTGGAGAGATTACATACCTATATGTATCTCAGTTAGAAGAGTGCGGGACTTGTTAGAGTAGAGGAAATTCCTGCTTCGGACCCCGGGAGGACCTGTTCAACATCAAGGTTGAAAAGGTTGTAAGGTTCTTTTACTATTTCAAAGTTAATACAAATAAGTTTGTTTTTCTCAATAAGATGTCATTTGATTGTTTATTCTATGGATTCCTTGATCACCATAATAGATATGATTTATGAATATATGCTATGCAGGTGATATTTAATCTTTGGTTGTTTGTGATTGTAGGTCTTAAAAGATAACTCTTTCGGACAGCTGAAGGACAACGACTTCAAGCAAGCATTGGATCGAGGTAGGATCGTAACACCTTTGTAGCATTTACTTATAAATCGTGATACATCTAGAGAAAGATAGATTTAATTGTCTATTTGTTGCTAGACTATCTTTTGATACTAGGGAGATTGATCTTGTCCGCAAGATCAATTTATAGGCCAACAAATTGGCAAATCTGCTGGGGAAAGATTTTTGATTTTTGGTTTTCCTTTGTTTTGACTTGAGAAAATGATTTTTCTGGTTTTTGGTTGCTGTATACTTGTCTGGGTAGCTTAGGTTTACTTTGCTTTGAAAATTTTGGAAGTTTTTTGTGTTTTTCTTGAACTTTTTAGGGGACTACACTTTATCTTCACATACAGTGCGAGCATCTTCACACTTACCTTAAGTAACAGGTGCGAGACCGCACCTGTTGTCTCTGGGGCCTGCAGACCCTGTTAAAATTTTTGAAAAACTTCAGATTTCTTCTTCCAGTTTAAGTTAGATTTAATTTAGGTGTCTACCTAGATCTGTATTTTTCCTATCAAAAACCTCTTGTGAGTGAGTTCTGATAGTATTTTTGTTTTGAGTGATTTTCTAGAAGTTTTGCATACTTGGAATGGTTTTCACTTTGTCTCTGTAGTGACTCAAAGATTAGAAGCTTGAAATACCTTAGATCACACTGGTGTCTTTTTGTCTTCTTGATGAGTCTGACTTGGTTGTGAAATCCATCCTTTTTGAGAAATAGATCTAGTTTTCTCTTTGCAAATGTTTGAACAAGCTTTGTTATAAGTTCTGAATTTCATTTTTACAAAAGGAAACATATCTAGATGTTTTTTGATTTGTTTTTTATTCTATGCAAATGAATCCTTAGTTTAATGAACAACTAAGCAAAACATTCTAAAAAAAAATTGAAGCTTTTATTCAATTAGATTTTCGAAGTTTGTAGATCTCAAAATTAGTTTTTCATAGTTTTGAATGCTTTTCTAGAACTTGTAGATCTCTTTTGAAAGAAAAGTTGTTTCTTGTAGTTTCGAGTTTTGAAAAGAGAAAGGGATTTATTGTGAGCATTGATTATTTGTCTTGTTTTGAGTTCTTATTGAAAAACAAAAATATTTTCTTTTCATTTATTCTTCATGTTGAAAGAAAGAATTGTCTCTTAAGAAATTGCATTTCTCGAACTCTTCCTTTTAGCTAGACTTCATTGAAAGAAAAACGAATTGCTTATCATTTTAGGTGCATTTTTTTAGTGTGTTTGGAGTCGAGTCTTCACACCATCAAAGTTTCATTTCCATACCTCTTGACTTAAATAACAGCCCATAAAAACAACGCTTAATTAAAATTGATCTAGTAATTTTTTCTATTTCTAGGGCTCTTATCACCAATATAGCTTAGGCTAGTATCTTGGAGTAGGAAGTAATTAACTCTCCAAGATAGTAAAAAAAAACAAGTGGATAAATCTTGCGGTAGGAAATAAATCCAATTGTAATTGATACATTCTGGGAAGCTTCTCTTAAAGGAATTAATCGCGAGATCATGTCCACACCTTTGAGACAATCAATTCTGTTTCATTAGGAAAGATAGAAGATCTGCACGCATTACAAACGGTAAACTTCGGATTAACCATTTTTGAGGAGCCTGGGGTCACTTGATTGGTATACCTCAGATTTACCATGTCGAGGAGCCTTCAAGGGGATTGAGCTTTGTTACTCTGCCCTTGCGCGTAGAATCAGATCATAGATTGTTCCCCCAGTTGTATTTTTTGTTGTTGGTAACCTTAGTGTCCATAAAATTAAGATTATTTCCTAAGATGGCGGTGAAGGAAAGATCTCACTGTACCTGGAGCAGATGTCGACTATACTCACTTGGACTCTCTGGGGGGTTCTCTTCACTCGAGCTGGTTTTGTGAGGAAACTTGTGCCAGTATGTTTCATTAAGTAGGTTGTTGGGGTAACTGTTCCAACCGCTCTTTTTGTATTAAACTTCTACTAAGTTGGATTTCATCACCAACTAGTGTTTTTAGTACGGGAAGTTACTGTTTGTGCGTGGTTTGAACTCTTAGATTTTTTAGGCGTGTGATTCAATTGTTTGTTTCTTTAGAGACTTTAGGTGTTTTTATTGAGATTTTCTTTGTTTTTGTGTGATTAGTTAATATTCAATTGTGGCAGAATTACCGAGACAGTCCCATAGACTTCAGGGGAAGCCCCCTGAGTATATGCCAAGCCAACTTGAAGGGCTGCGAGCTCTAGTATCATCTAGTGATAGTATAATTAGATCAACAGAAGCTGGAGATTCATCTATAATTGTTCATCCTGATTATCAAACACTAACAACAGAGCATATTTCTGAGCCAATTTCAGTTTCCGAAGTTACTGGTAGTATTTCTCCTTCCAGTGAATTAGCTGAAGAACTTGAAATTTCTGAGCCTGACACTGAACCTACTGTTTTGGAACCGTCTTCAGGATTTGTTTCTCCAACTTCTAGTGATCCTGGTTCACCTAGGGTAAGAAATATCATTACTGAAAATCTTCCTTCTGGCCTCATATCTATTAAAGAACTTGTCGGTCCAGACGAAGAAGTAATTCTTCTGAAAGCCAACGGATTTGAATCTTAGGGAGCGTGAATAAATATTCTACGATCCTTTCAGAAGTGACGCTTGGTATTTATCATTGAATTTTTTTTTAGAAAATCCGGGTCTTAGTTTTTCATCACCTCGAATTCCTTTTCATCCTACACCCAGAGGTTATTATCCTTCATCGATCATGTCAGGAGAGTCATCTATGTTTTCCCAATCACCGAAAACATTTTTATACGATGGTCCTTCTGTTCCTTCGGGGTACCAAGCACTCTCTGGTACTTTCTCAGGAGCAACTTCTTGACCAACTGAACAAGTGTTATCATCTGGTATTAATGGAACTGAAACGTCGAATGCAGAGAAAATATTTAAGATGTCTGGTAATATCCCAAATCTGCAACCTCAAGGTAGTCAGTTACCACTTGGGGGGCAACCTCAAGGTAGTCAGTTACCGCCTGGGGGGCAACCTCAAGGCAGTTAGTTACTGCCTGGGGGGCAACTTCAAGGTAATTCTATACCAGTACAAACTGTAGGACAATATTATTTACCTGGAGAACAACCTCAAGGATAGTACATACATCAAGGACATTACATACCCCAAGGTCAACCCCAGACTCAGTATATTCCTCAGGGTCCTTATCAACCCCAAATTCAGTATGTGCCTCAGGGTTATCAACCTCAAGGTCAGTACCCAACTCAAGGTTTCTAACCACCTCAGGGTCAGTCATTTGTACAAGGAGCTGGAAATTTACCTCTTAATTATCAACCCTACGTTCAACCAGGCTATGGTCCTACATATACACAACCTTCTACAGGAAAATACCCCAGAATGAAAATGGTGTGGAATCCATCTCAAATTCAACAGACTATACAACCTAATGTGCAGTTACCTAATCAACCTAGACAACCTTTGGTTTCTAGTCTAACCCAACAACTTGTTCAGCCTACTGTTCAAGTCACTACACCTAGTTCTATTCAACAGCTTGGGCCTAGTACACCTCAGACTCCGCCTCAAACTGTTGCAACTACTGCAACATCTGTTCAACCTACAACACATGTTTCTGGAGTATCTATAGCTCTGGTTTCTTCTATTGTTGCATCCGTGCAAATTCCTCAAGTCTCTGTGCCCCAGTCAGGACCTACAGTTCAGACTTCGGTCCAGATACCTGCAGGACAATTTGGTACAAGTACGATTGCCACAAGTCAACCAAAATTCACATATCAACCGTACTAGGGACAATATCAATTCAGTCTCATTGAACAAAACCCAATTTATCAGTATCAACCGTACCCTGGCTATACTTATCAACAGCCTCAACAACCCCAGTTTGGTCCGGTTAATCCTGGTTTTCTGGGAGGTTATACCATTCCTAATGCAAATCCGATTCCAAGTTATCTTGGATATCCTCCTCCAGGAACTACTCTTATTACTCAAGGTTTTCATGACCCTAACCGTCAGTTACCATTTATTGCAACTTTGGATTTACCTGATTTGTTGCAACTTACGAACGATCCGATTTAATATCTTCCGTATTGGCCACCAATGCCTAATAAGTTGCCTAGTGATATACCGAAATTCAAGGGTAAGACAGGAGAGGATCCGTCAAATCATGTTATGACTTATCACCTCTAGTGTGCATCTAATTCAATAATTGATGATTCGATTCGCTTACGCCTTTTTCAATGAACTCTTATTGGTCTTGCTACCAAAAGGTACATTGAGTTACCATGAGGCTATTTTAATAATTTCAATCAGTTAGCAACTGCTTTCTTAACTCATTTTCTGTTTCCTGCCATATAGGACAATGGCACGAAACTTTTGACTTCACTAAAACAATCCACGTCCACATATATTTCTAATCATATTCACGAATGGCGACGTAGAAGGCGTTTAGTGAAAGTTTTCATTCCGGATCAAATTTTGGTGGAATGGTTTATTAAATCATTGTTACCCAAAATAACTGAAGATGTAGCTAAGGGAGGAGTTTTTACTGAGGAGCAAGTCATTTCTCAGGCTCAGTACCTCGAGCTCGTTTATATGCAGTCAGGTACTTTACATGAAAAAATCCCTGATCTTCCAAAACACGGTCAAATAACTACAGCTCCTTCAGGGTCTCATGCCGCTGTGGTATGATTGGTTCAGTTAATACTAAAAGCAAGAAGAAATCTTCAAAGAATTCTTCTCCTATTATGACTTTACCTGATTCCCCGAAAGGAGATTCTTCCGCTGAAGTTTCTACTGACATCCATGTCGTAGAATCATCTACGACTAAATCTAAATCTGGTAGTAAAAATAAGGGGAAGAATAAAAATAAACAAAATTCAAAAGATAAAACAGATAAAAATGAATCTACTGACAAAAAACACAAACCTCGCTATCCTTATTTCATTTGCGACGAGGATCATTTTACCAAAGAATGCCCACATCGAGCAGAGGTTTCGAAATTCGTTAAAGGATCTCAACAGCTTGTTGTCTTGAAGGATCCTTTTCCTACTCAAGATAGTAATATGATTGGTTCTACCTCAAATGCCTCAGAATAACCCATTATGATGATGTATCATGTCAAGATTGCGATGCGATCGCAAGATTATGGTAGTAAAAATCTTGTTGGTGGTAAAGAAGAAAAATCTTCTAATTCAAATACATAAAATACACCTCCTCTTGTTCTGATCCGCTACAGATCGAGAAACCCAACTCAGAATTAGTAATCAAACCGCCTGTTAAAGGTGTACTTCGTAAATCAGCTTTCAATCCACATGCGAGAGCTGCTCAGAATTACAACATTTTTGAGGACTTAGCTATTTCCCCTTCAGAGATGTCGGCTTTGGAAGTGATGCAATTGTGCCCAGCACAATGTAAATTACTATTTTCTACCATAGGAGCTGTCAATATTCAGGATTCGAACCTAATAATCTTTGATTTAGAGAATATTACACCCCGCCTACCCCATCAAATGGATTTCCAGATTCCAGTATTAGTCAAAAACAGATCCATCTTTCAGACTGTGATTGATGAAGGGGCTTCTACGTGTATTATGTCGATCCAGTGTTGGAAATCACTTGGTTCTCCTACACTCAATCAGTCTTCGACAATTCTAAAGGCTTTTGATGGTCGAGGGTTCCATCCTTTTGGTATTTTGCAGAATTTACCTATAGAGGCCGAAGGAAAAACCGTAAATCTAGATGTGGAAGTGGTTGATGTCGCTCTAGACTACAACCTTTTCTTGGGTCGCATTTGGTCTTAAGCTATGAATGCTGTTGTTTCATCGGTCTTTCGGCTTATCAAGTTTCCACATAAAGGAAAGATCTTTACAATAGACCAGCTGACTTATTTCTCATCCGATCCAGCCTCTATAGAAACTATCCAGCACATCGGTAAAACGGCTATCCCTTACAAGGATGTCGACGTAGGTTTGATTAAAGATTCTGGTTTACTGGGAACTTTTTTCCTTTCCTGCTCCTAACGTATCACCTCATATCACAAATATTCATATGATTTCATCGAATACACTTACTTTTGATGATCCTTGGATCGTACCTTCCGATTTCGAGGTGGATTCATTTGAGGGCGTGATGCCTTTGAGTCCCTTTGAAATTGCATATCAGGCTGTATAGTCGCTTTTTGATCCTTCTTCAACCAAAACTGATCCAATGAATGTGATCAATGAGGAATCACTTTCTATATCTAGCTCAACTACAACGACATTTCCTGATCTTGTTCATACTGATGAGCAAATTCGTGAGCCCTTTTCCGTTGATGATTTTCCATGGGAAGATATACATCACCGATCTTCGTTTTTACCTAAGCTCGGTCATTTTGAAAATGATTTTTCCTCTATTTTCACTACTGATTATGTCCAAGAACCACAGAATCCATTGCAACATTTTGATTCTGAGTTAAATTTGGAAAATATCTCTCGAACGGTTCCTATTAACATTTCAGTTAAGTCAGGAATTGTTGAAAACATTCATATAGGTGCTTCCTGTACGGACGATGAAATCCAGACTTATAAAGCCCTATTTCAAGAATTCTGTGACATGTTTGCCTGGTCATATGAAGAAATGCCAAGAATTGACCCGTCAATTGTTTTCCATGAAATTAAGACTTATTCGGATGCTAAACCTGTCCAACAACGCTTACGTCAAATACATCCGAGAAAAGTTGCTGCTATCAAAGCCAAAGTTGATAAATTACTTCATGCAGGTTTCATTTATCTAATTCCTTTAACCGATTGGGTATCGAATATTGTTATTGTCAACAAAAAACAAGGAACGATAAGAGTATGTATCGACTATAGGGATATTAATCGAGCTTTTCCTAAAGACAATTATCGAACCCCCTATATTGATCAAATTATTGATGATTGTGTCGGTAGTGAAATGTTCTACTTTATGGATGGTTTTTCTAGTTACAATCAAATAAACATACTCCCTGCTGATCAACCTAAAACAACTTTCATTTGTTCATGGGAAACATTTGCTTATTGCAAAATACCCTTTGGATTGAAGAATGCTGGGGAAAATTTTCAATGAGCTATGTCTTATGCATTTCATGACATTAAGCACATTGTGCAGCCTTATCTCGATGATTTACTTGCCCATTCATCACATAGAGCTGATCATCTCACTCATCTATGAGCTATCTTTATGAGATGTAGGCATTATCGAATTCGGTTGAATCCACACAAATGTGTTTTTTGTGTAGAATCGGGTTGCTTATTGGGATTTGTCGTTTCAAAAGTAGGCATTCGTGTTGATCCATCGAAGGTTGAAGCTATCATCAATATACCTCCTCCTTCGACTCTTCGCCAACTCCAAAGTTTGCAAGGGAAAGAAAACTTTTTACGTCGTTTCATTACTAACTACGCCGAGTTAACAAAGGGTTTTACCATGTTGTTAAAATAAAACGTTCCATTCTTTTGGGATGAGATCGCTGATCGATCTTTTGATGCACTCAAACATGCTATGACCCATGCACCATTACTGCATCCTCCCAATTACAACTAGGATTACTTTTTGTACCTCACCGTTTCTCATTCCACTATTGGGATGGTTTTAGTTTAGGAAGATGAATTCAACAATGAACATTTGATTTACTATCTTAGTCGAAATCTGCATCCGACTAAGATCAAATACTCGCATGTGGAAAAATTGGTGTTGGCAGTGGTCCAAGCTGCCCAAATATTTCGTCACTACATCTTATTACGCAAAACCACAGTGATTTCTAACTATAACCCTATGATGTACATCTTGACCAAACAATTGCTAGGGGGAAAGTATTCCAAATGGATAGTCATCCTGCAGGAATTTGACTTGGAATTTGAAAAATCCAAGGCAAAGAAGTCTTTGGTTTTTTCCAAACTGATGTGTGATTTCCCATGTACTGATACTGAAACTGTGGCGGAGCAGCCCATTGCGGATGAATCCTTGTTTCTTATCAGTACTCTTGATCCTTGGTATGGGGATATTATTGTTTATCTCCAAACCCAATATTTTCGGCCTGAAATCTTACGATCTCAACAACGGAAAATACATTTCCAATCCCAACAATACAATATTATTAGTGATACACTCTATCGTCATGGAGCGGATTCTATTTTCCGACGTTGTCTTACTCATGAAGAAGTTGAGAAGGTTCTAAATGACTGTCATTCTGGAGCATGTGGCGGTCATATGTCTGGGTATGCTGCATCCCAAAAGATATTGTGCGCTGGTTATTTCTGGCCATCCTTATTCAAAGATTGTATCTATGCAATCCAAAAATGCCACAATTGTCAGGTCTTTGATCGTAAAATGCGTGCACCACCCACTCCTCTTCACCCTATAATTTCTATCGGTCCTTTCGCAAAGTGGGGTATTGAATTTATTATATATAACCCTCACTCGGTCGGGGGGCATGCATATATTATCTTAGCGGTAGATTATTTTACTAAGTGGGTCAAGGCGATGCCTACATTTTCTGCAGATGACAAGACTGCTGCAACTTTCGTGTTCAATCATATAATTGCTAGATTCGGTGTTCCTCAAGCTATCATTACGGATCATGGAAGTCATTTTCGAAATATCATGATGATTGAACTGACAGAACAACTTGGCCTGTGCCACGATAGTTCTACTCCATATTACCCGTAGGCTAATGGTATGGTTGAAGCTATCAATAAAGTTTTAGTCACTATGATTAAACGAATCATTGGTATTCATAAGTTGAATTGGCATACCATGATATTTTTGGCACTTTGGGCATATTGGACCTCAGTAAAAACATCAACTGGTTTCACTCCTTTTCAACTGGTTTATGGTTTGGAAGCTGTGTTACCTTTTGAATGCGAAATTTTTTCGTTACAATTAGCCATAAAATTACTCCCAGCGACTTTTGAAGAAGAGAAACGTTTTTTTTACTTAGCTCAACTAGATGAGAATCGACACACTGCTGCATTAGCAAATGAGGCTCATGCAAAATGAATGAAAGCTCAGTACGACAGAAATGTTACACCTCGCAATTTTTCAGAAGGAGACCTAGTTTTAGTATACGATCAAGTGAACGATAAGCTAGGGGCTGGAAAATTTGTACCGATGTTGCATGGTCCTTTCATTGTTAAGCGAAAGCTCGAAAAAGGGGCCTATGAACTTATAGATTTTGACGGGGTCTCCTTGGATAAACCTAGAAATGGAATTTATTTGAAGAGATATTATGCTTAAATTCTGAGTGGAGATTTTTGTTAGATTAGTTTCTTTACTGTTGGTGTGTCTTAGATTAGAAAAAGCATGCCTAGTTTAGAGTGTGCTCTTATCACTATTCCTGCTTATCTGGGTTTTACTCTTGATATTGCAGATGTTGACGTCTCTTCAAACATACATTGGTTTTGTTGATGGTGCTTGTCGTAGTACACAGAACATTTCTTCCGTAGCTTGGGTTATCTATTCACCCTCTAATGAGTTAGTATCCATGCATGGGGTAAGCCTCGGTCAAACAACGAATAAAATTGCAGAGTATATTGCAGTGATTGGGTTATTATCTGAATCCATATCGTTTGGAATTCAGTGTTTGATTGTCAGGTTGGATTATGAACTCGTTGTATTACATCTTAACAAGGTTTATGCCATTAGAAATCCAGTATTGTTATAGTTATTTTTGAGAGTTCGTCTCTTGGAACATGAATTTGATTACATTGAATATTAGCATATTCCAAGATATTTAAATACATTAGCAGATGCAGTTGCTTCTAGTATGATAAATATACATTTGCAATAATCAAAAAATTAAATTACACAACATTCGATAACATGTTACACAAGATAGCCGGTAATAATGATATATCATAGCATAGAAGTTTGTTTTAAAATATACATTGTCTTCGATCATAGGTTTAAAAACACCTTATGATCGGCAAAAATGATAATAAAAAAGTCAAAAATATCATGAGTCTACATAATCGATCATCCTATCCCTAGTGATGATAACGATAAGAAACTACTGCTCGGGCCACCCTACACAGGAACCTCCTAAAAGGTCTTAGAACGCCAATCACATATCTCTGTAACCTAAGTGGAATATCATCTATATCAATCTCTGGAATATCTAGTGTCAAGCGCGCTAGATGATGATCCAAGTCGTTCAGGATCTCTGCTAATTGGCCCTGTGGGGCTGGTGCTGCTGCAATTAGGTGTCTTCTCTCATAAGGCTGGAGAGCAGCTGGTCATCGTGGGCCCATATCTGCATTTAAAATTTTGATTATTAGTTTTGGACAATTAAAATAAAAAAAAAATAGAACTTAGAAAACGTTGAAAATGATTTTTACCTTAATCATCCCACTGTTCTCCTGATGGAAGAGCTATGTCTCAGTCACCGCGGAAGTCCATCCCGGCGTATGGAAAGTACTCAATCACAAAAATTTGGTTGTTCAACCAACGAAAATATGCAAATTTAAATCGAACAACCTCTCCGCCCTCAGAGTGACGGGCCATCAAAGCTACCCATCGAACCATCTGAGGTTCCTAGGCACTGCCTGGATCAACTAGAATGAGCTGTGGAGCTAGTAATGGAATCCTCTCCAAAGTAAATGTAACCAAAATGGATCCATAACCAAAGTTTTTTAACTTTCCATTTTTTCCCTGGTCAGTTGGCCTTTCACATTGGCCAATACTACTTCACACCAGTTGAATATGGTGCATCGGAAGAAATCTACTGCAATCCGCATTTGGGATCCAGTAGCCACATGTAATGCTGCACTCCCACACATTATAGTAACAATGAATGCAATAAATTTAAGCTCAGGTCAGATGATAGTTTTTATATCAATCCGTTTATCCTTAGGGTCTGCTCAATCATCGCAAAACTCTAGTCGAAGACTAGCGACAGACTGGCCACCTGGCCTAGTCCCAAACATAAATATTTGTTCACCCCTCTTGGGCAAACCAGTCAAAAAGTATATATCCTCTGGCTAAATTTCGAGCTGGTGGCCGCCAATAATTAAAAACTGGTCCTGAGTGTTCCATTTGTTTACTAGCCATGTCAGGAGGTCTACTTGGGCCCTCATGCCCTGTATGGCCCAGAACTTGTACAATCTGCATGCTCTCAATGCCTGCATTGTGGGCATATGAAGAATTTTGGCGTCATCTACATCCTTGTGCTCGTGTTCTCTCCAAGTAAGCATTTTGAATGTCCTACAATACACAAAGAGACATATTAGAACAAACTTGTTTGAAAAAATTTGGGCGAAAATTGAGAAATTTAAGTTTTAAATTTCATTACGCGGGGTCCACACCCTTTTCTCATACACAGTGCGTAGGAACGCACGGGCGCTATGCAAAAGGTGCAAACCCATGAATTTTTTATTTGTAGAAAAAAGTCGGTGTCCGCAGGCCCCACGTGTTGCACCTGCGGACCCCCACAAGCGATTTTTTCAACCTATTTTTCCTTAAAAAATAAATTTAAAGCCTAAAAACAAAATGTAAATGGATGAAATGCAAGTTAAGGAGGACGTGGATTACCTAGTGCTGTCGGTTCCCGATTCCAACGGATGGATTTTCCAGAATCTTCATAGGAACGCTTTTACCCAAAAGCTCTCACTTTTCACTCTGAACTCAAATGGTAAAAATGAAGTTAGAAAATCCCTTTTTATAAGTTTTTTCGAATAAATGAATTTTTAATTTTTTTATTTTTTAGGAAAATTGATTGTTTTTCAACCAAGAGCATACTTTTATCACTTTTTCGGACTCTTTCAAAAACTTACAAAAAAGCGAAACCTTGGAGTCCTCTTTTAAGCCATTTTCAGACTCTCGAAAATTGAAAATATTGCCGAGCACTTGCTTTTTCGAACTTGTTAAAATAAATGAATGATCGTCCCTTCAGTATATGTTTACCCCTTTTATGGACTGAAATGGACTATTTACGAAAAAGGTATACGTTGACTAATTATGGTCAATAGAGTTCTCTCCCGCATTATTTTATCCTTTTTCGGGCTCGAGAGACTAAATTTAAGAAAAAGTACACCCATGAAGTTTTCTTGAGTTTTTATTTTGACTCCCTAAAATTGAAAAAAACTGAGTTTCTCCTATACTGGACTCGTTAAAATTTAACAGTGAAGGACCTGTTCAATTTTAAACAGGAATGAACCACTCCTTCTTAGGGTTCTAATTTTAAACTAAGTTGGACTCATCCGAAGGATGAGCTTATAAACAAGGAAATGTTATACTCCTCAAGCTTGTCAAAAATAAAGAGGTACTTGCCAGAAATGGTGGGGGAAAAGAGAGAAAAATGAACCTGTTTGTTACAATTTGATTATTCGAAAAGCCATTAGCCACTCTTGAACACGACACTTTTTTTCACCTAGGTTGGGAAAATCCTTTGCCTAACAGTTAATCAAACCATATTGAAAGTATTTAGCCGGTTTCTGGGTATTAGCTTTGGGTCAATTGTCACCAAGCCATCTGCAGTGTCGTTATGTGTTCAAGAGGACAGTTCAAACAAACCATTCATATGCAAAATATTTGTCTTCCATTTTGACCATCCCTGAGTCAGTCCTTGCCAATATATTTCTTCAAAACTTGATCTATGATTTCGTGTTGTGGGCTTGCCTACGACGGATCACTTTTTATCGATGACAACTCATTATCTAGGAAGTTGATCTAGAAATCGTTAGTACCTTGAAATATGCATGCCTCAATGGCAAGTTTCTCGCCTTCGAAAACAGGTTGCATCATTGACCTTCGATCGAATGATTCCGTGACATGTTCGACTTCAGCTCATTCATTCACATTTCATGGATTGTACTAAGTACTTTGAGGGCCATTGAAATTACTGGTGGTTACTCTCACACTTGTTAACAGTTCACATTATTGACTAGTAATCAAGTGGTTTCTACCATGTTTGAATTCGACACATTCATTCACATGGATAGAATCGTACTAGTTCGAGAAGTGGAAATCAAGACCCTGGATCTAGTTTCTACCATCCAAGCTGCAAGGAATTTTGTTATTCATTTATACAGTGGAATATTCATAAATTGATGGCTACGTCCATATTGTTTCTACACATGTCTATACTGTTGACGTATTGAAAAATCATTCCTGTATCAGAACAGTTTAAGTTAGTTTTCTAGTTTGTTTTGATCTGAGTATGGGAATGCCTACCTCAGCGATGATATGTCTACATATATATATATTTTGTATTGAATATTTTTACAGGTTCCGACTGGAGTGTCCATAGGATGATCCTTGAAATGATAAAGTACCTCACTTTTCATACATGACAGACTCTATCTTCATCTATTACAGACTTCGCACTTTAGGGGGAAATCTGCTGCATTGAAAATTGTCACCTTGACATTCTCCTATCTGTATGAGCTCATTATCACTCATACTTTCCTCCTTTGCAAGTCTAAAACATTAGTTCCTCATGTCAAGCCTTAAAAATAAGAGAAAAGCTCTCAAAGTCTCTTAAACTTTGGTATCGCACTTTCTCTTTGTCTTACCTGCGGTCCCGCACCTAATGGTCATGTCTCCTGCATACCTGACCGCACTTTCTCTGTGTTAAGAGTGCAGACCCCTGTAAAAGATAAAAAGGGCACAAGTAAACTCAAAAAGCTCACTTTCAGTCATTTCTAGAAGCTTCTGGAAGGAATCTTGCGGGGGAAAATCCGTTATTTTCAGGTTCATGTATCCCATGCCTTAAGGAGCTAACCCCTTGATGTGAGGAGCTTATCCCTTTGAAGGAGGACTCTATCCCTTCATAATTAGAACTTTAACCTCCTCTTTTGCACTATAAAAAGAGGCATTGGGTAGCCTTGAAGGGAGTTCAAGCTTTAGTGTTGTTTGAGGAAAAGTGCTGTTGGAATTTAGACTCCTTTAATTGAGATTTTATGAGGAGAGATTACATACCTGTATGTATCTCAGTTAGAAGAGTGCGAGACTTGTCAGAGTAGAGGAAATTCCTGCTTCGGACCCCGGGAGGACCTGTTCAACATCAAGGCTGAAAAGGTTGTAAGGTTTTTTTACTATTTCAAAGTTAATACAAATAAGTTTGTTTTTCTCAATAAGCTGTCATTTGATTGTTTATTTTATGGATTCCTTGATCACCATAATAGATATGATTTATGAATATATGCTATGCAGGTGCTATTTAATGTTTGATTGTTTGTGATTGCAGGTCTTAAAAGATAACTCTTTGGAAGACTGAAGGATAACGACTACAAGCAAGCATTGGATCAAGGTAGGATCGTAACACCTTTGTAGCATTTACTTATAAATCGTGATATATCTAGAGAAAGATAGTTTTAATTGTCTGTTTGTTGCTAGACTATCTTCTGATACTAGGGAGATCGATCTTGTTCGCAAGATCGATTTATCCGGCCAACAAGGCGGTACTACCTCTGGTATCATGTACAAGTTATTTCCCAAAGTAATAATAATAACACGAGGCCTAGACTCATACACAGCATGTCGCCTCCACAAGAATGGTTGGCCCAATAATACATGAGACACATCAAGAGGAGAAACATCACACAGTACCTCATCCTTGAATGGCTTGATGTTTTACGGAAGGCAGCACTGTTGGCGGATGCAGAGATCTCTTCCTTCGTGAAGCCACCCAATGGTATATGGTTGCGGATGTGCTATGGTTGGTAGGCTGAGCCGCATCATGACCTCTACTGAAATGAGGTTCTTTTGGCTTCCGCTATTGACAAGGAATTGTAGTGGAGAACCCTTCACCCACATCTGTGAATGGAAGAGGTACTACCCCTCCTATGGATCCTCGGTATCCTCCCCCTGGATCTTGATGGTGGAAACAATGGCACTGGGATCCGCATCAATGATCTGCTTCCCTTTGTCATTGCCCTTTTCTGGTTCTGACTCCAGAACATAACATGCATCTCATTTGGGTGCCTTCAGTTCGGCCACCAACGACTATTTGGCCCGACACTCATTTGTGTTGAGAGTGGGGATGTTATGAAATTCACACCACTTCCCTATGTCCTTATTTAGATTTTTTGTGTTGTTCTAAGTCAGCCGGATTTGGCCTTGCCCCTTGTTTTGCGGTTCGGGGGAACCTTTCCCAGGCTTTGGATTCGCGAATCCAAAGTCTCGCTTCTTCTTCTTGATCTTGGTGGCATAGCGATATGCCGTGCCAAGTGATGTAATGTTGAGGAACTCCATTTTCTCCTGAATGTATCTTTGCAAACAGTTGCAGTACTTGAGCACCAAATGTCTCTCTGAATATTTAATACATAGCTTTGTGCGTAAGGTATGGACTAGATTCCTCAGTTTGTGCACATCTTGATCCCTTTACTGCTGCAGCCTGGTCCATTGGATGTAATTGTCCTTATAGCTCCCCACGGGGCAATATTGTTCCTTGATGCCATCTTGGAACGAATTCCAAGTGGGTGCAGCCGAGAAAAGAGAGGGTTCCCTCTCATCCTTTTTCTCACAGTAGGTTTCCCACCAATCTTTGACATGAGGGGCGACTTTGAGGAGTGCAAAAATAATATTTTCTCGGTCAAAGAAATCATGGACTGAGAAATACCCTTCTGGAAAATTCAACCATATATCTATGATGTTTGCATCTATCTAGCCTTCAAATACAGGAATGTCAAAGTTTACCTGTACCTTGGAGTGGTGCCTCCAGAGTGGTTGTTGGATGCAGATGCGTTGTAGGTGGGCAGTCGTTGAAGGATTTGAGAAACGTTATCCATCATCACGTTCATTTGTTTCTCGAGGGCCTCCTCAAGAAATATTTTGATAGGATCTCCTGCTCCCTCGTCTTTATTTTCTTCCGCCATGGGAGTTCATCGAGGTTTGTGAGGTTGATCTTGCAGGGGTTCAACCAGATCGAGCCCTAACTCCTTATGCCCTGACCTCATTGGGGACATGTAAATAAAAACAGAAAAAGAGCATACTGCTTTGATCCCATTGATCTAGATTGATGCAGGAATGCAATAATACACAGAAATAAACATAAACGTAGATATGCAGTGGAAATAACATTTCATTTCATTAATATCAAATAATAGAAATATGCTTACATACATAATGGAAATAAACTAGCTAGGGCACTGGTAGCGTATCTCTGAGAAGAGATGTGGCGGCTACAGGCCTATGAAATGTGTTACAATGAGGTTTTAGGGCCTATTTATTGTTGATAAAAAATAGAAAACCCTAAACATCCAAAAACCTAACCCTAGGAGATGAAGTGCTAAAACTATGGGCCCTGTTTCGGTAAATTGGTGTTTCAACTTCCCGGGGACGTAACTTTGGCATACGATATCCATTTGACGTGCACCATATCTAGTTAGAAAGATCTATCGGAGGACTACAACATTTGATGTACTCCCGGTTTTCCCAAAAAACGTTGCTTAGGGCCTCAAAACGACTCCGGAAGTTCAGGACCCGAAAAACTGCTAAAACTGAAAAACTGAAAGAACCGATGGTGGGGGCCCAAATGGGATAAGTGGTTGGCCACTAATATCCACATGGATCATGGAGACAAGAATATATGTCCAATCAAATAATTGGAGCTAGATACCGATGGGAGCATTAATCTTAATAATATTATATGTGTTTCAAGTTTGAAGAAAAATCTACTTTCTATTTCCTGTCTAAAGGATAAAGGTGGGAGAATAGATTTTGTTGATGGAAAAGTTTTGATTTGGGGAAAGGAATCTAGTTTTGATCATGCAAGAATAATTGTTATTCGTGAGGGAACTCTATATAGGTTACTTACTCCTCTCCCTTAATCCCTAGTTCAATTAGATGTTAGTCCTTCTAAACTATGGCATAGAAGATATCGACATCTTCAATATAAAAATTTTCCATCTCTTAAACAAAAGGTCAATGGCATCCATGAATTGAAGGAAGAAAATGATTCTTTAAGGGATGTGCTCTAGGAAAGAATGTGAAGAAACCATTTGCAAGAAGTGATACCATATTAAATTAAATTTTAGATCTCATACACTCTAATTTGTGTGTTCCTATGGTAGTGAAATATCTAGGATGACAGCAATGTCATGTGAAAATTATCGATGATTTCTCAAGGAAAACATGGTTATACCTCCTGAAGAAAAAAGGTGAGGTATTCAAGAAGTTTCAATAATTCAAGAATGAAAGAAGAGATCCTGACAGAAAGGAATATCAAGAACCTAATGTCTGACAATGGTGGAGAATATACCTCCAAAGAACTTATAACATTTTTCAAGGAAGCAGAGATTAAGAGGGAGCTAATTGTGCCTTATAATCTTGAACAAAATGGTGTGGTTGAAAGAAAGAACAATATGATTGAATAATGTGTCGGATCCATGCTACATGATCAATATCTTTGTAAATTCTTATGGGGAGAAGCGTGTGTAACAACTATCTACTTTCATAATCGAAGTCCTCATAATATTTTCAACAACATGAATACAAAATAAGAATTTACAAGAAATAAGCCTAGTGTGGATCATCTTCGAATATTTGAATGTCCTATTTATATACACATTCAAAAGGATAAGAGGAAGAATTTCGATCCTACCAGTACGAAACACATCTTTTTTGGCTATAGTACTTCATCAAAGTTGTACATAATATACATTAAAGAGGATCGTCGTATTAAAGTAAGAAAGGATGTAATCTTTGATGAAAATGTGGCTCACAAGAGATCCAAAGATATTCCATTCAATTTTGATGAAGAATAGGTACCCATTTTTGAGGATATCTCAAAAGACAAAAATGGTCAAGATCCTACATAAACGCAAGAAGATGTTGAAGGTCCTAGTGATCCTGTGCTATAAGTAATTGTTCCTGAAATTCATAAGAGGCCTGCTTAGTTGATGAAAACTCTATAAGAAGCAAGATGACACACAACAAAAGGTACCTTTAGATAAAGTAAAATACCGAAGAGGTATTCTGGTTATGTAGCTTATATGATTAAGCTCATTGAAGTTGAACCCTCCTCCTATGAAGATGCAATTAAACATCAAGAGTGGAGGAATTCAATGCAGGAAGAATACCGGTCAATTATGAAGAATTATGTCTTGTTCCTAGACTGATTAACAAATCTATAGTCACTTCAAAGTGGATATATAAGATAAATCATGTTATATATAGGAGCATTCATAAGTATAAATCTAGATTTGTAGCTAGAGGCTTGTCACAAAATAAGGTATCGATTATGAAGAAACCTTTGCTCCTATAGCTATATATACAACGATTAGATCGATTATCTCTTTGGTTGCTACTATGGAGTGGAACATCCATCAAATGGATGTTCAAAAATAATTTATGAATGGGACCATTGATGAAGAGGTTTAAATTGAACAACCTCAAGGATTTGAAGTTAATTGTAACACCCTCTTCCCATATTTACCCAAGCTAACCAGTCCACCAAGGTAAAAATGTGACGAAGAGCTCATATGACGTGATTCAACCTCCTAGATCACCTTCAGGAAGTGAAATCGAGAAAAAAAAAACCTTATTGACCTTACTCAGGTGATACAAGACCCCCAAGGGCTAAACCACCCTTTCAGGTGTCGAAACCCAAAGTTAAATTTCATTTTAATTGATTAGGACTCCCAGTTGTCACATGCATAATGACTGCAAGGGTGAAACTACAACCTTTTTCATCCACTTTTGTGCCTGAGACTGCAAAATCTATGCCACATTTTCAGGGCTAGACTCCAAGTCACTGCCAAGAACTTGATGAAACTTACCAAAAAATTAAATGGCACAAAGCCAAAGCTTCTAGCACAAAACACTAGTAGAAAATAGTTAATTAATTACTAAAAAGACGACTAAAATTTGCATATAAATGACTATTTTTCAATCGGTAACCAATAGTAGCTAATTTACAATATCTGATAACGCAACCAACTTTTAGTCATTTTTAGCTTAGTCATTAATTGGTTATCTCAATTTTGTTGTCTAGTAGTATATTTGGTCATTAATTTGATCATTAATTTAGTCAGTGATTTGTTCATTAATTTAGTCATTGATTTGATCATTAATTTAGTCGTTGATTTGATCATTAATTTGGTCATTGATTCAATCTTTGATTTGGTCATTAATTGCAAATATACAACAAAATATATTACTATATGATCACCCGAGAAAACCAATTAATGACCATAGAAATATGACCAAAATGTTGGTCATGTTATAAGATACTGTAAATTAGCTACTAATAGTCATATATATGCAAGTTTTAGTCATATTTTGAAACCAATTAATGACCGAAGAAATATGACTACATTTTGGTCATGTTATAAGATACTGTAAATTAGCTACTAATAGTCGTATATATGCAAAATTTAGTTGTCATTTGTAATAAAAAATTTATCATTTGCAGTAGTCATTTATCTTTTTTTGGTAGTTTCATATTCATTATATAAACGACTAATTTAATAGTTTATATTCATTTCATTTACTTTCATTAATAATCATTATAAATGACTAATGTAGTCATATATTCACTTTATTTGTGTTCATCATTAATCTATATAAACTACTAATTTAGTAGTTTCAAATTGATTTTGTGTTTATTATTAGTCAATATAAATTAATTTGTATGATTTAAAAAATGTCATACAATGTGCATGTTCATCTAATATGAAAACACAAAGTTGCATATGTTAATTAGAATACTAAACAATATCAAATGCAACTATAAATAATTTCAACCACATAAATTATATTATATGAAATGTTAAAGTATTACAATATGGGTTTCCAACTTAATATTGGTTGGACTACAATTTACACACAAAATGATGTTTCATCACTTCAAAACATTATCATTGTGTTGTCAAGGCATTGTAGGGGAATTCACAAACTCGGAAGACTTGACCATCAGTCTTTATATGTGTGTCTTATGTGGGATATTGGCTCTAAGGGTATCACAAGACCAGTTCTCCTCTCTCTCTTTTTGCATTTGTCGCTCCAATGTTATTACTCCCCTCTTTTTTCAATTCCCGCTTCTTACCATCAATACTGGGTTCATTTTCTGAAAACAAAAGAATATTTAATTTAGAGTGTAAGACATGAAAGACAATGAACACTAGAATATAAACTAAATTAGACTATAAATATTTTATACGACATATACCTCAACATCAGCAATGTCAAAGCCGTTTTTCCCCATACAAGTAAGAAACTCGAACAAATTTTTTTCATTGGGGCAATAATGGCCACTATAATGTGGCAAAATAACTTGTATAAAAAAAGCAAAGAAAATGTCACCATATATAGAAAAGAACACCTTAGTAACTTAGTATTCAAATTTCAAGGAAAGCTTAGGAAAAATCATGTCAACTAAGTTATATGCTAAAAAGCTCAAGCTGTAGATAATTTGTGAAAACAAATAATATGAGGTGTGATATTTAATCCTTGTCGTTTTATTCACAACATTTCATTTTCTAACACATGAACTTAGTCAAGTACATAAACAACATGTACTCAAATAACAACATGAAAGTAATATTTTCTGATAGTCATGAAAATATTTTAACACAAAATAGATATAAGGATTCCAATCAATATAGTGTAATAATAATTTCATCTTCAAGCTTTGGTTTTTGTTTAAATGAACATGATACTAAGTATTTTCAATTTCATAGCTAAAAGACAAAACAAAATCAAAAGAAACATCCAAAATACAATCAAACAATAAAGAGAGGATATCGTGGAATGGAAATTGCAATTATAAAATATTTGTTTACCTGTCCACCAATGTCGTGTCTGGAATTCCTAAAACATTTGATTGCCCAAAATAACCATGACGTGAAATAATCACAACATTAAAAACCATAGGAATTCCTACTAGAAACATTTCCAAAGTCGGTGGCTCAAGTGGCTAAGTGATCTCTAACAGTGAATGAACCATATCCAAGACGTAATATGCATTGTTTCCCCATCCTTTTTCCAATCACATTTCATGTAACATGCCCACAACAGAGTCAAGTAACAATCAAACAAAGACTTTGAAATTTGTTTTTATCTTTTATATCTATAAAATTTGAATCTAATTTGTTTATGTTACAACTCTGTTGAGACCACCTACTGTATAGTCAAAAATAGAAAAGGAGCCATTAGTCATACCTACCCATGGTCTCTTGTAGGAATGATAGAATAATAGATTGAGCCATTAATTAGAATTGCAAAAATATTGAGGAAAGACAATTCATTATCTAGTTAACCAATTGCACATTGAACCCTATATGGATGAGTAGCCCTAAATAAAGCCAGTTTTCTCTATCATATGCCTTGGAAAGACAAAATCACTAAAATTGATTGTAATTTTTTGGTTTGATGTTATAAATTCCTTCTTGGGCTACTCGTATTCCATAATGGATTTGTTTCCCAGGAAGGATGAAAATTTATTCTAATGACACAAAATCAGCTTAGTGGATTTTGACCCTACATGCACTAATTTTTGCAATGATTTTGTAGATGTAATTACATAGTGATATGGGTCTGAAATCATCTCATTCTTGTCTATTTTTTGGGATTAAAGCCTTAAATGTTGAATTGAAAGCTCCCAAATCCTGCATGTGTATTTTAATTTGTCAACAATTCTTAGTTTCTATGTTTGAAGGAAGTCATAGAAACCCTAGAAGAATTATATTGTCCTGCGAAGTGGCTGAGGGTTCTTATACTTTTGGAAACAGTGCAAAATTGTTTGTAATTCTTCCTTTGATATTTGATCCATAAATGCCTCATTACCCACCTCACCTACAAAACTAGGGAAATATGAAGTCATCTTTAACTATCGCTCTTAAATTTATTCTATCATCCTCTTTATAAATTCCCTCAAAATGGTATGTTGATGAGAAAATTGCTCCTCGAGATGAGACACCTTCTCATGAGGCAAAGTTCATTGATAAAGACCATCTTGAGGAAATTGTTCATTATAATTATGAAATTTTGAAGAGAGAAAAGATTGGCTATTTAGTAAAGGATATGCACAAATGTTGGTGATTTGGTACAAGGAAAGACATGGACAGTAAGAGAATTGTGGAGATTCCCTACAACTATTTTCCCAAATGTGACACGTGAGGATGTATGCTTATTAAAAAACTATATTTGAGAATGTGCACCATTTTAAAGGCAAGACTATTTTGGATGTAGGCGTAAGTATTTTGACACGTGCTCTTGCACCCGACCCAACAGTCCACCTGCTTACCTATAACTACGATCTATGCAATTCCTAGCTTGTCAATTGTAGTTGCTCCAATTCTCGATCATATTGTGCCTGCCGGCACGTCACTGTGACTTCAACTAGGCTACTCAACCACATGTGTGGTGGCTACTAAACCTGCACTGACACAGGTCTAGCTAGCTCTGATAGCACCCCTCGATCCACAAACTAATTATGTTGACAACTACCCTTCTATCGGTCATTTGTGTGTCCTTTCCCTCACGATTTCTCAACGGCTGAGTGGTGTCGACTAGTCTAGCACGTGTCACTTCCTTCTTAGTGAGTTGCCACCTTATGCTTCTTGTGGTTTTGTTTTTTTCGAGTGCAGGCTTGCGTGCAGGCCACAGTTCTTCCACCAATTTCTTTTGACAATACCTTCCCACCTCTCCTAGCAAACTACTCTCGAAACTACGTGCTTCTTCAAGGTGATGCTAGTAGATCCTTTTCTGCCAACAAAAATGTCACCCACCCCTTCTTTGCGCATTTTTATGTTCCTATTGGCAGCATGGTTTGACCCTTATTTCAACCACTTTGTTTTTTCCATGATTGACACAACCTTGTCACTTGTTGAAATTCAACATTTGCAATCTTCCCACCTTCGTCACCTGATGAGTATGAATTCTTAAAATCTCTTCTGTCATTATCCAAAAAATTTATTTCCTGGACACGTGATTTTGCAAATAAAGGTTTTTTTACAGCATGAGTCCTTGTCAAAATTTCATCTCTCATACCAACTGGCATCTGGTCAGAACTGCAACCTGAAATCAGACATACACCTATTCGTCTATTACTCGGAGATGTGAATGGTGGAATATCTGCTAGAGCACTCTTAGCATATGGCAGAGGTTGAGCCCTCCCTCCTATTCCCTTTCCAAGACCTCCCTTAGGACCAAGATTCAAGTGGCCATCATCAAAAGCTCTGTGTGTTGAAGGGCTTGGCATAGACCGATTTTCAAATTGAGCCCAATCCACAATCTAAGCATCTTGACTGGTGAATCCATAGTCACGTGATCCCATATGGGGTTGTGGCCCTTTAATCCCACCCATATGTGGAAGTGAACCCATTTGTGCACGTGCCATGTAAGGTGGCATCGCAGGTCCTCTCACACCATGATCAAGTGGTGTCACAAGTCTCCGACCTACATGTCCCATATTGGTACCTCAAGAGCGGCCTCCATGTCCAAGTAGTTCTTGCATAGCATCCCGATGCACTTCCTCTATTTTCTTGTGGCCCTCAACCTTCCACCTTTGTTTCCATCCATTCCTCATCAGATCAATCAAATCCTTCAACATGAACCTCAGCCTAGAGGGAAGCCCTTGGGTATTGGAAAATTTTGTCATCCTATCAAAATAAGCATCAATATGTTCCTTGGCCTTTGAATGGTCAATTATATGACCAATAGTGCTCATCAGTTTGCACAAAGCTTCAACATTTTCGTCCTCTGCATGTTGAAATTCACCAATTAATTTCCTGATGAATGCATGCATAATTATTTCAGTCAGCATACTTTCTTTATAAAGCTCACCAATAAACCTTATATTTCCTAGCATTCATCGTTGTGCTACAACCTTCTTCTCTCGTATTTCTTCTACTGAAAGGATTTTTTCACCATCCTCTTCTTCTTTCTTAGCCTCTGCCTCTTCTCTTTCATCTTTTTCAAATTTTTCCTGACATTTGTTCAAAAGAACTCGCTTGAAAACAACCTTCTCATTATCTTCATAAAATTCTGGTAATCCTGCAGCAGGCTAAAAACAAAATTTTGCATACATTTCACAAAAAGTCGTCTCCATCAAGGCTTTGTCAAATATTTGAGATATTATACCATGAAGACATGATGCAGAGTCAATTTTCAGTTCTTTGACTTGTTAAAAAAAAAAATCAAAGTTTTGGGGCGTTAATTTATTAAGGATGGATTTAATTTGTCATTTTTTCAACTAATCCTCATCAGAAACCTTTCCCACTTCATATCGGTTCTCTGATTTATGAATTGTGGGCAGAGAAGGCCATGGATGAGGAATCAAACCCTTCTGAAAACCAAAATCACGCTTCCACCTATCAGCATCAAAATTATTTCTCACTAGTCCAACTTGTGGAAATGGTGCTTGCACATAAGGTCCTCCGGGAAGGATGCCATTCATACTTATTTGTGTTGCACAAGTATTTCTTGCAAAGCCAGTATTATAAATTTGACCAAGTTGAAACATAGAAGAGGAACCACTTAGACCTTCATCCATCTGCATATCACAGCCAACAGCAAAAGCATCCACCGGCTTGGCCCATCTATCATCATCCAAACTGGCCATATTTCTCCCATGACTTTCAAGTAGATAATTCCCACTCAGATGCCTTTCAAGACCTCTTGTAGTGCTTGCTAATGCATCAACCTCTCCTACATGACTTTCAAGTGCTTGGGAATTTCCAAGTAATTCAACAGTGTCCAACAACATGGCCAACAACCTACAAAAGACCATGGCCAAGGTTCACATCTTCCTCCTCCTCTTGAACTTTATAAGCGTTATATAAATCACCAGTGGGAGCTGCAACATTTGTTCTTTTTCTTCTTCTTGTTGACAACTACCTTGGCAGCATCACCAATATTTGCAACATTATTCTTCACAGAAAAATTGGAAGAACTTTTATTCTACTTTTCTGAAACTGCTACCCAAAATGCTGAAACTTTTGGTGCCTCTAAGTTGGTTCGTGTGTCAGAGAAACCTCCAGAAAGTGTACCAGCAGGGGAAAATGTCCAAAAATGTTATTACAAGAAAAACATGGCCAACAACCTATGAAAGACGTGCAATCAAATGAGACAAATGATAAATGACAACTAAACAATATGCAACCAATACCATCTACTACTTGCAAAACTATTGAAGTAATGGGCATATACAGATTTGTTAGATTTATAGGTTAATGATTAATCATAAGAAACCGAAAAATTTGTATTCACACAAATGACAACTCTAATATTTTTGAACATTCAAGAGGATGACTAGGGTTTAAAAAATAGTGTCTGAGGTACTTTGTGTTTAAATGTACATACTTAATTCTATTTTAACTCAGAAAAATTAAAAGAAAGTTATTGTATTTCATTTCTGGAATTTCTGGGCAGAAATAAAGGGATTTGTTGTACTTTTTCTAAGTTCATAAATACTTAGAAATTTACTTCTTTTAGCAAAAAAATCAGATTAGTGATTTGAATATAAATCTGGGTTTAGTGTAGAATTTTTTATATACCAATGAATTTTTAGATTTTTCTTTGCCCAAGTTTTGGAAATATTGTTATTTTTCTATTATCCCTATTTGGGGATATTACATGCTACAATTGGTAAAAGAAAACTCTAGCTATTTGGAATGCTAAATCTGAAAAATAGTTCTAAATTTGGGACAAGGACGAGTCTGGTATATGCAAATTGGAAGCATGCATGTGCCCTCACTTTCTCTCTCTATATCATTTCCACTTTCCTTCCACAACAAATTAGTGTCCAGCCATCACTTTGCTCTCTATTTGTTGCACATAGGAAACTAGGAAGATGGATCTGCTGGAGCATATCATTACATGGTATAAATCAGTCCTATTGATATGCCATCAGTGTTAGAGAGCTAATTGAGAAATAGATAAAAACTATAAATTCTTTCTTTGCAAGGAAAGTGTTCTCCACCAAACCTAGTCTCTCCCTCATCATCTTAAACTTTGCATTTGCTAGGGGCTTTGTAAAAATATCTGAAACTTGTGAATCCGAAAGAATGTACTCAAGAACCACCACCCTTGTAGTGTAATTAACTCCACAATTTATATAAATCACATAAATGTAGAGCAGAACCCAAGAACACAAGAGAAAAGAGAAATAAACCCTAAGAAAGATCTATTTGATGATAAAAAATAGAGAGCTATGTTTACTTTCCACTTAAAGGGGGAAACCTCCAAGAGGAATTCTCCAAATACATACATAATTCTTGACAAAACATTACGTATCCTTCTACTTAATATATAACTATCCATAGAAAATGTTATCTATCTATGGGCCCACTTATATTGAGAGCCTACTAGCTATTTTGGGCCTTATTAACAAAGTTGATCCTTTTTACAATGAGTGATTGTTAACTAACTATTCAATGGGCCTTATGCAGTGAAGGTGGCCTCATATGTTGATAAATATAAAGTATTTCTTCAATGGGCCTTATGCAGTGAAAGTGGACAGCTCTAATGTTAGATTTGTTGCCAATATTTTTTATTTACTGACAACTCTAATAGTAACACCACTGCTTTCTTTCCTTCCTCTGTATACCATGTTAGCGCACCCAAGGGAATGCTAGATTTGTTTCCACTTTTCATAAAGCGCACTTAAGAAGAACTAATTTTGACAAGTGGCAACTAGACATTCCTCAGATAGTTGAGGGACATCTACCCATCTTCAGGAGCATTTACATCACCAATTTTCTAGGATGTGGGTAACATCCCAAAAGAAAACGAGATGTCCCCAATAGTTGCCTTGTACCTCATGGATAGGGAAACACTAAATTCTAAGCCAGCCCACTTTCATTTTGCATATGATGGTGGTTGGATCCATTCAGGGGGGACTGACAGTGAGCATAGATCCACTGATTGATCCATCCATGGATGCATCCCTTAGGGGTGGGACACATCCTTAATGAAACTAAGTCCCATCTAAGATAAAAGAGACAAGGATAAAAAAAATCTCATGCATACATGAGAATGGACTATAGCATTTATCAGTGACAGAAATAGAACACATAAAATCATAAAATCATTTCATCTAACATAGTTATCTATGAATACTTGAGTCTAAGACTCTTACAGAAATTGTCACATGTCATTTCTGATGTATGTATGAGTAATTATTAGAGTAGGTGTCCCCATGTGTGGGTGCACATCTCACATATTTGGTAGGAAAAAGACAACATATCCTCCCAAGCTGGTGGGAATCCCCAACCAATAAATAAATGCATGATTGGTGGACCCTGTTACCCATCATATGGCGTGAGAATTAATCTAGTAGAAGACTGCACCCAAGCAGGCTGCACTTGGAGAATTTTGGCCCTCTGGCTTGTTACCTCTCATGTTATAGGAGGCCTACAATTGTGAATATTTTCAATACTCTTGTCATTTCCATCACAAAGGGAGGAGAAGCAAACTTATGTTTTGGGCCATAGACATAAGAGGGCTGAAAACGTGGAGAAGAGGGCAGTTCAGGGCACTCTAGGTGACTGTTATGAAGGTCGATTTGCTGTTCTAGAGGGTCGAGGTAGAGGGGAGAATTTTTGTATGTTTTAGGGTATGTTAGGGTGTTTAGACCCTTGGAAGAGACAATTTCATCCCTAGATGGCTGTTGTGGGAAGGCCACAGGCCTAAACCAACCTAAACAGAGTTGCGTAGGGCAGTGTTAGGGTGGTTCATGCCCAAGACAGCAGCGTTGAGGAGGAGGGTACTTCCAAAGGGCAGCCACTTTCATCTAGAGAAATTCTGGGAAAAATTGAAGGCTAGAAGAATGGACTATGTGATGCCCTAACCAGACCTAGATTGCAGCAATGAAGGAGACCTTAAAACGATGAGCTTAAGGTATGTATTTTAGTGCATTCTTGTAGATGTTGGATCCTGACTTGTGGATCAGTTGTAAATCGTGATAGGGCAGCATGTGGAAGTCAATGAGGAGGGGGAAGATCTCATGGTTATATGCCCTAAACCAGTGATAGTTGCCACAGTGATTGAGCAACAAACTTGGAGCGAGAGTTTGTTAAGTATTGGGTCAAAGTGATGACTATTGTGTGGATCAGTTTGACGGGCAGCTTGAGGAGGCCTTAGGAGTTGTTTGCGGGGAAAATTTGGAAAAGGAATGTCAAAGTGATCTTCATTGCTACAGTACCAAAACAAAGGAGGTGGTGATTTCTTGCCCAAATCATGTTATGATATTCTAATCATGGACCTATCCATACACTCAAACATGAGATCCACATCAGGTACCAAACCAAGATACTATTTCAGGAGCTACAACAGTCCCCAAATTGTAAACATCGTTATAAAGGTCAAGGAAGTCCATCCTTACCTGAAAGGAGGCTAACCATATTATATGGTTTGTAGGATATCTAACTTACAATCAAGGAGAGTACAAAACTTACAATCAAGGAGAGTACAAAAGTGTTCAACGAAATGATGGATTTCACGTCCTTGCAACAACAGTGTGTAAATATCCCAAGTAGTAGCCGAACTTCGTAGTGCAAAAATTCCTTCTGTCAGCTGGAGGAACCAACCCTATTACTTTAGCATCAATGCTAGCAAACTTCTCTTTCATCCAACTATATCTACTTAAAGTAGAGATGATGTTGGCAATCAGCCTTTTGATGCAATATCCCAAATTGCATAAGCATTTTTGAGGCATGCTGCTCAAATGAGTAGTTATAACTTATAAAGAGTCTAGACATGGATTTTGGTGTGTTTTCATGTGTTATTTTGAAATAAACTTACAGTCAGAATTAAAGTTCTCCCACCTGCTTATCTTGGATCTTACTAATGAGACCCTTTCCAAACTGATTCATGAAATCTACAAGTGGTAAGTGAGCACTATTATAGAAAGTTTTAGATATTTCTAAAGCATATCAGGACAGGAATTTATTGTTATATTTGAGAGTAACTATTGGTGTTCAGTCATAACAAGTCACAGAGGTAGTTGGACATGATCAAGATAACGATGTTGCAGTGCTATGGATGAATGCGCCAAAAGATAAATTGATACCCATGGCAGTTGAAATTTCTGCAAATATTTTTGTAGGAAAAAAAGTGTATGCAATTGGGAATCCATTTGGTTTGGATCACACCTTGATGACTGTTATCATCAGTGGGCTTTCCAGGTAGATAATTTCAGCTGCAACTGGCCATCTAATACACAATGTGCTTCAAACAGATGGTAAAGGACCATTGGAGGTCCTCTTATTGATAGTTCGGGAAATTTGATTGGCATAAACACTTCTAAGCCTACAAGGAATATTCTTCACTATGCTCAAGGAATGCAAGTTAACATCATCTTAGCACCAAAATGTGTCTCCATGACTCTTCATCTACACAAGTAATCTTCTTCAAGGTTACTTCATTTGTGCACTTCAACAATGTTGTTACAATTAGGGTTTCTTAGGTCTGAACTTTAACAACTGCTTCCAAAGACTACTTCAATATGACCTTAACAAGGTTACTATCTCACAAGTCAAGGGATATCTCTAGCACAAACTAAAATAATTTTCTTTGCTATCACAAGGGATGATCAAACTACAAAGATTTCAAGCAATCCATCTTCACTGCACCAAAAAGACTCCAAAGATACTTCTCCACAGGACATCTTCAATAAGTTGTTTCAACACTCTTCAAGGTATCTTCTAAGGTCAGTTTCAGTGTCCAAGATCTGCTTCTAGAATGCCTGTCAAGGTTTTCTCCAAGGATGATCACAGGGTCTATTCTGTTTAACAAATGTCTTTAAGTGCTTCAAGAGTCACCAACAATGTCTCCAAGTTCAATATGCCCAAACAAAAAAAATGTCTCCAACACCTCTTAAAAGATTCAAGAACTGCTTCACTGTGGTGTCTTTAGATCTGCCACTAATATGAGATCTGTACTCTTACAAAAGGGAATCTGGTATACAAATTTAAGGTCTCACTTCACCAAAGGAGGATCTGCTTCTGATATGAGGATAGTTCCAAATTCTGAGCCTAGTTTCAAAAAATTAGAGCCCTATCCACATTCAAAAGGTCAAATGAAGTCCTGAAATGATTGATAGGTTGAATTCCATAGAGGGTAATAAATTTTGGTTACAGACCTGAGCTACAGAGGAGTTGAGAGCTGTAGGTTTGAGATTTCAGGACTTTATTAGGCCAGTTCTGTGATCAACAGGTCTGCAACTGTGTTACAAGTCTGAGGAACAGAGTTGCAAGTTTGTGTATTTTAGTACTTCCACAGGCCTAGTGTCAGAGGTTCCACAAGGGCCGAGAATCTCAGTATTATAGAGCCAAAATTACTGTCTTCGAAGGTCTGAGATAAGGAATGTAACAAAAGTTAAATTTTGCTCACAAGATATAACCCAAACACCTTTCCTCTTTACTAAAATTTTGTTTGTACTTCCTTAATCGAGTTTTTCTTGACTAGGAGTGACGAGGTTACTTTGGTATTTATAGTTTTTTGCCACAATGAAAGGACATGTTGGTTGTCGTAAGAGTCGACTTAAGTGCTAGAGAGCCGACCTGACATTTAGTCGATCTGTTCAACAAATGTATTAAAATTTGCATTTTTAAGGTTTTGTCTTGTGCATGCTTATTATTGAATTTATTTCAGTCATTAGATGATGGTGGATTTACAAGTTTTTGAGTGTTCGCAATTTCCACCATAGTAGGCTCATGTTACTACTGCTGTCACACTTCTGTTTTTCTGTTGTGAAACTCATTTATACACTGATTTCTCTTCTGCTAACATTGTGTGTGCTTCAGGTAGTCCTCAAGTCTGTCCTTTAAGACAAACCAGGCTAGCTTAAGTCTGCTCTTTAAATTTGTTTTCAAATATATTCCTTTTGCTGAGCTAAATCAACCATTAATTTTGTTCTTCCATACTAGCTTGCACAAGCCTAGAACAGGTCTCACTAAAATCCTTTGTCTGATCTGATTTTGGCCTTCAATTTCTGATATGAAGACAATATTGAAACTATAATAAGGTTTGTCTTTGGAGCTCAATATTCCACAAAAAAATAGTTTTCAATTAGTCCTTGAAAAATAGGCCTAAACAACTCAAAACAACTTTTTTTTCTTCAGAAGATACAATGGCCAAAACAACCTTTGATTTCGGTCCACAGTGGTCCCTTTTCAGTTAACTATTCAACGTTAAACTAGCCCATATACCAGCAGCCTAAGGCATCTTTCTTAAGTTTTTCAAGATTAGGACAATTATTCAGCAAAGACTAGGACATCAAAAGGATCTGGGGCTTGTCATCATATAGATAGGGGCATATATAACAAGGGTATTTTAACCATTAGGTTTTGCTAGGGCATCATATAGTCAAATATCTATGACATGCTTCAACAGTGCCTGCCATCTTATTTACATCAAAGAAAACTTTGGTCAACACTCTCAAACATTCTAAAATAATTCTAGAAACCATGCCTGAAGCTAAGCTAGGCTCCTAAGATCTGACCACCAAGTATGTGTAAGTTGTAGTGATTTGGGGCATTCATTCTAGCGGTGCAGTGATTAGGATGTGAAATTTGGAGGTGGAGCCTAGGCTGAGATTTTTCGGAGGCTTTTAATGGCATCAAATATGGAAGATGAACATGCAAAAATGACTTCTTGTAAGGCTTGACGTAATGCCTTTGTTGGAGCAGCCAAGCATGCACTCTGAGACTTGTTTCTATCATGCTAGATAATTGTATCTACAGGTATGAATGACTCCTGAAATGGGTCCAAATTCAAGTTTTTTTGGGTAGCATGTAGCAGTTGATCAGCTAAAATTGAGTATTTTACCATTTTATGGGGTTGTACCACCAGTTGTGCATCGTAGCATTAATTCTGCCAATATATTGTTAAACCATCTTATGAGAGCAACCATGGTAGATTTTGGAATTTCCAAAGAACAAACATTTTATGGTTGGAATTCAAGTGTCAAGGAAACATACGATGATAGTGACCCTGACTATCTGTCAGCAAACACCTTTTACAAAAAAACATGATATATATAATTTTACAGCAAAACACGATATATACTCCTATGAATATAAAACAACACATAAGTATTTCCTCATGGTGTGGTTTATTCATGATAGGAAAATTTCCCTCTAGGGCTATTATGCTATATGATGGGTAGTCTTAGCTGGTGATCTGATGCAAGGTTTTGAGGCCTATTTGGCATAAGACTATTGCTATTCTAGAACATAAAATGGAAGCCATTTTCATTAGTTAGTATATCCCCTTCTCCAATGTGATACTCATCAAGTTAAGAAAGAGTTAAGTGTAAAAAGAAACAAACAACAAGTAGTGTATTATTCCTTGTGTTGACCTTCATCTGATTTGTTTGTACAAAGAGGGATCTATTCTAAAGAAGTGTTTTATGGCCTAAAAGATGTTAGGCCTAATTGTGTAGAGTGCAGCTCCTTTCCATGGTCAAGAGGCATGTTTTAAAGGGGATTCCACTTGGCACACAATCCTAGGTTGCTTCATTTCATAAAAAATGTAATTTTTTTATTTTTTATTTTGTATTTTGAGGTTGATTCATTTATGGGGATGGGGGGGGGGTGGGGTTAGTTATAGTAACCTAAGTTTATTTATTGCCCCTTAACCATTGTTTCCTATTCTTGGAGAGATAGCTGGGTCATTGGAGAAAGAGCCTTAACTGCCTTTTCTATTTTGAGATTGTAATTTGTTTGCATTTATGATGAGTGATGAATAACCTAGATCGAAGGAGTGCTGCCCTAGATGGCACCTTAGCACATTTTTTAAGGTCACTCCATTTTATAGAGCTTTTTGTAACTTACAATGGCCATGTTGACAATCTTACACACATTTTTAGGGTGTATTCTTAAGGGGTGAATTGGCTACTTCCTTGGAGAGTATGAGCTAGCTCACCCTGACCTATTGGGGATATGTTGACTTACTAATATTGATATGGGTGAGAGTATGGAGAGATAGTTGGGTCATTTGAGAAAGAGCCTTAACTGCCTTTGCTATTTTGAGCTTATAATTGGTTTGCATTTATGATGAGTGATGAATCACCTAGATCAAAGGAGTGCTCCCCTAGCTGGCAGCCTGGCACCTTAGCACGTTATTTAAGGTCACTCCATTTGCTAGAGTTTGTTGTAACTTACAATGGCCAAGTTGACCATTCTGCACACATTTTTAGGGTGTATTCTTAAGGGATGAATTGGCTACTTATGGTCTCAATACCTTGTATGCCTCTGTGACATTATGCATTTTATCCATTGCTGCAATAGGTAGCCTACATCAATCTGTTATCTCTTTTATTGTAATTTATTTGTCTTTCTACTCTGCTCTCATTCATTGCTATATTGATATTTTTATAGTAAATAATTTACTCCTAATGGTGCAATGAAGTTGGTTTCAAAGGATTCATCACCATATAATGTAATAGCAATGGGAACCCAGGACTATAGCATCACTGCGTGGACCACAGCTAGTCCACGCCCTATTTTTATTTTTGATAAGTCTTAGAGCCATTAGCTGAACATGATAATTGGTTTGATGCCCCAATCCAACTCTAAAGTTAATGCTATGAGATTCACTATATAAAACATTTCTACCTACTCCATAGAACTTAGGGTCATCATCAAAATATGCCCATGCACCATCCTTACCCACTTCTACAACAATTTTCCTAGGAGTCTTAGGTGCTCTTGTCTGAGGAAAACTATTTTAAAGAATTGAGACCACATCAAATAGGAAAAGAACATTGAATAGGAAGAATTTTCCTATCTTTAAATAAGTTGACATTCCTAGCTTGCTAAATACCCAAGCTAGGATCCAGGGAAGTTCTTTGTAATCCTTCACTGAAGAGTTATGACACCAACCTCTTAGACCATTTTCAATTGTGCCACCAATTCATATATTTTTCAACCTAGTCAAATGTGTATTCTCCCTCTAAAATTGCATAGTGTAGTTACAGTCCATGACAAGATGTTTATTGGTATTTTCACATACCTTGCTTAAACTGCACCTATCGAGTCTTGCTCTATTCCTTCTCAGAATATTATACCAAGTCAAGTATTTTTGTTTAGTGCAAACCACATAAAATTCAAGCCTTTGAGGGATATTTAAATATCCAAACTCTCCTCCACCACACATGATTCCTCTTCTCCCCATCTAAACTAATAGCGATATATCTATATTTTGGGGTATAAGCCCCATAAGGGTTCTTTGATCATATGAGCTTGTCTATATTCTTAGTCAATCTGACATGGATAGACTTGAGTCTTGCAATAAAAACGCCCTAGGAATGAGAATCATCACCTCTAAAATCTAATGAAATTCACCTTTGACCTCCAAATATAAGTAATTTTAGGAACTACAATCTGAGAAAGATTAAAGTATCTTGTCCCTCAACAAAGGAACCATATGGAGTCGTAGGTCAACATGGGCAATTAATCCATAGGGGGAACCTTGTTTCATTCATATTGGAAGTTTGATGGTGGTTGAAGAGTTCTTTCATAATACTATGTGGTTGATACACTTGTTGCACCGCCCTTCATATTTTATCCAATAGTTAACTTATCCACTATCCTCGTCTTCTAAAATTCCAATTTCCTGACCCTAAGATCAGTGCTCTTGGAGAGGGATAAAGTTAATAAAACTTTCTCATGACAAGAGGCATCAAAGGAGAAAAAATGCCATATGATAGGTTGGAAACAAACAGTTATGCCTAAATTGGAATGAGAAGTAGGGATAATAAGACCGATACACAAAGCTCCATGTGTTTCTCTCTGGCAAACAGATTAACCTTATCTAATAGTTATCAACCGTGTCCATCTTCTAAAATTCCAATCTGTTGACCCCGAGATCAATTCCCTTGGAGAGGGATAAAGTTAATAAAAAATTATCATGACAAGAGGCATTAAAGGAGAAAAAGTGGCACCTGATAGGTTGGAAACAGATAATTAAATCTAGATTGGAATGAGAAGCAAGGGTAAGAAGACAGGTAAAAATGCTTCAACTCTGACAAAAAATGGTCTTTATGTCAAAATTTTAAGGAAAAAAGATACATTGGGAATAGGGAACTTGTCCACCTTGTGGGAGTCTTGAGATGATGATGTCCTTAAAGGATTAAGCATAAGGAATAATATGATCCAAAAAAATTTAACAAGTAGTTGGATTTCCCAAGATGTCCAACATGGAGAAAAGGAAGACTTTTGGGAGTATGCATGGGTTGGACACCAGCCTCTCAGAAGCATCCAAGCTCTGGATAGAATCAGGTCAATTTGGGGTGAACCAAAACAAAGGATTATTGGATCAGTCCCAACAAACTATTTGGGTTCTATCGCTAAAATCAAATGGAAACATCCTTTAACATTACCAACAAATGTCTTGACTCCGAACTGATGAGGCAAAGGCAATCAAGAAGGCTCTATGATTTAGACTCACTAAATTCCAAATCGAATAAGATGGCTTGTGTTGAAATCCCACATCAAGAGGATCCTACTCACTTAACGAAGGATACGGCATGGTTCTATTAGAAGAGATTCAAATTCTTAGATTAAAGCCTGGAAGAAAATATGGAACCTAAGAATATGGCCCAAAGTTGCAGCATTTCAGTGGATAACAATGAAAGGGAAAAATAATTACCCAAGAAAATGTGAAGAGAATAAGTGTACAGTGCCCAACCAGGGCTAATGGATGTTAAAGGGATGAAGAAACCTATGATTACATCCTAACACAACGTTTTTTTGCAAAATAGGTATGGGCATCATGGACTGAAATGTTTATAATTGTTTCCCCTTTGAAACAATGAATTTAGGAGCTAATTTGGAAATGACCAGCCCCACATGGAAATCATAGGTTATCAAGAAATTATAGAAATGTATTAAAAAATTCATATTATATGAAGTCAAATGTAAATTGGGTTTATTTCGGGTGGTTAGGAGGAATGATTGTTATCCTCCCCACCCAGGTTCAATTCCCACAAGTGATATGATGAGCTCATATCAAGTGTATTGTTGCAATGGCTTCAAGCCTTCTTGTTGAATAGTCTTGAGCCGTGAAGAATATCTTACCCTTTCTACATGCTGGAGGGTGAGATGTTTTGTTACAGGGAAAAAAAATTATGGGAAGTCAAACAAAGAAATAAGGAGCCTTACCAGAGGTAGAAGCCTCCTCAGTTGAGGGTATAACCCTAATCAAATCTTAAGGATTCCAAAGGATTGAAAAATAAGATAGAATCCAAATTTCTAATTAAAATCTTGAACAGGATAGACAAAGTTAATAACTGGTTCATTGATGGTAACATATGCTAGATTATGAGGGCTTTACAATGAATAGAGGTTTCCTTCTAAGTTCCAAGTTCTCACACAAAGAAGTCACAGAATAAGTTTGTGGATTGGCTAGCCAACCAAGTCATTGTTAGAGAATCGTGCCTTGAGCTTATTAAGATTAACAATGTGATTAAGGAAGTGAAGGGCCTTAAGTTCCCCCTTGCCTCCTTAATGATGGAATTTCTGGAAATGTGAAACACCTCTCTTAAAAAGATGAGATTAATAAATCCACTGCAAGGCGAGGATTGCTCATGTAGGGAAAAGGCTGGGAGAGGTGCTAGACACAAATTGGGTAGATGGAATTCATTAACGGAAAGGTAACCAAGATAGATATTAGAGGTATAAACCTCTAGATTTCCTTCATTCAATATCAGTATGAAGTGGTATGAGAAAGAAGAGTGATGGAGTCCTCACCATCATGCCATGGACATTCAAAGAAGTTAAAAGGCAACCATTGGAACTTTCCAAGATCAAAGCATTTTCATGTTGGGCATATACAAGCATGTTTGAAAGTTGTATGCACAGTGATAATAAAACTCAATTAGCGCTGAGTTTTGTACATTTTGAGAAACAAATGGATAAAAAAAGGTAGGAAAAATAACCTTAGAAAGGCAAATAGCTTATCACAGATGCTGATTCAACTATGCTAACTTTATGGAAATATAAATATTCATTATCCAAGTAAAAAAAATGGAGAACCGTTGAGTTTAAATATATTATGAATTGTCCTCGATTTCATTATATGGTAAGGCTAATTGGGACTTTCTCATAGAAAAAATTCAGGCTTTTGGATTCAATGAGTGTGGTGAACTGGGCTTTTGAATGCATCTCAATTGCTTAATGTGTACTTCTGGTAGTAGGAAAACCACACCCTGAGATTGATCAGGAGGAAAACACGTGGATATCATTCTTATTTATGATGCCGGTGGCTACTCGTTCAACCCTCCCTGGCCATACATACATATTACAGTGGTTCGGCTCTTATACCGCATTCTATCGCTATTTCAATTAATTCACCAACCTAAGATCTAGGGTATGAGTTAGCGAATTACTTAACTCCCAAAAGGGTTAGCCCCATACCCTTTGAATTCACTATATTATATATGTAATTACGTAATTGAAATTAGGGGAATTTCAAGTGGTTTTAAGGTCACTTTGAGTCATTTGAAGGAGGGATTTGAAATGAAGAACATTCCAATTTTGACAAAGCGTTAAGAGGATCAAGAAATAGTTGCCTTTCGTCCCCACTTTATTATCATTCTTGTAGATACTTTGAGAAAGCTTATCAAAGAAGCAAGAGAATGAAGTCTCACCTGAGCCATTTCAATGTTTGATATCTTCAATTTTTTCTTCTGCCACTCAGCTACAGTTTGGGGATGGAGATGTCATATTCCTATTAGGAGAAGCTAAACAATTTATCAATACCAACCAGATTCAAGCATAGTTTGGGCCGGTCTATCAACAAGGAAAAATATAGTTCTTTTTTATCCTTTAATGTCAATTTGAGAATAAAAATAAGAATTTTGCAGGTTCTAGCATTCAAAGAAGATGTGCTCCCTTTCCTTCCAATTATCACAGAAGGCAAAAATTAAAATCACCTGGAATTTCATCAAGAACATCATGCATGATAGCTACTCTAAGCTTTACATTTTAACAGTCCGAAATGTGCCTGGAGTGATAATTTTGTCCATACCTTGCTCAGATGTTTTTCAAAGTTCATCAGATCGATCTGATGTATTATGAAAAAATCATTGTTCTTTGGAATCACCTTCTTCCCTGTTATTTCAAATTCACAAGACTTCCCATTGTTGTTAGCACCGCCCTTCTCACCTTCCTTTTCGAGGTTTTGAACTTTTTCCATTGTTCATAGCATCGTCCTTCTCACCTTCCTTTCTCTCTGAAACTTTTTCCATGTTGAACAATCGATCCACACCTTCCTCCCAAATTTGGCAGTGAAATCCCTTCCTCCTGTTGAATTTTGTAGTGGAATCCAATGCAGAAAAAGCATCGAAAGTCCTCTCCTCTTGCAACGGAATCCAAAGAGTATCCAACTGTCTCCGAAACTCCTGAATTCTGCAGTCGAATCCCTTCGTCCTGAATTTTGCAGCGTAATCCAATGTAGAAGGAGCATTGGAACTCCTCTCATCTTGTAGCGGAATCCAAAGACTATCGAACTCTCTCCCAAACGTGAGAAACAAAGGAAAAAATTAGCGGGAAAGCCAATTTTAATAGGCTAATCTGAAAATGTCCCAAAATGTCAATTGTAGTGAATCCAAGGAGAATCAAACTCTCTCCCAACGTGAGAACCAAAGGAAAGGAAAAAAATTAGCGGGAAAGCCAATTTTAATAGGCTAATCTGAAAAAGTCCCAAAATGTCAATTGTAGTGGAATCCAAAGAGAATCGAACTCTCTCTAGCGTGAGAACCAAAGGAAAAAAATAGTGACGTGATAACCAAAGGAAAAAAATAGTGGGAAAATCAATTTTAATAGGCTTGTCAATTGCCAGGTAGGTTACAGTGATATTATTGAGGTTAATTTTTGTCTAGTTGAGAATGTTGTTAACGTTTGGGTTAATTTTAGATTTTTTTTTTTAATTTTAATTTTAATTTTTGAGTAAAAAGATGTAAGTTATATGGAGTAATAATTTTGAAAACCCACATATCGATTATTAAAGAAAAAGAAAAAGTTATATTTAATGATTTTGAAAATTTATATATTGATCATTAATGAAAAGGAGTAGGGGGAAAGTAAATTTTAATATATTAATGAGTAGGGGGAAAGTAAATTTTAATATGTTAATTTTAGATTAGTTGAAAATGTCAATTGCTTAGTAAGTTTTGTTGTTATTATTGAAGTTATTTTTTTTATTTGAGCATGCTGCCAATATTGAGATTCATTTTATTTTAATTTTAATTTTAAAATCTTTGAGTAAAACGATGTAGGCTATATCTAATGATTTAGAAAACCTATAGAGTGATCATTTTGGCATGATGGCATGAATAAAAATTATTGAAGAACTCCTTAATATAAGCAAGTATGCTCATATAAAAAGGGAAAGGGGACATGAGGTTTGCACATAAAGGTAATATCTACTAATCCTTAAAGAGGTGGAAAATATCTTCAAATGTATGAATAGTGTTATCAATAATTTCAAATTTATGAATAATGTTATCAATAAACTCAAGTAGTTGTAGGTAGTCCATTTTTTTCCGTAAACTTCACTTAAAAATCATTAACACACTATTAGAAGCTAGTCATAATTTAGTTTAAATTAGTCACTCACATTAGTCATTTTTAGTTGTATTTCTTATTAGCTAGTCGTATATTTTAGCCCAAGACTAAATTATTCATTTATGTTAGTCGCTTTTTAGTTGGGTCACTTAATTGCTCATTTTTTGTAGTATTTCACTTGGAAAAGTTGCAGTGACTAACTTTTTTAGTCACTAATTTCTCATTTTCTACTAGTTATACATATCAAGTCGAGACCTAAATATGCCTCGGAATTAATTAAAAATTACTAGCATAAATCCAAAGTGACACAATTAAAAATGACTAGCATAAATTACAAATCATATACTTGTTGCACTAGTTAGTTGGGCATATTTTTATTCTTTGACTATAGTGTTCATTTTCGTTAATAATTTTTTATTTTGTCACTTATTATCGAGTCATATATTTCAGTCCTGGACTAAATTAGACATTTAAGTTAGTTGTTTTTAGTTTATTCATTTATTATCTAGTCGTATATTTACTAGTTGGCTATGGGTAAACCCGTAAGGGTAGGACTCACTGCTGATGTAATTAATGGTCGAGATACCGGTTATAAGAGAGAAACGTTCTGAGAAGGTATGATTTATAGCGAATAAAATCCAGTTGGAAGGGCCGATGATGTGCCTACTTAAAAGTCTCATTTTCATTAATGAAAACCCTCCCCCTCGTACCTCAGGAAAGCGCATTCGGTAAAAGAATGAGTAGGTTTTTTTCAATTAGTTGAAAGCGAACTTGTGACCTTTTACGATTCCGATTCGGTTATTATGCAAGGGGTGGGGCGTCAAATCCATCGAGAGTTATTGCACCAACCAAGCAACCTCAGGGGGGATCCGTAAGTAATATGGGAACATACTAGGTAAAAGAAAGCTCCTCAAATAATAGGGCCATAATGCGTTAATAAAGCATAAAGTGAGCAGCGATGAAACGGGTTTCTTAAAGCGGACACAGAGAGGAAGTCTAAAATGGAATTTTTCAAGCGGACACGCGTACAAGCCTACAGGTCAATCCATTATAATAAAGCCAGCCTAAAGGCTATATCATTATATGGACGACTGAAAGCAGACAACGAACATCCAATGGCATAAAGCGGGAATGCTAGGATTCAAAGATTAGAGAGGTTTGTCTGGTAAGGTTCAATCGTAAGGCATTGGGTTCATATAAAGTAAAGGATCATTATTTGTAGGAGGTTAAGGGGCAAGGTTCGGTCAGAGGTCTGGCGATTTGGTGGTTTCCCAAAGCAATTCCCACCAAGGCAGATTGTCAGGAAGTTTCCAAGTAGTAAGTTGATGAGGTTCCCATTGCAAGTAAGAGGTATAGAGTTTATGTAGGAGTATGTCAATTTCTATGTAATGGGTACACCTCACTAAAACACTTCATTATTGCATTATATGAGTGAAAAGAAAAAAACACGAAAATAACGCACCCACCGTAGCGCGCCTGTTGTACTTAAGAACCAAATAAAGAAATGCTTAAAATAACCAATGTAATACTAATAATCACCACTGTGTTCATACTTTTTTACGTAGATAATATTCTTTATTGTGTATCCCATCCCTGGATCCCTGGATCTTTCTCCATCTTTCCATCTATCCCGGTCTCTATTGTGTTATGTTTCTCTAGTGCTCTGGGCTGACTCCTAGACTGGATCCGCTCTGTAGTTTGTTATCTCCACACGACACGACCTGAAGCTGCTCCTGTTTCTTTCTTTCTCTCTACAAAGAATAAGCTCTGTCTATTCTCTCCGCGTATCTAATAATTATCTACGCTGTGTGATTCAATTCGTATATCACCCGCCCCATATTCTTCTTTTTTATTCTTCTTCTCAGGATGTATTACCCGTCTCATCTTATCCTGTGCTTTGAAAGCGTAACAAGGACGTAGAAATCTGTTCCGTCTCGGTAAGTGCAGTAGGGAAGGCAACGAAGTACCATAGTACCGTACCGTTGTCTCAAGAGGTCAGGCCATAAGCAGTCACTCTGTTCCGTAGCGGTAAGTGCAAAAGAGGGAAGGACGAAGTCAGTATGGAAGCGTTGTCGATCCATCCAACCTCATCAAGCTATAGCGCAACAACCAACAAGAAGTAAGCAAGCGGTCAATCATTATGCCATCCCATAACCAATATCTACGTTCTACCAGACAGGAGACTAGCCATACACTACAACCTAGCTGACTCAGGATAGGAGACTAGCTACCCAATGATAAGGATTCTCGTAGCTAATGGTTATGGTTTTCATATCTAATTACATGGGAATAACACTACTATCTATAAGCTCATATGTAAGGGTCGAGCTTACTATTAGGTATGTATCATATTAATTAGGATAATTACGCTACTATTATGATATGTAACCTAGATAAGATACGTGAATATGGTGTAGTCATAGTTATGTTAGCATATTGGACTAGTATAAACCTTAGATCAAGATGATAGGTATCATTACTCTTATATACATATATGGCTAGTAGGGTGTTATGACTCTAATCTCACTTATATGGAATAGTGTGTCTTACTCAGCTTATCATATATTAGGCAGCTTAGCTCTACATATCCTATATGGTTAATCACGTGTATCAAGCTTCTACATATGGTAATACTACTCTTATCTAAGTAGTGTGAATCCCATTACTGTTATCTCTATTGTATTTATTACCATTGAATGGGTTGTATTACTAGTAACGATGTATCAGTACTTTCATAAAAAGAGTATGTTGTAACATATGGAGATCAGACTAAGATGGGTTACTACTGCTTTCTCATTATTAGATAATGACATATATAATGATATATCTCTATTTGTATACGATATTACGGGTACGATCGATGGCCTTTCTCCCCGATAGTAGTGGGCAACCAATCCCAACCGGACTGGCCTTTCTACCTCAGCCAATAGGTAGGCCGGGCGGGGGAAGCAAGCCAATCACCAGTCATTGGATTGTTAATAATACCCCTCTCCTAAGGTTGATCAACGAGGTTCCCCTCTTAAGAGGTCTGATCATCGAGATAGATGTCCATTAGTGTGTGGGATCGCCGATGAAATGTAAGTTCCCTTCTTCAATAGTTTTTTTAAGCACTCGACCTGAAAAAGATAGGGAGAGAAACTTTGAAGTCGCTCGACCGATGAATGGCAAAGGAAACCACTTTATTCTCTTAGTCGCATCTAGGGATCCTACTCCAACCAGCTGTCTTACCTTTTTCCAGGTTGTTAATACGTCCGTCTATATATATATATAATAGACTCGACCTTGACTCTCATACCTTTCCTCTTTCATGAATAGAATATCCAGCTAAAGCCCTCAGTGAGTAATTTATTTGGAAAGCCAGACGATCTTGGAAGAGCTTTTTTAGTGATTGGTGGGTGGAACAGGAAGTTGGATCGTGGGAACTAACTGCTTGGATTTACTCTTTTCTTATCATTCTGCCCACTTGCTTTATTTACGTAAATCTATCCACCTGTTTTATATCTTACCCACGCGTTATTGGACGACAGGTGGGGTTAGGCACTTACAACCTTTCCTAGGATGCGCAAGCAGGCTCGACCATGAGGGAGAGGACCTTTATAAGCCTGCCTACTGGATTACTTTTAGTTGCATAGGAACAACCTAGAGTTGGATCGTGGCGTCGGAACTGCTGCCTTCCCCCTTCTTGGATTGAGGAACTAAAGCCTGAACTTCAGAGATTATATGGATGGGGGTGAGCACTTAGACCACCATTCGTCTTTACCTTTATATCCCTACTTTTAGACTGTTGGACAGGACAGCAGCTACCCTTCGTTGGATGGATCGTCGGAACTGCTCCCACTTACGGAGGTGCTTATCATATCACGGACGGCTACGCTTCCAAGTGTCACGGGATGGTGAGGGAGAGGCCCGGAGGGACTCACTATTCATATGGTGAGGATAAGATCTCAGAGAGCCTTAAAAGCATTACAATATAGATCGGTTGCCCCCTTCGTAATCCCAGAGATTTTGAACGCAAAAACGTAGAAACTTTGGGTTGTTCTGCCAATACCGATACAGAGAGAAGTACAGCAGCTATCATACCCTACTCACTCCACCAATCACAAACTAATGATCTAACTTACAGACCTACCACACAGCTAACTACCCCGGCTAACCAACCTCACTAACCATCCCAGCTAACCATCCAACCCAGCTAACCCTCGAGCTGCTTGCCTGTGGGAGGATAGGAGCGGAGAAAGACTAATAGCTGGAGCTGGAAGCTGGACCGAATGAAAGCATGCTCGAATGAACCTGAGGGAAGGGAAGTTTTCCAGGGGGTGGAAGGATGGAGACCGATAGTTGAACTCAAGTTAGTTCTCCTTGCCCTGGACAGCAGAAGTGAAGGATGGAGAAGCTGATGGAGGGATGAACAAGAATATAACTATCCATTGGTTCACAAACTAACAATAAGTTATTCATAAACTGCATGCACGAAGCCATTCACAGAAGGCATTACAGCACCACATAGAATTAATTCAACCGGTTTCAAAGAAGCCATTCGCACAGCCATTCATTCACCGCCTACACCTCGCCCCATTATGATTATCGCTCCCGCTTGCCCACATGAATGAGGTAGGTTATTTTGATTGATCCCCACCCGCTTATGAGGATGGAAAGAAAGAAGGAAGTAGTTAAGAAATAAAGAAGTTGTGAAGAGAATAAAAGTAGTAGTTGGAAAGGAAAGAGAATTGGCTTTTGAACGTTATGTTGTGAAGAAGGGAATACTTGTTTTGATTACTTTCCCATTATGAGGAGCGCTACTTGCCCCATGAGGAAGGAGCCCTACTCGATGGATTATACGCCCCGCTATCCGCCCCACAGCAGACCCACTTTAGAATCTATACCGTCCGCAGGGAGCACTGTGTTAGCTGACGCAGAGCCAGGACATATTGTTTTGAGCTGCCGCTAGCCGATACACAAGAAAATAAAATAGCTTTGTTTGAGCTGCCGCTAGTCCCCAGGGAGATTGAAATAGAGCGATACTGCTTGCCCACATGAGGAGGGTTTTGAGGATCGCTACTTGCCCCATTAGGAATGATACCTACCACTCATTGATTATACGCCCATACATACGCCCCGCTACTGACACGCCCCCCACGCTTCAGGACTGCTATGAGAGGAGAGACCCGCGATCACACAGATTCACATTGCGACGAGAAAAAGGTACAAATAATGAATGCTTACACGATTACATATTGAATTCCCAATAGAAAATAGAATAGCCCCATCATGAACAGAGCGCTTATTATCTACGTTATTCTTTATTATTACGACCTACTAGTATTTACATTGGTGGAAAAAGTAAGTAGTTCACGCCCGCCCGTCAGTTCAATCCGTGCCAACATCAACAAGAATGGCCAACAAACAATGCCCTACTGGAAAGGCAAAGGAACGCTCTGATCGGATTTACTTATTAGTCTGCCGAGTTGGCTGGCTGGTTAGGAGTGGCCAAAGGCAAATTCTTAGTCTTCTGGGTGGGGGAGCACGCTTGGATAAAGAGTTTGTGATTCCTTCTAAGAACCCGCAGGGCAACACAGGAAGGATATCAGCCTTTCGAACCTTTAGAACAACAGCTGTTTAAAGAGCGCTCTAGAAATAAAGAGCCCTGGAAAGAGTTGAAAGCGGAGCCCTTGTGAAAGAGTTGAAAGAGGAAGGAGCCTGGTTGTTTTAGATGAAGGGGTGTTCCATCTAGCCTCGGTTGTTATAGGGCCCTTGCTTCATAGAGATGACTGGTTGTTCATATAGCCTTGCTTTTCAGATTGACGAATGGCGGTTTTTCCATTTAGTCTCCTCCGGTTGTTATAGAGCCCCTTTCCTATAGAGACCCTGGTTCATATTGATTGACGACTCCTTGGTCCATATAGAAAGACTCCACCGGTTATTCTAGAGATCCCGATTGTGTTTGTTGTAGAGCAGTTTCGATCATTCAAAATAATACCTCCATCCCGCGGTAGCATTCCTTCCTCCTTATTACCAATCCAGTAGGCAAGAATGCCAAAAATGCCTCATTCGTGTGGCCAGAGATTCTTGATTCCCACTGCCTTACTCGTTTTTATACCTGGTAAGGAATAATCGTTGTTATATATGTAATTATCCATCCGTCATTCAATCCAGCACGACATACATTAGTAAATAGCTGGTCTTTTTCAGTATTATTATCCCGTCTTAAGAGCCCCTGTCTTGCCATGGAATGGATCAATAAGCAAGTTTCCCCTCGTTATAGGGGCCTTCCCTTTAGCTAATTCGTTCATTCCTATTCCCTGCAACTTAAGGGTGTCCAGCTACGCCCGGACCAGATATATTATATATAAACGGTAAGGTCATATATATATCTATAACTGAAGGTAGGGGCCTTTGCCGGTACATAACGTTACGGCTTATTCTTCTGAGGCGGGTAAAGAGAGAAGAGAGGGGACAAGGCAGTGATTTTCCGGTACATATAATTATAACTGTACATATATCGATAACTGTACGGCTAGGGGCAAGTCAATCTAGAGTAGGGTTGGCTCCTCTCAGTTCTCGTCCATCATCCACAAGTAGTGGATCAAAAGCAGAGCTATCTCCCCCTCTCTTGACCCGTTAAGGTAAGTGAGCCCATGAAGTTATCCCTTTTCACCCATCCTAACTACTTGCTTTTCTTTTATCGGAACTATAGCCAGAACTGAGAAGTTCGTCCTTGGGCATTTGCACTATGACTACCATCGTATTCCCTTTTAAAGCCTACACGCCGCTTTATGTCAGTTGGACAGCTCAGTTGTGGGATCTCCAAATAGTTCTAGGAACTACATTACTTATTATATTCTATGGGAGGAAGGACCTGTTTGTTGGGTGGGTGGACGCTTAGAACCTTTACTGAGATTGAGGTACGGAGTGGCATTTGAAGACGTTATAATTGCTGCAACGAAGAGAAGCTAGTTAGTTCTTGACTCTATCTTTCCTACCTATCCACTTTTACAGCTAAGCCTAGCCCACCTAGACAGAAATCTTTTTTTCCACTCTAATGCAGTCAGTAAGTTTGGAGCATGATTCCTAAGTAGGATAAGTGATGCAGGCAAGTAAATATGGCTATTGATGAACCTGGAGGAAATGTCGTAGCTTAGAGAGGAAATGATGCTCCCAACCGATAGATGCTTAGAAGGTGTTGCACTCACTAGTTCAGATGTTACACTCACTGTATTGACTACTACAGCTCCCACTCCAAACTAATGATTGGTGTAAACAATGAAATGATGGCTCAGAAATAGGATGCACTGGATCAACCAACTATTATAATGTCCACTAGAGTCCATTCTAGAGTCTGTGGAATCCGCCTATTGGGGAAGATAGGGCAGTTGTTGGAATGCTTTTCCCGGCCAGCCCCATCAGAATAAGAATAAGCCCTAAATCCAATCCAATCAGTTCAGCGGAACTCAATTGAAATGCTTGTAAGTTACACCATGTAATCTTCCTGTCTTTAGTCGAGTGTCCCAGTCGAGGTAGGATCCAATGAGCCCAGCAGTCCAAGCTCGGTATAAAATCCCAGTAGCCAAGTTGAGTAGCCCAGCCAGGTAGCCCAGGCCAGCCAATGACTTCATCCCGCCTAACATAGATAAATGTAATGAAAAGGCAAAAATGTAATTAATAACAAATCATTTTAAGTACGGGCGATGAGTTAATGATGCCTCGGACCCAATAAAAATGAGTAATTGCTCAATAAAATATTGAATATACTATTTTCAAATATCTGGTCCACCCAAACTGAATGCCTGCTTCCAACGTTGGTGCTTAAGATGGCCCTAAGCGGATTAACTCGAATAAGGCTCCTTCGAAGTATAGGTGCGATAACTTGCATTATATATGAGCTTATTCATTTTCTTTTTATCCCACGCCCCTTATCAGGAAGAAATAATATATGTTGGCTGTTTTTCGTCTGGTAGACCACCCCTCCTATCGGAAGAGATGTTGTCCATTGGTGATAGGGAAAGGGTTCTGGCTTCTGTTGAGAGGTTCCAGGTTGCAGGTGAAAGGCAAAAGTAAAAAGGCTTATTCTTTCTTTCTTTCCTTCCCTTCCACCCACATGTCAGTCTGCCCCCTGCCTTTATTCCGTTCGTCTGTGGGACCACCCCACCCCTGAAGGATGTTTCCAATCAATCGAATCAATCAAGATCTCTAAAGAAGAAGAAGCCATTCGATTAAGCCGTTCATCACAAGTTGTTAAGCCATAAACAGCACAAGCCAAGCAATGATAGTATATACGTGCATATCCAAACACAATAGGTTAATCACCAACCCATTCATTTCACTAACACCACTCACTCGTTCACTTCGGCCACTCCTCCTTCGGTTACACTACTTCTTCAAGCATGTAAGTGTAAAGTTAAGCCCCCTGGTACTATAGTCCACAGGATCTAGGGGCTCCCCTTACAGTGCTGTTTGATATGGATGGGTGCGAACAGACTTACAATGGCGAACAGAAAGCGGAAGGAAAGGGGGAAGTAAAGGATTTCAAGGTTCGAGAGAGGGTAAGGCTGTCAAGGTTCGGTCAGAAGACAAGGAGTAGGAAGGCAAGTTGAGTTTATAGGTCAGAAGGCTTAGGTAAGAGGCATATTTTGAAAAGGCTAGTCTCAAGGCTGACTGTATGAGGGTAAGTGTGAGGTTCCAAAGGAGGGGAGAGGAAGGTCCAAGGAGGAGTTTGATGAGGCAGTCCCAAGTAGGAGTGTAAGGAAGGTACCAAGGCATAGGTAATATTCTGAGGTTCCCAAGGCTGAGTGTAAGGTGCCAAGTAGTAGGTATGAGGCTGTATGAATGGGTTTACCAAGGATAGTTATCCCAAGGATGGAGGTATGAGGCATAGTTTTCCGAGCCGGGATTGAGTTATCTATAAGGTCGAAGCAAGCAGCAGTCAGTCGGTATCCGTCAGGAATCACGTAAGTAACCGCGCCGGTTCATTTTTATCTCGAAGAACATAAATAGAAAAGGAGAACATAAATACAATTCCTACCGTTGGGACTCTTATTAATTCCTATGCTAAGGGACTATTATAAATGGGTATCTTATTAATTCCTTTTCCCTCATGACTCTGAAGGATAAAAATCTTTATGGTAATGAACACCTTTCTGTAGGGAGGGGTGGCATGCATTATATCTCTGCTTGATTCCCTAGTTATCATAAGGGAAAGAGTAATAAGGAGGTAAGGGTATGGTTCCTTGTAGGCTCCCTGGGATAGATAGAAGAGATCCTAGGCTGCTGTTATAAATATATGTAGGAGGGAAGGCTGTAAATAGATGGTATTGTCGGTGTTATTCCCTCATGCATGAATTATGTAGTATCCTGGGTGTGTGAGTTCCTATGCCACTTATGAATGAAAGAAGCATAAAAAGGCCTGTTACCGGATTGGGTAATAGCAGGGTACCTAGTTTGCGGTCTTCTTGTTGAGTCTTTATTGTGTCAGTAACTTCTGGTAGGTAAGGAGTAGTGATTATATATGGTAAGAGACTAAATATTTATTGGTAGTTATTTGTGATCTGTGCGATGGATACTTTCTGTTCTCAGCCTGGAAGAGCAGACCTAAAAAGTAGTGGCTCCTCCTAAGACCTAAAAAGTACTAACAAGTAGCTCCTCCATGCCATGCTCTACCATGCAGCATGAGATAAAGGTGGTTGTCGGTTCCTCCGATCCTCGATGTTCAAGAGTATCCATCCGGTGGTTGGCCCTGCTTGGATGAATGACCGCGATGATGGAACTCATGCCCTACTTCTAATCCCTTGTCTCTGCGCCCTACTACTCTGAATTCCTTGTATATACTCTTTCAAAGTGGTGCTGCTGGCTCTTTAGGAATATGATGATAAATTATTGTTCATTAACTAAACCTTCCTTGAGGTGAGGAATAGCTATAGTTCTACAAAAAGACCTAATCCTGCAAGTGTCAATGGGAAATCCAGTCTTTATTATGTGTTAACAGTTTTTAGATTCCTTGCATATGGTGTGTGAAAAGGAAACATAACATTGAGGGTATTGGTTGTTGTTTATTCTTAAACAAGATATAAAATAACAATATATACAATTATGATTATTCTTCCTATAGCACCTGGTTATCTTTCTTAATGTAGTTATAACTTATACTGTTAGAGTGATAGCTTGTTGAGTGTAAGTCTGAGGCCTACCTAGGTTAGAGGCTGTATTGAAGTCTGAGGTTTCAGTTAGGACTGAGTATGAGGCCTAGGTATGAGGCTATGTTATGTAGTGACGAGGGTATGTTAGTTGTTAGTTAGTTAGTTAGAGGCTCCTCTCTGTTGTTCATATCTATAGTGAAAGAGTTCTTATTTCTACCTTACCAAAGAGTTATTCTTACCTACCTTACCTTTATTAATACTTAATAAATAATTATTATTATTATTTATTCGCTACCTTATAAAACTTATACATAATAATCATTATTCCTACATACACTTTATACTTAATACTAAGAAGGACTAATCAACATATTTGATAATTCCTATTCCTATCAATCGGGGGTTCAAACTCAAAATTTTCATTATCCAAATCGATTCATTAATGCATTTCAGGTAGAACCTTCCTCTTCTATTCTAAGGCAGGCAGCAGGACAGCAGGGGCTAGTGCTGCCTCAGAATGGGCGCCCTTTTAAGTCTAGCAGGTCTAGCAGGAGACTAGGTAGAATAAATATAGTTATAGCATCCTTGTTATTGATGGTCGATGCCCCCGATCGAGGAGTAATGCTTTTTATCCATCCATCCTTTCCATCCATCCTTGGGTAGTTATTCTGAGCACCCGGGGTTAGTCTGTTTCCACACCCCGGGGAGCGGAACAAGGCATCGTTTCCTATTTCCGGGTGGGAGCTTGCCTTCACCCCCAGATGAATAGCATGCAACTATAGATATCCTTCCCTTGTATTCCACTCCGACTAGCTATTGAGTCACCCGCCTACACCCCGGTTGGTAGGTTAAATACGTTATATTGGTCTCCCTGGATGGAGTTATAACTTTTTGGTGGGTTTCGGACAAGCTTCCCTGAAACGATAGGAAGTTAGGGCCCCAGCCAGGATATAAAGGTACAGGGATCGAGAAACAACTATAAATAAGGCAACCCTTAACAAGGAAAACTTCATGGCCGAAAGTGGAGCCTACCTACCTACCGACTATCTAGCTATTGAGCATGCTTTATCTCTGGTCACTTTGGTCCGTCTTGTCTGATCCTTTCATTTTATCTGATCCGAGCATGCGACCATCCTTTGTTAACTCCCACCCGGTAATTGTAGGGCTATTCTATGGGCCTATGTCAAGGCATTTATCCTATCTCCGGGTGAAGGATCCTAATCCATAGATCTTAGCTAGAATGTACCATTAGCCCATTCTAGCACAGTTCAATGCCCTTACGTTAGTTCATGATATGAATGTGCTTACCGGGTATAAAGACTAATGAATAGAGACCTTGGTCATTGGTAAAGTATATAAATAAGTTGGTTTTCCTTCCTTAATAATGAATAGAGACCTGTACCTGTGCTATGTGCTTACCGGGTATAACTACGCTGGCTATGGCTGGCTGATGAGATATGCCTTCCTAAATAGAGGCTAAAATAGACTATATAATAGATACGGGAAGGAGACTACCCGAATTTTTCTATGCTATTAATAATTATATGCAGTTTTCCCCTTTATTTCTATCCAACGACAGTGAAGATGTTAAGCAACTCCCCCATTCTGGTTGCTGCATTGCTGTTTAGATTCCTCATGTTCTGGCATTGATAAATCATAAAGTGAGACGACCTTGGCATAGAATGGCAACCCATCGAGGCTCCTAATTGGCATATTGCCCTATCCATGAAGTCTAACTATAAAGGTGTCAATCCACCAGAAAAACATTCTGGAGCCAGGTATATCATCACGGCGATAGACTACCTCACTAAATGGGCAGAGGCGTCTCCAACTAAGGACTGCAATACCCAAACAGCTTCCAGGTTTATCTTCGATAATAGAATCTCCAGGTTCGGCTGTCCGCGAAGCTTGACAACAGACCAGGGCAAGCATTTCATGAGCGCGACCATACCATAAGGGCAGGGCCCTTAAACTAAAGGCTCCAGAACGGACTATGCGTCTTACACAGGAATAGGCTCTGCATAACTTGGATATAAATCAACTTTGGTGATTGATAGGAGGGCAATTATATCGTAAATAGAAAAGGATTTTACCCATATCTTATTTATTAAGAGGGTGAGGGCAGGACTAATTCTCGGTTGGTACTTCGGGATGGCTTCGAAGACTGACTCAATTGCTTAGGACTCACTCACCAGGTACACTAGCTGAGAAGAGAAGATCAGGCCCCGTCATAAGAAAGGAGATAGTGGGCTTCCTGCTTGCTGGGAGAAGAAAAGAAACGTGATTGCTTGCTTTGGTTATGGGACTGCTTAGTTAGCCACTTATAATTAAGTTTTAGAGCCAGATAGCAGCCTTGCAAGAGCAGATCATGGAGCTGACAAAAGCCAAAGTAGGTAGAGAACATGTGTAATGTACCACCTACATGACTAAGGTTAAGCTTTCCACATAATTCCCTCTAAGTAGCCAGTAATGTATATTTCCTGACCCTAGCCTTCCTTGAAGTGGTAATTTCACTAGTGAAAGGGGGAAGCAAGGTACGAGCCTAAAGATCGGATGCTAGGAGATCGAGGGTAAACTTGTTCGAGGTAGGGCTGGTCTCCTTCCTATCGAAAGGTTCGTTGTTCATGCGATAACCCGAGCTGGCTTGCCTTGCAATCTCCCCACGCGCATAACTAGGGGTATGGAACCTGCCTTGCCATCGGACCAAACACCTTAGAACCCAAACCGCGAACCTGAGGACCTCACTTCTGAGGAACTTTACACCCGAAGAAAGAGCCAAATCGACAACCCCTATAATCCTACATATGTGAAATCCGGCTACCTTAGTTAGTTGGCATAATTACGTATATAAATAATTATAACTACATATATAAATAATGACCAGCAGCCACTTACTTCTTTCTTTGGTCAAGCATCTATTAATTGTTATCTATAGACTAAATTAGTCATTTAAGTTAGTCATTTTTAGTTCGGTCACTTGAAATTGCTCAAATTTAGTAGTAATTCACTTTAAATAATTGCGGTGACTAAATTTTTTAGTCACCTAGTCAATAATTTCATCATTTTTTACTAGTGAAACTTGATCAAGGACTTGGCCTAACCGTGGCCTAACCAAGCCTAACCATGACAGACATTCTGTCAAACACATCATTAACATGTAATCTACAGGTCATATAAACATATATGATCATAGGGATCTCATACTTATCCGAGAATCATCAATAATTCTTGATGCACTCTCATAATTGTTGTAATAACATCTATTAGGTCACACATTCAATAGTCATTAATTTACCAATCAAAACATGTTAAGAGCCATAACTAGAATCTCTCATGAAACCATGCTTATAACCAGAATATTAAAAATGATAGATAAACCATTGTAATCACATAATAACAAGCACATTTATGCATAATACACAAGAGGAAAAGAGCTCTTATTAATATATGAAAAATGCAACCAGGTTAGGGACTTCCATGTACCACCCGACCATAGATTGGGTTGCACCAAATATTTCTTTTAGCCAATCACCCCCATGCCATATTCCAAGCATGAATGTGGGACTCACAAGAAAACCAACTAGGGCTTCCTCGGGATTTATAGCAATCCACCAAGGGATTCCTAGGCCCAAGCCCACATCTATACAATCAGGCTTTAGCACAATCTTGCCAAGGGATTCCTAGGCCCAAACAAGAAACATACACTACCAGGATTTACCGCAATCCCAACACATACCGATCCATGGATCACTATGCATATACAATAATGGATGCCTCTAGATCTCTCCACCTAAACCTTAAGGAATTTGGTTGTCTCTACCCTCTAGGCTTTACCGTATATCTCGTCATTCATCGATCGGGGATTCCTAGGCCCAATGAGGGTATACATAATCAGGTTTTACCACAATCCCACCTTCACCTTTCTAGGGATTCCTAGGCTTTGTGTTCTCCTCCCGAGACCACCCCACTTAGTTTCGAAACCATATGGAAATCCATCTCAACCAAGTAAGAGAAACCCCATCACACCATGACTATCCGGAAATGGAAAGGCAAGGCTGAAAACCACTATCACACCTGGAAACACCCATGCCAATGACAACAAGAGAACCAAATGCACGCATGCATGTACCATGTATTCCAAAAATAACAAGGAAATCATACTTGCAACTTGATACCTGCAAGTAATCTCATTGTAGTTGCTTGATCTTTGTTTCCATTTTTCTTCTTTATCATTTCTTTTCTTTCCTTGATCCAATTCTAGAGTGCTCCAAGAATACTCTAAGTGTGTAAGAGTATAAGATCAAAGAGAGAATAGAGAGAGAGCTCCCAGCTAAAATTTATAAAAATCCATGAACCGTTCCTCATAATCCTTTTATCATTTAGGCCTATAATTTCTCCATTGTCCATTATTTTCCTTCATTTTCCTCCTCACATGCAACATGTGACCTTTCACCTTCCCTTTCTCTAATTTCCTTTATTTTCATAAATAAAATTCCAAATAACGCCTCTTGCCTTTTTCGATGCCTTTGCCATTTCCTTTTCCAATTTCCCCTTATCCATAATAACCGAAATGAACACCCACTAGGATATTTTTCCCAACATTTAGCTTGGAATACGTGTCCCATGACCTTGGTCTTATTTTTCCTTTATCAAATTTATTACATGGATTTTTAACTTAGGTGTGTTACAAACCCCTCCGTCTTAGGGGAACATCTTCCTTGATGTTTAATGACACCTATAAACCAACAAACCACTAAAAGTAAAACATATTGCCCATGGAGCTTTATAACACAACTCATTGCAGTATTTACAATGACATCCTGTTGAAAACATGATAATCATATCATTTACTAGAGATTTATAACGCAACTCATTAAAGTATTTACAATAACAACCACATATACACTCATGCACATTTTCTTCAACCATCAAATAACCATATTTTCTATGGAGCTTTATATATCCAGCTTGATACATTATATACAATAATATACACATATATACATATACACATTTGCTCAACCAGCAAATACAATGGAATCTAGAGGCTCACACCTCCACCCTCAAAAGTAGTACCAGGATTCACTTCCTTCTTAGGAAGGCCAGTATCCACTACCAAATTAAAATCTGCATCCAATTCCCATCGCTTCAATCTTGCGCCACTTGTACTCTCAATGAAAAATTACCAGCTCATTGTTCTAGGGTACATTCCCAATGTGCATCTGATTCCATCTGGAAATGCTAATGAGAGAAACAAATCCATACCATGATGTTCCCTTCTCTTCTACACAGTCCATCGGGAAATTCGGTCATCCCCTTCCGTGCAACCACTCACCTTCCAAGTTCCTTGACATCCCCTATCCTAGACGATCCATCCCTTGGCAAGGTTTCCTCGCATTAGAACGTAAAAAAAACAAGGCATATCCATACCTTAGAACCATCATACTGGTCATAGCATGCTCATGGAAATCAATGTACATTATTGGGTACTAGTGTCCCACAATGGCCCTGCACCTGAAGTGCTTTACTAGCATATTGATACCTATTCCAATTCTTTTTTGTTGTTGTTTCTAACACTCTTGCAGTTAGTTCCAACCACCTAACCGATAGTTTTCATGCTTTCATGTACCAATCACATAACTACCATTATATTCAAAATAAAATGAAATAAATTCACGTCATACCTCATCGTGGTTCGTTAATAAGGTACATTTGTAATTCTGTTCACTTCCTGTCACAACAAGTCAAACTGGTTTTTTGATTGAATCATCATGTATAAACATATCACATCTGTTTAGCTAAAAATAAAACCATCATAATCCAAATAATAGATCACATGTAACCATCTGTTGAGGCCCCGAAAATCGGTGCAACAACATCGAGGAAAACCACTTGGTCGGGGACTTAAAAACCGTCCATTTTCCGTTTGGAATGGTGGCTCTGACTGGATTTGTGGGACCAATTTCCCAATTTAATATAGTTGGAGTGAATGGATGATTTTATCTCTAAGTGGAGCTTGATAGATTGAAAAATAGGAAACTAGAAATATATATATATATATATATATATATATATATATATATATATATATATATATATATATATATATATATATATATATATATATATATCCCGGGATGAAACCTTTTATTTGTGCGATCTACAAAATAATCTTTCAGTGGATGCAAATAAAGATCATACATTCACTTAGAGATATGAAAAACATTTAAGATAATTGATTTAATTAAGAAGTTAATTAAATCAATTTATTAAAGCTTATATCACAACTTTTACAAAAAGCATGTATTGCATATATACATACATCATAACATCATAACACGTTCAAAAGTGAATTGATGTCAAAATATGTTCAAAAATATATATATAAGAAAACACATCATAATATAAATAAACTATTTCTCATTTGAAACTCAAATTAAACATATAAGATAAAAGTACCATATATATATTTACTCAGCTCATTTGAGAAATAGCTCTCGCTCCAACCTTTTCTATTCGGAAAACTTTAAGAGTACAGAAGTGCAACATCAATAAAGTCTTCTTTTCAAAATTTCAGAACCCCTTCTTAAAATACATGAAGGGGTTTAAATATAAAACTAAAAAGCCTTAAAATAGTCATTACAATAAAAATTGAGGAGGTTTCAAAAAACTCTCCATGTAAGTAAAATTAAAACAGAAATAGAAATTAAAGGGGTGATTTTTTGGAGGACTATCATTTTCTCCCTTATTCAATTTGCTCCTTGAGTTGAAGAATATTAAGTATAGGCTTAACCTCAGGAGGTTGGCCTAGCCTAATGCGTAGGTTTCCAGTATAAACAACATCAGATAATGGAGGTAGCATGTATGAGGACGTATCTGTAAGACAACAAAGCATGAGCCATTGGATGTGAGGCTTCACTAGATATCTCTAGTATCTTTCCTAATCCAACTTTTCAATCTTCAAAATATGCTCCTCTTTTACTTTTGACACTTCCTGCCATTGTCTTATCAAATATTTACCAAAGGTAATGCACTAGGAAGACATCTGTCTATGAGATTTTCCACGATAAGGTTATGGATGACATTTTCCACAATGTTTGTGGCAATGTCTTTGGCTCTAAAAATTTCCCTTTATGAATTATTTAATTGTATATCCCAATCTGTGAACAATATCTCTTTCTTTGATTCTTCAATTCTGGGTAGGTTGGCCTTTCGGCCATTAGTAGAATTCTTCCAAGTAAAAAATTGGGATACCTTCTCATATATGTCATCGAAACTAATCCTTATATCAACAATGTGATTCACAAGTGAATCGATTTTCTCACATAATTCAAGGATGCTTGTTAATTTCTAACAAAATATAACCAGTTGTTGTGCCAATAAGGTTTTTAATTCTAAATCTTCTTTCCTAAATTGATCAATCTTTGGGATATATTTCATTTTCTCAATGGAGAGTTGTAATTGATGAATTTGAGTATCTTTAGAATTATGCTGAATTTTCCGTTGGTGCAAACTCTCTTGAAGCTGTGCGATTTGTACCTATAGCTCCTGACTAACACTTTTCTTTTCTTCTTGTAACTCTGTTTCAAGTTGAAGGATCTTTTCATATATTTTTTTCTCAGTTGATGAATCATGTATGCCTTGCCAATAGTTGCAGAATCATAATCTCCTACAAAATGTGATAAGAAAGTTAGATATTGTGAAGGATCTTACTTTGTGTCTTTCCAAACAATGTCCATTGACATATGTTCTTGAGTGAGAGTCTGGGAATGCTCTGTTCTTCTCCTTTATTTTGGCTGCTAACAACTACCTTGTGTTGAGGACTATAAAAAAATGTCCAAGGGAGGAATTTATTGAATATTTAGAACAATCTCAGAGGTTGGGAAGGTCGGGATATATTCCATTCTCTTTGTACTTACTATTTTCTCAGAGTGCCCAGCATTAAATGAGTCTTGATGTGTAGAAGCAGGAGTCTGTACAGTTTGATGTTGGTCAATAATCATAGATGTTTGTTCTTCTTGGAGTTTGAGGTCAAACTCTTTCCAAAAATCTTTGAGATTGTTGGGAAAATCCAGATCTATTGTTTGAACGTCAACTGATTTCTCCTGATCTGTTGTATTAAGGACTTCAATATCATTATTAACTGATTCACTTTCTTTCTGTGCCATTGTTTGAGAAACATTAAAATCTTGAGTAGAATTGTTTCCAGTCTCTTGTTTCTGTATTTCTGAAACTTTAGTAGTTGTTGTGGGTGAAGGCGTGAAGTTTCCAACTTTTTAAATGTAGCATAGTCATCGACGGACTCAAATAAGTCGTCAAAATCATCATCTTCGTGCACAAAGGGTCTGTTTTTTACTTGTGTAGTGAAATTATTGGCCACTTTAAGTGGATCATATTTCATGTTTGGAATTGTAAATAATTTCAAACACTCAATTTAGCCAATTTCCACTTTAGCATGCTTGTAGTTGTCTAATGCATACACACCACAATTAATTAGAAAGGAAGGCCATAATTCCTTCTTGGCTTCTTTCAAAAATCTGCTCAAATTATTTCCAATAGTTTGGCATGCAATTTCTCTCGAGAGAAGTTTATCAGGAACATACAGGGGTAAGACATATGGATGATCTAGGCTCCCAAATACTTGTACATAGGCAAATGACTCCTCACCAAAAAAATTTCCTATAGAAGAAAAGTCGGCTTGGATCTCTTTCGAAATTCTGGGGGCTTTCTCATTGAAAACAACTTCAAAAAGGGGTACAATAACTCCATGACATATTTTGTAAAAATGACTTCCTGTTGACGGGAAAATTTGTCCGGCCAACAGTAGGGGATCTCCCCGGTAGAAAGTCCCAATTAGACCTTAAACAGTTTGGAGTAGGGATCCCGTCCGGGGTGTGGGTCCGGCTACCACTTAAGATGACTTCCCTTCGGTCTCAAAAGAACCTGTTTGTATTGTAAAGGCTACAACACTTCCATATTTGGATTCCCACATAATACTATGAAATACATGAATGGGAACAAGATCTTGGGTAGTCCATTTCCATCCCATGGCTGGAAAATCTGATATAAAACATACATCATCCATAATATAACCACTCATATAAAATGGAGGAATGATTTTAGAAGAGATAGAATGGTTCTTTTTATATTCTAAAATTTGGGTGGAAATATTATTTGACAGAATATTGCACCAGTCCATAACATAAGCATATGATGTTGCTTCCATAAGGGGAACCCATTGTACTGAAAATATAGTTGTGCCTGACTACCCAAAAAGTCTAGACATCATAGCAGAGATATATCAATAGGGACTTGCAAGAGATTCAATAGAATACATACCCTCTTCATGGTTCTTATGTTTGTTAGGATTGCTCCTCCATTGCTTTATTGTTGTTGATTTGAGTTCATTTTCCTTAGCAAAATTTCCAAGGAATTCCTTATCATAAATCTTATCAGGGTCTGGAATATGGTACATTTGCTTCAAGTCTTTCGCTTTAAAGGAACCAATCTTCGTTCCTCTGCTGTTAAGGAAATTCATATCCCCGATGTTAATATTTTCGATAATCCACCTTACCATATCAGTATATGGTAATATATTGGGCCATGTTACAATTCAATGAAGAAAATAATTAGCTACATCTCCAATTGTAGCTTCAGAAAATTTGGGGCATTAATTGTTTCTTTTCTCTAGATTTTGCGGGGTTTCTCGTCTTCAAACAATTTAAACATAGATTCCCATAGAGAGGATCCACTTTAAGGTCTGCAAGTATTATCTGTAAACAGGGACAAAATCTATGTTCTCTCGAAGGTAGTAGGCACAGGGTTAACAGGAGCCATATGCTTCTTTGATTTCTTAACAACCTTAGACATTTCTGGAGAGCTTTGTTCACTAAAACTTGCCTCTAAATAAGTAAGAAAGAATAAGCTGAAAGAAGGAAACTTTTAGTTTTACAATATGCACAGATACCATAGTAATAGAAAAATTTCAAATGGATGAGACTTTGCATGCTGATGGGACATGAATTGAATGCTTGTTGCAGGAAAATGATTATGGAGGTATGGGCAAGAAAACTGTTAATTTATGACATTGATAACTGCTATGGGTTATCGTTCCTATATAATAATTTCTAAATTAAAACCAGATCCATTGTATTACATCGTGGCTCATGAGTAATCTCTTCATTAAATACTGATGAGCTTAGCTTTTCTGTCGATCGCGACATCACAATTGCAATATCGGTGAAATTGGTAGTATGAAAAATGTGTTTGTTGAAAAGAGTGTGATGTGCGTTGTGTGATGTGCAATGTGCTTTATCGCATCAATTAATATGAGTGGCAACGAATATAACATTTAAGATTTTTTGAGAATGTGATGCGATATGCTTTATCGCATCGGCGATTATCAGTGGCAATAAATAAGACTATCGAAGAGAAATTGTGATTTTCGAAATGCGGTAGGCTTACATGGTAGAAGTAGGTCTCATTGGTATTATTTATCGGATTTACTTATAAATATGGCTTTTTCCTCATATAAAAGTGTTTCGGTTATATTCATCGAATCGCAAAAATGTTTCAAGACATTATTTTTTGAATTATATACTTTTTGGAATGATTTAGCGATTTGCGAAATGGAATTTATCTCCACTTAAGTATTTAGAAAGCCAAATTTTAAAATTTTCATCCCCTTTTGACCCCTATTCCTATCAAAAGAAATACTCTAAGGGTTTATTTGCGTTAACTCTAAAAATTAAAGGGGTCCCCATTATTTTCTAAGGTAACTATGGCTTAAAATAATGGGGTTTGTTGATTTACACAACAATTGGTGATTCATTGGAAGAACTAGTTGTTTTTGAAAAACAATTTCTTTAGTATCTTCGAATAAGTAAAAATAATTTAAAGAATGAAGAATTATTTTCAAAATATTTAAATGAATAAAATTACTCTGAATATAAAAAACTCATCCATGTCGTTAATATTTCATAAACCTTTCATAAATAAATATCTTCTTTGCTCTATACCAATCATTATATGGTTTGAAAGGTAAAGTAGCTGTTTTTTTTGTAACTTATATTTTTAATTTTCTCCTTTTGTCATAAGTAGAGCCACTGCTGGTAGTAAATAGTAATATCTCAAGCAAGGCTACCTTTTAACCATCAATGACTCAGTGTCCCATCCATTTATTTACAATTTCTTTGAGTTAACCCCTTAGTTACTCATTTTTCTTCTTTCTCTTAAAGAGTCATTGTCTTGGCTTGATGATCAGAAAGTGACAATGCCATTCACTGGTTATGATTAGACTGAATAAGATGGCTCGTGACTAGACCCCTTCTCTTATGTTTTTAATAATCATGAGCCATTACCCTGATTTGGTATGCAGTTGTGGTAATGTCATTTAATCATTAAATTATGATCATGGTAAGCAAGCTCATGATGAGACTTCTTATCCTTTTAAGTTTTTTATATTTTTCGATTACACTCTAAAAAAGGCATTTTCAAAGGATGGGGAGAAGAATTGACTCCTTATGAGTTTTGGATGATAGTTTAGAGTTAAATATGCTTAGTTACAAAAATTATTTTCTTTTTAAAGATGAACCTTCTTTCTGATTGATATTAGAGTAAAATGACTTTACAAATTTCAAGTTTACAAAATTTACAATTTTGATGGAAAAGTATTTTAGAGTTCTATAATATTCATTCAATTTTTTAGCTTGTTAGTTATTTCCTCAAAAAATTATCTTCTTAAAAGAAAAGAAAAAAACATAAAATAATTAAGAGGTGTTGTGAACAACCAGAGTATGTAATCAAACATTATTTTCTAAAAGAAAGAAAATAAAAAAGGATATAATACATTTAGAAGATAATATTTTTCTAAGAAAAGAATTTTTTCAGGATCAACCCATTAACAGGGTTAAGTTTTTTCTCCCTTGAAGGTCTTGTAACATAAAGGTTGATGGGCCAATTTGTTCAATAATTTGGAATGGTCCAAGCCACATTCTTTGGAATTTTGTATGCTTACCCTTTTCCTCATGTGCTTTGTCCCATTTGAGTACGAGATCTCCAACTTGGAAGTTTTTTGGGGAAACAAAATTTGCATCAAAAGAATTTTTCACTATTTGTTGATGATAAGCATGAGTTATTTTGTCCTTTTCTCTTTCTTCTTCCATTTTAAGGATCTGTGAGATTGTTAATTGTAGGGAAGAAGAAGGTACTTCATCAATAAATTTAACTAGGGATAATGAGCGAAGAACTAGATTTGAAGGAATTACAACTTCTTTCCCATAAAATAAATTAAATGGAGAAGTTCCAATGGAGGATTTTTGAGTAATCATATCTGCCCATAGTGCAAATGTTAAAGGTTTATGCCAATTTTTCTGATTTTGATCAATAGTTCTTTTGATGATTCTTATGAGATTTTTGTTTGTGATTCTACTAAACCATTCCCTTGGGGATAGTAGTTAGCAAAATATTTAAGTTTAAAACATATTTTAAGAGCGAAGTCTATCATATTATTTCCTGAAAAATAAGATGCATTATCAACCATAAGTGCATTGGGTAAGCCAAATTTTATAATAATGAATTGATCTATAAATTCAATTATGGCTTCAGAATTAGCTACCTTTAGTGGAATTGCCTCCACCCACTTAGTAAAATAATCTGTTGCAGTGAGAATATATTTATGTTGCTTGGATGAGTTAGGAGCAATCTCACCTATGATATCTAATCCCCATTTCTCAAAAGGTTGTTCATTGTTGACTGGTTGCAATGGAAAGGTTGGTTTTCTTTGTCTTCCAGCAGTCGTTTGGCATGTTTTGAATTTTCTCACATATGTATGAGCATCTTTGAATAGAATGGGCCAGTAATAACCTGCATGAAGGATCCTATGTGCAGTGGTATCTCCACTGAATTTTCCACCTGCAGGTCCATCATGGAGTTCCTACAAAACCTTCTGAGATTCAAATTTCTCAAGGCATCTTAGTAGTACAGAGTCATAGTTTTTTCTAAACAAGACATTGTGTATGAGTTGGTATTGATTAGCTTTCAGTCTTAAAGCACTTTTTCTTTTATGATTGAGTTATATCGGAGCATATCCATTTTTCAAGTAAAATATTAAATCAAAATACTGTGATTCTGAATCATTTAAGCTTACCTCGGCAATTTGTATAGTATTACCTGACTCTTGGTCATTCAATATATTGGATGCTCCAGATAGTAGTTTGCAGAGACCTTGTCCTCTAATGATTTTGGCTGGTCTTATTTCAATGGAATATTCCTGCAAATTAGTTACCCAATTTGCTCTCTTTTCTCATAGTTCTTTCTGTATAAGTAGTTGCCTTACATCCGAGAATGGAACTATTACCTTAGTGTCTGTTTTAAGGAGAAAAGGTCTAAAATTCTTTAAATATTTATAGACAGAAAATGCTTGTTACTTCAGAATAATTTAGTTATGCATATTGGAGGTTTGAACTAAAGAATGAAATAGGTGCTTCAATTTTTTGATCATCAATCCGTGTCAATACGACAGCGTAATATTTTTCTGATGCAAAAGTATATAAAATAAAATGTTTGGAAAAAGCTGGGGTAGTCAGAGAAGGTTCATTAATGATAGCTTCTTTAATCAAATCAAAAAGCTTCTCTTTCATCATGTCCCCATTTAAAAAGTGAATTCTTCTTAATCATCACTTGCAAAGGTAAAACAATTTGAGAAAAATTTGGAACAAATCTTTTAACAAAATTTATCTGTCCTAAGAAGGACTACATGGATTTTTTGTTATGGGGATGTGAAATTTCAGAAATTTCATTAATTCTTTCAGGATCAATACAAATTCCTCGTTTTGAAACAATAAACCCTAATATTTTTTCTTCACTTAAAGCAAAATAAGACTTTTTTGGATTTAAATAAATTCCATATTTAAAACATCGTTCAAGGATTTGTTTAAGATCATGATAGTGATCCCTCATTTTCTTTGAGTAAATAGTTATATCATCTAGATAAAAAACCATTATTTTGTTGATTAACCCTCTAAAAGAAATATCCATTGCTCTTTGAAAGGTTTCTCCTGCATTGATTAGTCTGAATGGAATTTTTTGATAGGCATAAGTGCCACATTTTGTTCTGAATGTATTTTTTAACCTATCTTCAGGATGAACCAAAACTTGATTGTAACCTAAAAATCCATCAAGAAAAGAAATTAATTCATAACCAACAACTGATTGCAAAATTTGTTCCATCGGTGGTAATGGGAAATTATCTTTCAAGCAAGCTTTGTTTAAGTTTCTAAAGTCAATACAATTATTAATATCGACGTTATTTTTCCTAACCGAAAATAAATTTGATACCCACTTAGAATGCCTAACATGAAAGATAATCTTAGCTTTAAGGAGTTTTTTAAGCTCACTTTTGATTTGAATTTCGAGATCAGGGTGAATTTTCCTTAACTTTTGTTGTATAGGTTTTTTAGTGGATATCATTGGGATAGTATGTTGAATGATTGAAGTATCATAAGTTTTTAGATCTTCATATTTCCATGTGAATACATTCTTGTATTTTTTTAATAAATGAATAAATTCTAATCTTTCATCAGAGGAAAGATAAATACCTAGGTTGATGTTATGAGGATTTAGATCTGTTCCAAGATTTACCAGTTCAAACCTAAAAGTTGAAATTTGGAGTTTAGAATTAGAAATTTTTTTGAATCTATCTTTAAGATCATAAAGATCTTTGAGTTTGACCACAGAATTAGGTATAGCATTTTCTTCATAGTTTTTTTGCAATTGTATTTCATGTTCATGTTCATCAATTAATTGATCATCATATGATCCTTATGATGTAACATCATCATCGTCATCGAATACTCTCCAGTTGGTAATATTATCAGGAATAGACGGGCAACAAATCAACTCTATGGAAAATATATATGGGCTATAATCTTCTGAAGGGGTAAGCTTGGATGCTACATTTTCTAGAAGGTCTGCAGTTGAATTCTTAATTCTTGGAATAGACGAGATATTGAATGCTAAAAAATTAGAAGTAAGAGACTGTACTAATGATTAATAATGTTTAAGATGGTCGGAAATACAATGTATGGTATTTCTTACCTGCTTAACAATTATTTCAAAATCTCTAAATACTTTAAAATACTTAACAACAAGATCAATTGCTTTGGTTAAGCCTTGAACCAGTGCCTTGTATTATGCAGTATTATTTGTGCATTCAAATTCAAGTTTGCATGTGAGCATATTCTTTTCGCCTTCTGGATTGATTAATATACAACCAACTCCTGCTCCTTCACTTGATTTTGACCCATCAAAATATAAAGTCCAAAATAAAGTATCAATACAAGGTTTATATGTAGTATTTACACACTTAGAAGAATCAATCTGAGAAAAATTTTCGATTTGAGAATTAACTGAATTGGTAAGAAATAGAGACTTTAGAGCATTGAAATTCCCTAAAAAGGATTCAATGAGTTATTGCCAAGAATGTTATTAGTGAAGGCCATGGTTTCATTTTGTTCTTCGAATTCAGTTACTGAATATTTTGAATGCTTTTCACGGTCAACCCTAATTTGATTTGGCTTACCATTATGGGGAGCCACATATGAGACCAGTCACTAGAAAAAGAACCATGAAGATATTATGACCAATCTCTACTTAAGATCAGACCATAAAAATCTAGTATATCAGCAACTACAATTACTTGATGGACTTTTGGAATGGATGTTAATCTGATAAGGACTGAATTCATATCTCATAATACCTTAACTTTTGTTCTGCTTAATTGTACAATATGTTCTACTGAATTCTGAGGAGATATATTCAATTTCAGACAAAGAGAATATGGCATAATGTTTGATGAGGCTCCATAACCAATTAAAAAATTATGCACATTTTTGTTGAATAATTCAAAAATTAATAGGAAAAGGAGGAGTATGTGAATTGGACCTGTCATCTATTAAGATAACATCACTTGCATCAATTTTCTCAGGTGAAACATTAGGAGGGTTACCTATTCCTTTAGCTTCTTTCGAAGTTACAAGAGCAGGAAAGGGTGTAGCATGAACTGCATTCAATTCTTTAAGAAAAAATTTATGTTGCTATTTTAATTTGCTCAGCTCATGGAGAGAGGTATTTGATTTAATTTTCTTCATATATTCCACTATATTGTATTTAATGGTATAAGAAACCACTAATGTTTCAGAGGTAGATGGAATAATAGAAGAAGTTGGATTTGATTGAGAAGAAGAAGTATTTTTATTGACTATTTTATCCTTAACAACAGAGGATGAATCTTTTTTCTTTTGAGATGATTGAGGAAGATCATCAGTATTTTTACTTCTAGTATTCACCGGAACTGCCTCATGTTCATTTTCATCATCAGAGGTTGGAAGGATAAAGTCCCATAGTCCATGAACTTTGACTAGTTCTTCTTCTTGAGATTCTTCTACAAATGATATTGTTTCATCATGATCCTCGTCTTGGTCTGATTCAACATTTGAGATTACATTTGGGGGTTGAGAAGGCTGGCTTTTCTTAAAATATTTAAAAGTTTTCTTTGAAGAAGATTCAACTACTTGTTTCTTTATCTCAACCATATCATTTGACATGGTTTTGACGACCTTTTATAATCCTTCAAGATCATAGGGATATTTAGATGATTTCTTTTTGGGCTCACCTTTAAAGGAAACTTTCTTAGTTTTTCTATCTTCTTGAGAAGTTTTCATCTCTACAGCAACTATTCCTTTTTCAACAGAAAAATCTTCTTTCATATTCTCTAACAATGTAGCTTTATTGGCTTTATCTACAAAAATAGAAATATTAGAAGGAAGAGCGGATATATACCATTATATTTGCACATATACTCCATGCTTAGATGTGGTTGGGATTTTGTTGAGAAATTTATTAAATCTGGAATTGAAGTCTTTGATCTTTCCGCCTGTATTTTCTTTCACATTAGAAATATCATTGATAAGGGTTGCAGTAGTATGATCATCTCCAAATTTAGTAAGGAAGTGTTCTTGAAAAATTTCCCAACTAGTAATTGCGCCTGATGGTAGTGAGAAACACCATGATCCAGTTGATCCTTGAAAAATATAAGGAAATAATCTAACTACACAATCTTCCTCTAAAACTTCATTAAGATTTATGGCAAGCATGAAATTATGGAGATGCTCTTCTGCAGGTAATCCATAATTCGGATTATACCTAGGAAACCATCTTTCAAGATGCTTAGGTAAAGGATGAAGAAGCCCTAGTAGTTGAACAGCTACAGGATTTTTCCAAGGTCTATTTTCCATTGTATGAAAGGGAGGATTGGGTGTTCCTAAAGGAGGATTTGAAGTAGAAGAATTAGTTCCAATAATAGTTTAAGGTGAATAAGAAACAATTATGGAACTAATATTACTTGAAATATCAGTTGTAGAATGAGAAGAAGAAGAAGGGATATTGATCAATGAAGAATTTGTTTGAGAATATGTAAGAGAGGGAAGAATAACTGATGTTGTTTGATAGGTAGAAAGAGATTGAATCTCACTAGTTGATGATTATGTTTCAAGAATAGGATTTTTCCTTCGATGAGAATGAAGAGGAAATTCAAAAGGAATTACTCCAACTTTTTCACTCTTAGGTCGGGTTAATACACCAATGCCTTCAAAAATCGAAGTGACAGTTCCTTTTGAGGCTTCCAAAAGTATAGGGTTTTCTGTTGAAATTGAAACTTCTTCCAATTGTTTTATCAGCGTCTGTACTTTAGGTGACTCTGGAGTATATTCTAAAGGGATTTCTTTATGAACAGAACTAGGAGATTATGGGGGAGAATGAACAACTTCTAATTTATGAGTAGGAGATTTTGAAACATGACTACAAGTTGTGGATTCAAAGGGAGAATGACTCTTGTGATGGTCCTTAATTTTTAATTTAAGCTTTATTTCCATTCATAGTTGGATTTCCCTCCTTCTAGCGCCAAAAATGTTTAGGCCCTGAAAATTGGTGCAACAAAATCAGGGAAAACCACCTAGTTGGGGACTTAAAAATCATCCCTTTTCCTTTTGGAATGGTGGCTTCAACTGGATTTGTGGGACCAGTTTCCCAATTTAATATAGTTGGAGTGAATGGATAATTTTATCTCTAAGTGGAACTTGATGGATGGAAAAATAGGCAAGCTTGCAATAAATAATAACCATATATATATATATATATATATATATATATATATATATATATATATATATATATATATATATATATATATATATATATATATATATCCTGGGATGAAACCTTTTCTTTGTGTGATCTACAAAATAATCTTTCAGTGGATGAAAATAAAAATTATACATTCACTTAGAGATATGAAAAACATTTAATATAATTGATTTAATTAAGACGTTAATCAAATCCATTTAATGAAGCTTATACCGCAACTTTTACAAAATGCATGTATGTCATATATACATAAATGATAACAACATAACACGTTCAAAAGTGAATTGATGTCAAACCATGTTCAAACAAATATATAAGACAACACATCATAATATAAATGAACTATTTCTCATTTGAAACTCAAATTAAACATATAAGATAAAAGTATCATGTATATATTTATTTAGCTCATTTGAGAAATAACTCTCAGACCAACCTTTTTTATTCATAAAACTTTAAGAGTATAGAATTGCAACATCAGTAAAGTTTTCTTTTCAAAACTTCAAGAACCCTTATTAAAAGACATGAAAGGGTTTAAATAAAGAACTAATAAGTCTTAAAATAGTCATTACAATAAAAACTAAGGAGGTTTCAAACAACTCTCCTTAAAGTAAGTAAAATTAAAGGGGTGATTTGTTGGAGGATTGTCCGGATGTCCCTTCTTCCATTTTCTCCTTGAGTTGAAGAATATTAAGTATAGGATTAACCTAAGAAGGTTGTTATGGCCTAATGCATAGGTGTCCAGTAAAACAAACATCAGATAATGGAGGTAGCATGTATGAGGATGTATCTGTAAGACAACGAAGCATGAGCCATTGGATGTGAGGCTTCACTAGATATCTCTAGTATCTTTCCTAATCCAGCTTTTCAATCTTCATAATATGCTCCTCTTTTAATTTTGACACTTCCTACCATTGTCTTATCAAATATTTTACCAAAGGCAACGCACCAAGAGGACATATGTCTATGAGATTTGTTGCGATAAGGTTTTGGCTGACAATTTCCACAATGTTTGTGGAAATTTCTTTGGCTCTGTAAATTGCCCTTTCTGCATTCTTTAAATATATATCCCAATCTGTGAACAATATCTCTTTCTTTGATTCTTCAATTCTGGGCAGGTTGGCCTTTCAGCCATCAGCGGAATCCTGCCAAGTAACAAATTGGGATACCTTCTCATCTATGTCAATGAAATTAATCCTCATATAAGCAATGAGATTCACAAGTGAATCACTTTTCTCACATAATTCAAGGATGCTTGTTAATTTCTGACAAAAGAGAACCTAGTGTTGTGCCAATAAGGTGTTTAATTCTAAATCTTCTTTCCTAAACTCATTAATATTTGGGATATATTTCATTTTCCCAATGGAGAGTTGTAATTGATGAATTTGAGTATCTTTAGAATTACTTTCACTTTGATGTTGAATTTTCAGTTGGTGCAGGATCTCTTGAAGCTGTGCAATTTGTATCTGTAGCTGTTTACTAACACTTTTCTTTTATGCTTGTAACTTTGTTTCAAGTCGAAGGATATTTTCATATTTTTGTTTCATCGGTTGATGAATCTCTATTTCCTTGTCAATAGTTTCAGAAGCATAAGCTCCTGCAAACTGTCATAAGCGAGTTAGATCGTTTGAAGGATCTGACTTTGTGTCTTCCAAACAATTTCCATTGACATATCTTCTTGAGTGAGAGTCTGGGAATGCTCTGTTATTCTCCTTTTATTTTTCCTGCTAACAACTGCCTTGTGCTTAGGACTATAAAAAATGTCCAAGGGAGGAATTTCTTAAATATTTAGAACAATCTCAGAGGTTGGGAAGTTCGGGATATATTCCATTGTCTTTTTACTTACTATTTTGTCAGAGGGCCCAGTAGTAAACGAGTCCTGACTTGTAGAAGGAGGAGTTTGTACAATTTTGTGTTGGTCAATAATCATAGTTGTTTGTTCCTCTTGGATTTTGAGGTCAAACTATTTCCAAACATCTTTGATATTGCTGGGAAAATCCAGATCTATTGTTTGAACTTTAATTAATTTCTCTTGATCTGTTGTATTAAGGACTTTAGTATCCTTAATAACTGATTCACTTTCTTTCTGTGCCATGGTTTGAGAAACATTCAAAATCTTGAGTGGAATTTTTTGCAATCTCTTATTTTTTTATTGTTGAAACTTTAGTAGTTGTTGTGGGTGAAGGCATAAAGTTTCCAACTTTTTAACTGCAACATAGTTGTCGACTCACTCAAATAAGTCGTCAAAATCATCATCTTTGTGCACAAAGGATTTGATTTTCACTTGTGTAGTGAAATTATTGGCCACTTTAAGTGGATCATATTTCCTGTTTGGAATTGTAAATGATTTAAAACACTCAATTTGGCCAATTTCTAGTATAGCATGCTTGTAGTTGTACAGTCCATACACACCGCAATTAAATTGAAAGGAAGGCCATAATTCCTTCTTGGCTTCTTTCAAAAATCTAGTCAGACCATTTCCAAAAGTTTGGTATGCAATTTCTCTCATGAGAAGTTTATCAGGAACATACAGGGGTAAGACTTGTGGATGAGCTAGGCTCCCAAATATTCGTACATAGGTGAATTAATCCTCACCAAACCATTTTCCTAGAGAATAAAAGTCGGCTTGGGCCTCTTTCGAAATTCTGGGGCTTTCTCATTGAAAACAACTTCAAAAAGGGGTATAATAACTCCATTACAGATTTTGTAAAAATGAATTTCATATTTGGATTCCCACATAATACTATGAAATACATGAATGGGAACAAGAGCTTGGGTAGTCCATTTCTAGCCCATGGCTAGAAAATATGATGTAAAACATACAACATCCATAATATAGCCACTCATATAAAATGGAGGAAAGATTTTAGATGATATAGAACGGTTCTTTCTATATTCTAAAATTTGGGTGGGAATATTATTTGACAAAATATTGCCCTAGTCCACAACATAAGCATCTGTTGCTTCTTCCATAAGGGGAACCCATTCTACTAAAAATCTAATTGTCTAACTAACCAAAAATTCTAGACATCATATTAGAGATATAGCAATAGGGACTTTCAAGAGATTCAGTATAATACATACCCTTTTCATCATTCTTGTGTTTGTTAGGATTGATCCTCCATTGCTTTATTGACATCTATTTGAGTTCATTTTCCTTAGTGAACTTTGCAAGGAATTCCTTATCATAAATATTATCAGGGTCTGGAATATGGTACATTTTCTTCAAGTCTTCCATCTTAAATGAACCAATCATCATTCCTCTATTGGTAAGGAAATTCATATCCTCGATGTTAAGATTGTTGATAATCCACCTTACCATTTTAGTGTATGGTAATATCTTGGGCCGTTTTGCAATTCGATGAAGAAAAGAATTAGCTATGTCTCCAATTGTAGCTTCAAAATAATTTGGGGCATCAATTGTTACCTTTCTCTATATTTTGAGGGGTTTCTCGTCTTCAAACAACTTATACATAGATTCCCCTAGAGAGGATCCACTTTCAGGTCTGCAAGTCGTATCTGTAAACAGGGGCAACATCTCTCGGAGGTAGTAGGCGCAGGGTTAACATGATCCATATGCTTCTTTTCTTTCTTCAAAGCCTTAGACATTTTCAAAGAGCTTTGTTTACTCAAAATTTCATGTAAATAAGTAAGAAAGAATAAGCAGAAAGAAGGAACCTTTTAGTTTTACAATACACATAGATACCATAGTAATAGAAACATTTCAAATGGATGAGACTTCGCATGATGATGGGATATGAATTGAATGCTCGTTGTAGGAAAATGATTATGGCGGTATGGACGAGAAAACCGTTAATTTATGACATTGATAATTGCTACGGATTATCATTCCTATATAATCATTTCTCAATTAGAACCAGATCTATCGCATTACATCGGGGCTCGTGTGTAATCTCTTCATTAAATATTGATGAGCTTAGCTTTTCTACTGATCGTGACGTTGCAATCACAATATCAGTGAAATTGGAAGTATGAAAAATATGTTTGTTGAGAAGAGTGCGATGTGTGATGTGTGATGTGCAATGTGCTTTGTCGAATCAGCGAATATGAGAAGTAACAAATATAACAGTTAAGATTTTGTGAGAATGTGATGAGATATGCTTTATTACCTCGGCGACTATGAGTGGTAACAAATAAGACTATCGGGGAGAAATTATTATTTGCGAAATGCGATAGGCTTACATGGTAGAAGTAGGTCCCATGGGTATTATTTATCGGATTTACTTATAAATATGGATTTTTTCTCATATAAAGGTGTTTTAGTTATATTCATCGGATCACAAAAATGTTTCAAGTCATTATTTTTTGAATTATATACGTTTTGCAATGATTTTGTGATTTGTGAAATGTGATTTATGTCCGCTTAAGTATTTAGAAAGACAAATTTTTAAATTTTCATCATATTTTAATGCCTATTCCTATCAAAATAAATTATCTAATAGTTTATTTGCTTTAAATCTAAAAATTAAAAGGGTCCCCATAATTTCCTAAATTAACTATGGCTTAAAATAATGGGGGTTGTTGATTTACACAACACCATCATAAACCAGAATCATAGATCACATGTAATCATCATAAATCAAAATCATAGATCAAATACATAATTAATACCAAAATAAAAGACAAATATTTATCCTTTAATCGATCCTTAGCTTCTACCTTTATCCTTTGTCCTTTTCGTACGTACACCGAATCGGTTTCCACACCCGACAAACACCTAGTGCCTTCTCTTCAACCACGTACACATACACACAATGCACATGAAACACATACAAATACACATGACATGAAACACTATACAATACATGCACCTTCACCTGACATACAACACACACACCTACACCCGACGTACAACACGACACATACATCTACATACACAAGGTAAAACATAACGAATACACGTCACAATACCATGACTATGCAATGCACATAAACAATACCACATGTACACAAAACAACATGTACTACATGCACACAATACCACATGTGCACAACACATCATGTAGAACTTTCACACAATACCACATTTATAACAGTACCACATGTAAAACATGTACACAGTACTACCTGTTCACATCACAACCAACACACTGTGTACACAACACCACATGCACACAACATCATAGGTGCAACATGTACAACATATATACAACAATAGTACTGCACATCCATAGACCACACACTGACTCTACCAAGCAACCTTGCTTTTAGTGTCTTTCCACTATTCATGCTTGTTCTAACATGCCACAGATTGCACTGCTTCCATTCCAATATGTTTCCCTCAACATTATCTGTCCATAACATAAAAATATGCATCGTACAAGCATATAATATCAATTCATATCCACATGATATTGACCTTGTAGATCTGTCAGGGTTACTCTTCCCACTTGATTTCTCATAAAGTAGGAACCTCTTCATGCATTCACCTACATAAGCAATCATTCCTCCACAAGAATGATTCTTGATGACCTTGTTAGACAACGACACACATACATACATATAAAAATCAACATAAAAAAATCATGATCCCTGGCGAGCCTGTCAGACAACAACTTACGTACATGCATATATACATATATAGACATAATCATAATCATGATCACAACATAATTACTAAATAGCATAAGGTCTAGGTTAATATAACTCCCTTTATTTGTGCACAACATGCACAACATTGAGAAAAATTGTTCCCAACACAAACAATGCAATTAGCGTCTCACATCCATTTACTTTACCTTTCCAATGACTATCCTGCCACCATCCATTTACACCAATGGACCCAACCAATCCAACTAGTTGTCATATTCTTGCCTTCAACTACCCTTATACATGCACCAGGCTCCATCTGAGCCTTGCATTACCTATCGAGTTTCATTTAGCTCTCCCTAAGCTCCATTAACTTTCCTCCTTCCCCAACCAATTCTTAAGGACCTCAAAAAATTAAAGGCAAGAAAAAGAAACAAACAAGAATAAAACCATGAAAATTAATAACAATACGACACCACAAAAATAATGGTATGGCCATACACCAAACATAAACAAAATGCAATCAAGTGCAACAAATCACAACATACCAAAATCACGAGACTAGCAACAAACACCATGACTCAATTCTCATGGTTCCCAAGGAAAGCTCATCCTAAGCCTTCTTCAATTTTTCATGGCAGTCCCTTTTACCATGCAATCCCCTCCATCATAAACACATAATTGTTAGTGCATAAAAAAATTAATATATTGGTTACCTTACCTTGTTGTATCGAACGCGCTTCCCTTTAATTGAACGTGTACATATATAATCCCTCAAGGGATTTCAATTCCTTGACAAATACCCAAAAATGAAAACCAATGGTTATACATGTCAAATACACGTTTATGAATATAGCACATATCCACATAATTTTAGAAGAAATTAAGGTTAATAATACTTCCTATATTCATGCAAATCACCCATTCATTCAAAATTACGGTATCCAAAAATATTCAAAGGAATTCTCACCCAATTCCTTTCTTTTACCTTTTACCTTGTTTTAATTGAGTCTTATTATTTACTATCACATCACCCAGCTGTTAGTTATATAAACAAATCAACTAATACCTTGTCATGCTAATACCAAGCATGTTTCCCTGCAACTGTTCACACATGTAAGTCACACGTTCCAAAGATAAATACATTATATTTATTAAGTTGAAATCAAAATTTACCAAAACTAAAAGTCATGTCATGATCAACTAATAGTCATAAGAAATAACGCTACAACTATCACCTACTTACACTCAAGTACTAATCAGTTGTATCAACACATATTGTGTTAGTACAACCATCTTAAAACAACATCATTCCTTCATGAAATCTTATAGACACATACTCATACCATGTAAAAAATCAAACATTCAAAAAACCTATAAACATACCATGTTAGATAAATCAAATAGATGACATAATCAACTCATACCTCAATGTATCCTAGGGGAGGCTATCACATATGCACAAGCGAGTCCATATTAGTACGACATAATATCACAAATATATCGACTCAAACCTGAGTATTGTAACCATGACCATTTGCATAAGACGATCCAGATTAGCAAGATACATATAAAATAAAGATCTTAATTGCAATGACAATGATCATCATGCATATGAAAACAATGCATATAATAATAATTTACCACCATTCATGACTATATAATGCACGCGCATATGACTGCACCGATCAACTAGCATCTATCATGCATGTAACCACAACAACAATAGAATAAAAGGCATGCACATAAACATAATTCATATAGAAATGATTAGCCAACATACATGCATGCCCAACATGGAAAACTTGTATGACGATATGCTCTTAATCCAAATTCTAGTGTTGCAACCTCGCTCTAATAATTTTCTTCTCATCCTCTATGATATAAAATACATAATGACCACCATGATGCATGTTTGACCTACCATGCATTAATAACCAGAACCATGAAATGCATGCATAACAACATATAGACATTGATGTGCATAAAAAATGCATATACAACCGACATGCATTCATGAAAAACACATTCCAAAATCAATATCATCAAATTCTACATGAAAATCACAATTGTAACAATGACCTTCACCATGCATACATAACAAGCACATATACAACCTACATGCATGCATGAAAAACAAATTCTACCCATCCAATCCAAGAGTTGAACCATGCTTTGATATCACTTTGTTGTATCATATATCACCCAAATAGAACGGAGACCACACACCACCCAAAGAGAATGAAACACTCTCTGATACCACTATGTAATTCCCTCTTCCCATATTTACCCAAGCTAACTGGTCCACTAGGGTAAACATGTGATGAATAGTTACTATGATATGATTCAACCTCTTATATTACCTTAAGGAAGTGGAATTGAAAAAAAAAAACTTACTAACCTTCCTCAGGTGCTACAGGACCCCCAAGGGCTAAACCACCCTTCCAGGTGTCCAAACCCTGAGTCAACTTTCCTTTTCACTGATCTGGACTCCTAGTCGCATGAAAAATCCTGCATCCATGCAACTGTAGGCCTCCAATCACATGCATAAACACTTCAAGGGTGCGACTGCATTATTTTTCAGCTAGTTCTATGCATGAGGATGGGGAATCCGTGCCACCTTTTCAGGGCTAGACTCCAAGTCACTACCCTGAACTTGATGAAAGTTTCCAAAACAATAAATGACACAAAGAAAAATCTTCTAACATAAAACTTGATCAAGGACTTGGCCTAACCAAGCCTAAACATGACAAACATTTTGTCAAACACATCATGAACATGTAATCTACAAGTCATATAAACACATTTGATCATAGGTATCCCATACTTATCTGTGAATTGTCAAGAAGGTATGATGCCCTCTCATAATTGTTGCAATAACATCTATTAGGTCATGCATTAAATAACCTTTCATTTCCAATCAAAACATGTTAAGATTCATAACTAGAATATGTCATAAAACCATGCTTCTAACCATCATATAACCAAAATATTAACAGTGGTAGATAAACCACTATAATCACATAATAACAAGCACATTTACACATAATACACAAGAGGAAAAGAGCCCATATTAATATATGCTAAAGGCAAATAGGTCAGGTAATTCCATGTATCACCTGACCATAGATTGGGCTAAACCAAATATTTATTTCAGCTAATCACCCCCATGCCATATTCCAAGCATGAATGTGGGACTCACAACAAAACCAACCAGAGCTTCCTCATGATTTACCACAATATACCAATGGACCACTAGGCCCAAGCCCACATCTATACAGTCAATTTGTATCACAATCCCACCAAGAAATTATTATGGCCAAAGAAGAAACATACACTACCAGGAATTACGACAATCCCACCACATAACAGTATAGGGATCACTGATGGGCCTCTAAATTAGACATAAAATAAGGCCCATATAACCTTTCTTAAGCACATATACCTTCCTTATGAACATGAATATATATTACATCTATCCTTATGCGCTTAATAATGTTTTCTGATGCTTCAATATTTTCTTAGGAAGGTTTAAAGGTAATTGCATATTTGTGCCTAATATTGGTTATTTTTCATAATATTGTGAGAATATTTGGCAGATTATACAAATTTGGAGAAGGAGATGATTTAAGGACTTGCTCCCTGCCATTGGAAGATCAAGATTGGAGAATAAATGAGCACAATATCAGGAAATTAGGGAGAAAACTTGGAGATATTCAAGGGGGTTTTAGACCCTCCTTAACTCTCAAAGGCAGCCAAGCAACTCAAGACCAAGTGCACTCAAGCCATACTTCACTTGGAGTCTCCAGCAATTTGAATTCGAAGAGGTAGCCAAGCAACTGAAGACGGAGAGCACTCAATCTTTTCTTATTGGGAGTCAAGTGGACTCAATCACTATTTTCAAGGGAGTTGTTGGTAGCTTCCCTATAGAATAAGTAGAGTAGAGCTAGAGCTACGAAGGAGTTACTTAGTTAGTTGATTCTAGTCGATTTTCCACTCCATTCTAGTCGATTCCATTCCATTCAAAACTTTTGCTACAAGCTAATTGGCTTTTTCTGTTTAATAACTTTGGGATGTAATAAGGCTATATTTTTGTAATGAAATGAATAGTCAGATGTTATTTTACTGATCTAGTTTCAGAGAGTGAGGCTCGTGGGTTAGGGCCCAACCCATGTTCCGTATCTTCTCTGTTAAAAAAATTCTTTCCTCTGTGTCATTTAGCTAGTTTTATTCCTGATATTTTCATTGTTGTTATAATTTGTTGTTGTATATTTAATCTGCTTATCTGCGCTGTAAAATAGTCGATGAACTCCATAAAATTGTGAGGCAGCCTTCCCCTCTCATCTCTGATATAGCTTGAGGAGGGTAGACCTTACCGCAGACCAAAAATACTTTATGTTTATGACTCGTTGCTTCTAATATTATAGTAGAGTGAAATAAAATTTCAAGTCTTTCTTCCATTGTTTTTATCACGTATTTCATATGTATTTAATGCATAAATTAGTAGGGTTTATCACAGGATTTATTTTTAAATCCCCAGAGCAGTTCAATGGCGCCTCCCGCTTCATTTTGCCTCTCTGCCTTCACGACCTAAAAATTGTTTCTACACTTCCATTTCCTCCTTTCCCTCTTAATTTGCAACTGCTCCACCTACCTTTTTCCCTAAACGCACTTAAGCACTTCGACCCACCTTATTCCTTTGTTTTTTAATCCATGGTTACCTTACCATTTTCAACACAGAACACGTAAAAACCATTCAAAACCATCAAAAAATTGACCTTCGTCTTCCTCCTTGAAATCCTCGCTACCGTACTTCGCATTTTGCACTCCACATGATTTAAGTTGTTCCTGTTAACACTTATTGCTTCCCGACGCCAATTGCGATATTCACCCCATCGCATATTTCTCACTGCAACCTTTTTCTTTTGTTTCATTCAACACTTACCGCTTCTGAACGTCAATGCGATATTTACACCGCATCACAGATTGCTCACCACAACCCACAACATTTCCTTGTTTCCTTTAATGCTTATCACTTCTGAATGCCGATTGCGATATTAGCCCCACCTCCATGTCACCACTTCACATCGCACATCGCAAATCATGTTTTTTGTTCTTTTCCTTAACACTTACCTCTCTTATCGGCTAATTGCAATATTGCGATCGCGCTCCACCTTCGGTCCCACTGCCATGTCACCCATCGCAAATCAAAATTCTCAAGACTTACCTCATCACACTTCACTCCCTCTCCCGGACGACCTTTCTGCTATCCCTTTACTTTTGCGATATTGTGATTGTGAAATTTCGTATCACAAACTTTGCCTCCATCACATATTTCACATTATTCATCTCCAAAGCCATTTCTCCACCATATTATAAGGTTTTATAAGGTTTAAACCTCTGCTTTCCACTTCTAAGCCATGTTTCATGTGCTAAGCCCTCCATTAGCCTCTTTAGCGCTTTTTCTCTCCTCCAAGCTACAAATCAACACTCTTTTTAATTAGAATTAAGTCATGGGTAGCTTAGTTGCATGGATAGAAGCATGGTAGATAGAGCATAAGGTAAGTAGGGTGTGTTTAGCCGATTGGCCAAGTTAAGTGTTTTTTGAATTAGTTTCTTTTCATAAATTTAAATTAGTTTCCTTTCTTCCATTCCTTTTCAGCAAGTTAAATTAGTTTCCTTTCTGTCATTTCTTTTCAGCAACTTAAATTAGTTTCATTCTTGTCATTTATTTTCGAAAATTTAGTTTAGCTTCCTTTCTATCATTTCCTTTCTGCAATTTAGCTTAGTTTCATTGAATTGTGGCAAACTTCTCTAAGAAACCTTAGAAATATTACCCTTTCGTAAAGCAGAAGACGATGACTTGAAAAGAATGCATCTGTTGTGTATATATCACTCTCACCTCCAAGTTTGTATGAACCTCGGGTTGATAAAGTTAAGTAGAGCAACCCCTGGGAGTTGCAACACTATTGGTGCATTACCAGGGCACACCACTTTTTGGCATTGTTGTCGGGGAGGTGTCTAGTAGAAGCTTTGATTTTGTTTTTAGCATTCTGTTGTGCTTTCCGTTTTCATGTTGTTTCCAAAATATTGAAAAATAAAAAAAAATCTGATTTTCATGCCTCATAAGAGTAGGCATACTCAGATTTTTTTTTTTTTTAAATAGTTCTCCAATACCAACCCCCCCACTTGACCACATGGTGCAGTAAGAACCACTTCACCATACACTTTTGAAGGAAGAAGAGATGGATTGATATGATGACAATGAAGAATATTTTATTGGGTTTCCCCTTCAAGATATGGACATTAATGTACCTATGAATAACATCCCTCAATCTTTCCTTCCCAACTGCTATGGTATGAGGACAGAGGATCCAAAAAAATTTCTCTTTGAATTTGAGATACTTTGTAGGTCTTATGGCTACTTATCACACACTCAAAAACTGAGATTTTTTCCTACAAAATTGAAGGATAGAGCTCTTAAATGGTTCATGAGTCTAGGTACTAATTCAATAAGATCATGGAATGATATGCAAAAGATATTTCTAGAAAAATACAAAAGTTGTGATCTTAGAAAAGAAATTTTTAGAATGAACCAAGAAGAGGATGAGAACCTTAAGGATCTAATAGAGAGGTTCCTGTATAATGTTAAGAGGTAAAAATTGCATCATCTAGGATTTGACACACTAAAAACCCTCTTACTTAGAACAATTAGGGATGAGTGGATTGATCTCCTTAATCTCATGAGTAGAAGAGATGTATACCAATTGTCATTTGAAAAAATTTGTGAAACATGCAAGTGCATATCAAGTGGAAGGGAAAGAGTAAGTAAATCAGCACCAACAGTGGTAAGGCAAGAGGAACTTGGAAACTTTCTTGATAACTTTAAAACGGAAATTATTATCATTATAAGTGAGCAAGTAGAAATGTTAAGAATGAAAAATGAAAAAAAAAAAAATGCTGATATTTTTGTTATCCATGCAGAATCATATGCCACTAAATGTTGTTCATCATTCCCCAGGTTTAAAGAAGTTTACCAAGAAGACAATGGAGCAAGGCAATCACCAAAGAAGCTATGTTAGTAGCTCCAAGGAGACCCTGGAAGCCTAGTCAACTTGATATGATGCAAGGACCCACTTCACAATTTCAAGCTTATTCACATCCATATCAAACTAATTGGGACACACTCCCTCCTTGGAAACCTTGGCCATCTCAACCCCAAAACCAACCTTGGCAACATGGTTGGCAAGGTACTTATTGGGAAAATCCAAAATATTCTCAATATTTCCCTCCATATCCTCTATACCCAACTCCATGTTATCCCTACCATCCACCTCCACCACAACCACACTCTCAACCACATCCATCTCATATATCCACCCCCACTCAACTACCTGTACCACCATTTCAAAACCCACACCATGAAGTATCTCAGCCCACTTATAATGGTGAGGTACAACACTACCAAACATATCATCTCAATATAAATGGTTTGCATCTTAGTTCAAGAAAGGTATTGCAAAGAAGAGATTTTCTTGATGTCATTGAAGGACAACATCAAGAAGAAGAAGATCCAAATGAGGAGATCAAAAGTTCAAGGTCTGCACTTGATGAAGAGAAGACATCAGAATCATATGTTGATAAATTTTCCTCATGTTTACCAGCATTTCCTCCACGTGTTCAAGAAAACAATCAGCAAAAAGAGGAAGATTTGAATTTCATAATAGAAGAGGACATCCAAGGTGATCGAACTCAGCAAGTGGACCAGGGAAATCACAACTATATTGAAATATGTTCCAAACAGTCATTAAGTTGCAACAACACACTCTTCTCCAACGGTACTTGATACAATCCCAGCCAAAGCAATTAATTTTTTATATTCGAGTACATGTTAGAGCATGTATTCCAAGTGTGCACCTAATTTTATCTGTCATCTTGATGTGTACATGGATCCATTGGAAGTATTCCTATACTTGAAAAAGGTTTTGTTTTTTTCAAGTAGAGTAGGAAAGTGAAAAAAATAAGGGGGGAAAGAATAAAATCTTAGATGAAAACCTCTTTGAGGCGTCTGAGATTGGCTCACTGATTGAAAAACTCGATGAGGCAGTCATTGGGTTGAAATATATATATATATATATATATATATATATATATATATTTCAAGCAATGGCTAGCCTCCTCCCGGTTTTTAATATATATATATATATATATATATATATATATATATATATATATATATATATATATATATATATATATATATATATATATATATATATATATATATATATATATATATATATATATATATATATATATATATATATATATATATATATATATATATATCCTAGGTGAAAACCTCCTTTGAGGCGCCTAGGCAGACCTACTAGTGGAAAACTTCATTGAGGCAACTAGTAGGCCTTAAAATAAAAATAAAAAAATTCTCTATGTATCTCTTTCTAATGAATGCAAGTGCTCTCCAACCTTTGCAAGTAGAAAAAAAACAAGTTGGCACAAAAATAAAATTTGGTCAACACCCTGGTCGAAAGTAGTCAAACTTAGACTTCCTCCTCCTGTGCTCAGAAGCTCCAAAAGGACCTGAAGTAGATTATCACATGCAACTTTAGAGCAGCTTCAGAACCACTGAATATAGCTTCAACAACCATATCAGAAGCTTCAATATCACTTGAAAAAACAAATCAATGGTAAGGCTCAGGTATGCAATCTTCTAACCCTTTCTTTGAATCTATTTTAGCTTAATAAAACATTAAAAAGTGTGAGAAGGAAAGTTTTTTTATATATCCAAAATCAATCGCAGAGCAGACTTAGCCTTATCTAGCAACTAGCCTCACTTTTTCCACCAAGAAAAGGAACAAGAAAAAATTAAAAAGGACTTGAGAAAGTGGGCAATAATCAGTTCATTGTAATAGAAGACAAGGAGTGCCAAGGGATATTCAAGGGTGATCTTAGTTCCAAAAAAAAAAAATGTGTGAGTTTACTTTGCATGCAATAAAAGAGAGAGAGAGAGAGACACTAGAAAATTTGGCCCAATTTCCAACGGCCACTTCGTCGCAAGAGCGACAGTTTGAGGACGAGAAAAAAATGGTCTGCCATTATGTCGCAATTCCGACGCATTGACAAAGTGTCGCACTACCGACACTTTTTCCATCACTTCCAAACAAGCGTCGCTCTTCCGACGTTTCCCAAACCGTTGCGCTTCCGGCGTTTGTAAACTGTTGCAATTCTGACGAAATGTGGTCTGACGTTTTGAACGTCGCTCTTCCGATGCTTGTAAACTGTCGCAATTCTGACGAAATGTGGTCTGACGTTTTGAGCGTCGCTCTTCCGACGTTTGTAAACTGTCGCAATTCCGACGAAATGTGGTCCGACGTTTTGAATATCGCTCTTCTGACGTTTTTATATTGTCTCTCTTCCGACGTTTTTATGTTGTCGCAAGACTAACGCGTCCCAGAAGCGTTGCAATACCGACGCATTCCAAAAGCATCGCAATACCAACCCTAGGAAGACCGACAGAAATCGTTCAAGATGTCGAAAGACCCACACTTACAAAGCGTCGGTATACCGACGACGGGTTCAATTTAAAAAAAAATAAAAAATGAAACTTTAAAACAGGATAGTAAATCTCCAATATTTGTTATGAATTGTGGACGTTCCAATGACTGTGAAATATTAATATAATAAACCACCTCGCAGCGCTTCGACTATAAACAATCATATAAACATGGCTCTGTATTTCAAAAAACATGTTAAAAATAGAAACAGGGCAACATTTTTTTTTCCAATTGTTATGAACATAATTCGACCGTGAAATATTAATATAATAAACCACCCCGCAACGCTTCAACTATAAACAATCATTTTTTTTCACAAGATAAAAAAAATTGTTTTGAATATATTATATGAAGTAAAACAGTCCATGAAGTCATTACATTTTCACATCTGAACATTGGAACCCAAATATCCATCCAGAAAAGTGGAAGTCCCACCCCAGACAATGATAGAAAAATACCCCATGTCACATACAGGGACATGATATAAAATCCAGTAACGATCCACATGGAGATTATCGACAATCTGAGAAAGCATCGAAATATGCCCGAGGCATCTATAAGAAAGTGAAATAGCAGTATGTAGAATAGTAAAGCAACAGATAGAGTACCGACGTCCATTGTTCCAAATACAAATTAAAGTACCCAAAATCCTTGAACAGAGAAAAACTCTAATCATGTGAGGAGTGTGATATGTCCAAAATATAAAAAGACCATCAGACCATATCAATAAACCAGCAACATAGACCAGCATCGCTAGTTTTGAAGGCAGAGTGATAACCTGTCAACACATAAAATAGTATCATAAAGTGGATACAGGAAATGTGTAGAGACATGTACTGTTGATATACGCCTCACACAAAAATCATCCTTGATAGAGCAAAAATATGTATAAACCCAGGGTCGATTGTATGTTCTGGCTCGCTTGTTCCCAGAAATAAAAACCATCTGCAGAAACCCAGGCTCGCTTGTAAGATCAGGCTCGCTTGATTCCAAAATTGGTAACCATCTGTTGCATCCGAGATGTAAGGTTCAGGATCGCTTGTTTCTATTAGTAGCTCGGTACAACATCCACCCTATTCATAGAAAAAAGGTTCCTGTAGATATACAAAGAAAGAGTATAATACGTAGACCATATAAACATGGCTTTGTATTTCAAAAAACAAGTTTAAAATAGAAACAAGGCAACATTTTTTTTTCCAATTGTTATGAACATAATTCGACCGTGAAATATTAATATAATAAACCACCCCGCAGCACTTCGACTATAAACAATCATATAAACATGGCTCTGTATTTCAAAAAATAGGTTTAAAATAGAAACAGGGCAACATTTTTTTTTCCCAATTGTTATGAACATAATTCGACTGTGAAATATTCATATAATAAACCACCCCGCAGCGCTTCGACTATAAAAAATCATATAAACATGGCTCTGTATTTCAAAAAACAGTTTTAAAATAGAAACAGGGAAACATTTTTTTTTCTAAGTAAAGTTAATCTATTAACAGTGGGAATAAAATTATAGTGTGACCGAAGTCAAAAACATTGCCTAGACTTATGGCAAATTTGTCATCAAAAAATCAAAAAATAAGACTACCCTCATACGGGGAAACCAGTCTTGAAGGTTTACAGAATTCAAAAATATTACAGAGGTCCAGCACAGTAATATAATCTAAAACAGGCCCAAATAAGTGGGCCGCGAAGCAAGAAAACCAAATTAACCAAACTACTCCTCTGGTGGTTCCTCGACGATTCGGCACCATCCTTCGGAAGGTCCAGGATCGTCAGGTGCTATCTCCACATTCATGCCACCACTCCCCTCGTGAAGGCCCGAATGCTGGCCGGCTTTTTCTGAGCTCAGACCCGTCGGACGGGTGCATTGTTCCTCCACTTGGGCCTCCTCACGGAAAACTACGGTGATTGAAGCTATGATTCATGGGCGGTTCAGAGAGAAATTAAAGGAAAAAAGCGCAGTGCACGTCGTGGGAGAAGTTGAAGCGGTGGGGAAATGAGGAGCAAGGGATCCCATACGGTGGCCAGATCCTAGAACCCGACCCCACCCACTTCTAGTGTTTGGATAGCGACCTGCGTAATAATCACTAGACTAGGAAGACGACTCGGTTGAGGGGCTGGAGGGAGCGCGCAGGGGTTGACCTCTAGTGCTCCACCTGTGGCAACGCATCCTTTGAAGCAGGTGAGGCATGGGTGGAGTCTCAGCAGTGGGCACAAGACGAGACAAAGAAGCAAGATTCCAAGAAACCGAGGAAGACAGACACAGACCAGACTGAGAGAAAGGCAGATTTGCACCAAGGTCTAAGTAGCAGTTCAGCTGGCCACTTCTCCTTCTTGTCACAGTGAGCAGGCAGTGTAACCCAGCAACCAGAGAGCATCTGCAATTCAAAGGTTGCGGCTCGTCTGAAAAACCATAGCGAAATGCCATTTTATCTACCCGACTGCAATGGCATCGAAGAACGCCCGTCATAATTAATCTCTCATTGATGAGAGTCGAAGGCCGGATCATATTGGAGCATGCGGAATCGCTAACAGGAGTGGAGGTCCGATCTTGAACAGTTAAAACTTAATGAGATTTGATGTGAAAACCTTGGAACTTAATTGAACATCGTTAAAAATTAATGTGATTGATATGAAATCGCCACATCCATGTCCCATCGCCTTAAACGCCATTGAATGCACCCGCATCCGGGAATAGGGCAACATTTGATTGAGGACACGTGGCAGAAATTGATTGGAGCGGATCTTTGTTTGGGCCGCTCACGCAGTGGAAATCCGGACCCGAAAAAGATTAGGGCTAATTTGATAAGAAATTCGCGTCACAACTCTCCTTCGTATGTCAGCCCAACCTCGGACCCGAAAAAGATTAGGGCGGAATTCAATCGGTTTTCGCGTCACAAAATTGGTCGACGTCAGCAGGCTATTTTGGAACGCGAATTTGGTTTGAATTATCGTTTATCGCCGTTTGGAGTTCAGCGGGCTCGACTTAAGAACAATTTTGTTTGATCCCATCTTATAAAATTTGTGTTGGTTTTCTTTGATAATACACATATTTATAATAAATCATGGAAATACCACACTAAACATGTGGAAAAGTTATATAAATTATTGAGAACAATCATTTTTATGTAAAAATATCCAAATGTTCTTTCGGGAAATAAGAATTTGAGTATTTGGTTCATATTGTTTTAAAGGAAGGAGTGAAGTTGGAGCCTCAAAAGATGCAAGCTATTAAAAAATGACCTATTCCTAAGAAAATCAAGGTTCTTAGAAGATTTTTTAGACTTACATGATATTATTGATCATTTGTTAAGAATTATGCATGCATTTCAAGTCCACTCACATATCTCTCGAAGAAAATATCATTTATATGGAATGATGAGGCTACTTTGGCATTCTCTCTTTTAATGGATGCCATGTCTTCTACACCAACATCGGTTGCACCTACTTTTGGTAAAACATTCATATTAGAGTGTGAGGCACTAGGACAAGGAATTTACGTAACATTAACACAATAAGGGATATCATTGGCTTTTAAAAGCAAGGAATTCAAAGAAAATATTTGGTGAAATCTACGTATGAAAAATCAATGGAAGCAATATTACATGCAATAAAAAATGGGGATAGTATATCATTGGGAGGTACTTTAAAGTCAAGATATACCATGATAGCATAAAGTATTTTTGGAAGCTATGATTTTCATTAGAAGATTAACAAAAATGAGGAGAAAAAATGAAAAGTTTTAATTTTGAGATAATCTGCAAAAAGGGTAAGGAAAATTTAGTACATGATGCTCTTTCTAAAATAGAAGAGGCCTCAAATTTATATCCAATTACATTTTCTATTCCTAGGTGGCTAGAAGAAGCTTTCCATAATGGAAAAATGACAATAGTACTAAAAAAAAACTAAAATTTATAAAGGATGGGATGAACTCTATGGAGCATTGGGAGTGAAAGAGAGATATACTTTGGTGCAAATGTAGAATATTTTTATGCACGCAAGCATATTTGAATAAAAAAATATTAAGGGAGTCCCATGTCTCTCTGATGGTAGGACGCAGGGTTCCTTAAACATCTCAAAGGATCAAAAAATATATTTTTGGAAGGAATGAAGAAAGATATTCAAAATTTTGTAAGAGAAGGTCAGGTTTGCATAATAAATAAAAGAGAGATAGTAAATTCTCTAGGGTTACTTCAACCATTCCACATACATATTCAAAGACTAGAAGATATATCAATAGAATTTATTACAGGGTTACTGAAATATAAAGGTAAGTATTACATTTTTGTGCTCATTTATATAGACAAATTTTGTAGATTTTTTTTGTAGAGCTCAAAGTACATAAACAACAAGCCAAGTGGCAGAAGTGTCCGTGAAAGAAATTTACTTGTATTAGATCACTATTCTAGGAATAAGGAGTTATTTTTTCCAAAAACAACCCTAGCCAAGCATTGACAATGCATCAAGGATATCTTTCTATGCTTCATAAGTACATATGTTCTACTTCTAAATCATGTCTTGGAAGTGGTTGTTTTGCTAGAAATTATTCACCAGTTGGTTTCATACCAAAGTATTTTTCTCATTTTCAGCATCCAATACATGAAAAAGATAATGGTTTAAAACAACATAAATATTTGAAATTTCGCAAGAATTGTCTGGCACACTTTGAATATGAATTTTGAAGTCAAGTGCATGATGTTGTATAGGATCAAGTGTCATTTTGAATACCAAATGTTTCACAAGAAACTTCTCAACATGCTACCCCGCAGTAAGGATTAAATGACAATATTGCATCAACTATTTCCATAATAAAAGTGCACCTCGGCCATAAGACTAAACAACTACAAATGTTGTAGATCTAACAAGACCACACAATCAAATGTATTCCACAAGGCCAATACTATATGAAAAATGAAAAGGAGTTTGCAAAAAAAAATACCTTAGGAAACTAATTCAATTAGATACACCAAACCATCAGCAAAAAGGAAAACCAGCCTACTCAAAAGGCTAGCGTTTACCTCCTTTGACAAAATTTTGAGTTCCGAAACAAGGGCCTTTATTGTCTTGTCAATGCCCCTAGTAATTTGAACGGGGTTTGCACCTGCTGCAACAACCTAAACAAAAGGTTTCATTTCAAATTATTTTCCACAAATTTAAGATACAACCATTGTCAGTTTTGTATTTCCTAACAAGCTCATAAATTTTGACAAAAGAACCAAAATTTTTTAATACCCGATAGAAATTTTTTCACTCAAAAACTATCTTAGACTCAATAAGCCCAACCCAAAACTAAAAAACCAAACACCATAAGACCCTACAAAAATGAATAGATGATCTTAATCCAGTACTATCGACAAAAAATTACCTTTACACCCTCACTTATTAAACCCTGTGCAAGAACAACAGATGTTGTGGTTCCATCCCCAGCTAAATCATTTGTCTTTGCCGCAGCTTGCCTTACCAACTTGGCCCCAATATTTTCAACCGGGTCCTCTAATTCAACCAATAAAAAGGCCAAAACCATAGCATTGAGATACATTTCATTACACTGTCAATAACAATAAAATTTGACTCAGCCATAACCCTTTCATTTTATTGTTGTGAAAAGCTTTATGCATTACTCTAATGTGGCTAGTCCATAAGCCAAGTAGACCACTGGGTAACAAATATGTTTCCTTTCACCTTTGAGTTTTCAAATTATGCCTACCAAATCTAAGACATTTAAGAGGGGGAACTAATATAACGTTAAAAAGAAAACCAGAGCACACATCTACAAATTACCTCCTTAGCTACTGTCACACCATCATTAACTATTTTCGGAGAACCATGCTTGCTCTCCAAGACAACATTTTTCCCTTCGCCCCAAGGGTGACTCCAACAAGATCAGCAAGTTTGTTCACACCGCCTACAAGACAAATTGACAATGCTTTCAGTAAGTGTGCAATTGAATGCCAGACCATATGCCAAAACAACCCTCCATGAAAAATTAAAATAACACATTAAAATCGAATATAAGTGGACAAGGAAAGATCCACCGCAGTGAATTTTCACGTGCAGGTGACCTTGTCACTGAGCCATCCTTGTTGAAGTACAACTCCTTTTCCATATCTCTTGTATTAACTACCTTCTCTCTGTCGCGTAATCTCAGAGTCCCTCTTCTGCTTGAGCGATTAAAGGAAATGGGTGAAAAAACTGAAAGAGAAGACAATTGTCTGTCATAATTATCAAACATTGCACCCAACTTCTTCCCCTTTCCATTGTTACCCAATGAGGTAGATGTGGCAATTGTTGTCATACTGCCCAAAGCAGAGGCCATCTTCTCGTATCCTGAATATAGAATTACAAGATCTTCATATTAGTATGAACCTTAAAAAACATGACTCCCATGGGAGAAAAAACCAAAGAGAAATACAACCACAATCCTCATTTTAATGAGACCGGACTATATATTTGCATTAAGATAATAGAAAGAAATCACGACTATATTAAGGCCAGCACAAAACAATCTTTAACCAGTGTCTCTCGCGGTCTTCAGGTTGCCATGCTAGAGGTTTCATATTTTTAATTTAAATTCTTGACCTCTCGTGCCCATCTATGAATGCATCCAATGGGACATCTACATCAAATGCTCCTTCATATCCCCAAAAACAAATTCCCTACTACAAGAGCACCAGTATTAATGGATCACCCCACACCATCCGACCCACTAGAAATGGTGAAAAAGGAAACCCAAGAAAACTTCTGAAATATCTCAAGATGACTATATGGGTGGTTCTTATGAATCAACCAACCATTCATAGCATGCTCATCAATCCAAACCATGAGTATTATGTGACAATATTCAAGCAGGCACTGAATTGGATTTCTGAAGCTATGTTAGAGAAACCCTAAACTCTCACTGAAAAAATAAAAATATACTTAGCAACAAAGATGATCACACTCTGGGTAGCCCTGGAGGCTATTTGGGGGTGATGAGTCCAATAGGTCTCAATGAATTGTTGCCCTCGTCGGGGAACACTATTGCAGTGGAATTTGATACTATTTTGGATGTTGAATTCCACGATCCTATTCGAAACCAGTACCTTCAACTCCAGTACCTGTTCACAAAAGAGGGTGCCATAGTCATTCATGTGTGTAGAGAGGGTGAATTGCAGGCATTGCAACAGGAGGTGTTGTTGTTGTTGCATTGGCCACTAGATTGTTTGTCTAGTTCTGTTACAAGCGCAGAGTATTGAAAAGGATAGACAAATTTAGTTCAGATATGGTGAAATTGCCTCGGAAATTCACCTACAAAGAGCTCAGTAATGCTACGAAAGACCTTTTTGAATGTTATTGATAATCGATAATTGCAAGCAAGGGTAATACCCTTGTGAAACCCAAATTTCTGAACATTTTCTAAAACCTGATGACAGAGTCATTGTAATGAACAAGCTCCTAGGTCCATATTACATCCAAATTTACCAAGCACCAAGATCTATAAAAAAAAATCCACAGTATCTGCGAACTAAGAAGAAGAGGCAGAAAATGTATTCTTCTTACCTGTACGAATAGTGGTTGGGGTTTACGTCACGGAAAAAATTTGACAGAGCCCATGTAGCATTTCTTATCATTGAAATTCTGGCAGTATCATTCAACTGGGCAAGCACCTGCCTCAGAGCTCCATGGATCCCTAAATGTTGCAGAGTCTCCGGCAATATTTCCCAAAGCCCAAACAGCCTTACACGAACACTAGTTGAACTCAAAGTTGGGTACTAGTTTTTTAAATCAAATTCCAAAATTATAGATATATAAAGATAGTTGGGAAGAATAATTTTATGGCTCTAAAATAAACGTGCTACCTGTTCTCGAACATAATCATTCCCAGAGGTAAGAAGTTCCACAAATATAGGCAGTTCCCCGTAATCAATCACAACCTTTGTATTCTCAGAGGTTCCTGAGACTATATTAGTCAAAGCCAAAGCTGCTTCAAACTGCATTATCAGTCACAAGGTATCACCATCAAAGCTATAATTTTAAAATAACAATTTATCTACCATTGAAACTATAATTTTAAAATAGATACACCTAGTGATATAGATACCTAGTGAGAGTAGAGGTTAGGAAATTATAATAAGAATTATTACAAGATATCACTCACAGTGCAGTTGATTGTTCATTGTCTATTGTAACTATAATTTTAAAGAAGAGACACTTAGTGATATAGACAACACCAAGTGAGAGCAGAGGTTATGAAATTATAATGAGAATTATTTCAAGATATCATATTACTCATAGTACAATCAATTGTTTATTGTTTGGTGTAATAATTGTTTATTATTTATAAACAAAATCAAACATATTATGAGGGACAGTGATGAAATTGACAACGGTCTCATAACAAACCATAACGGGCACATCCCCTGGCAAGATAGACTCTGAATAAGAAAGAAAGCAAAACAAAGTGATTACTTACAGGATCATAGGCTTCCTGAAGAACAAGATCCAGATCGAGCAGCATCTGTAACCCCTAAAGCAACACCTCTATCTGCAAGACGAATCACTACATCTTTCATATGTATTCTAGCAAATTTTTTGAGCTCATCACAAGAAAGAGGATCAAATACAACTATCTCATCAAGTCTATTCAATAGCTCTGGCCTGAAATGTCTTCTAACCCGCAAAAATATTCAAAGGCATGTCAAATCACTACAGCCAACTTCGTGATAAAATTATATGAAAAATATGCATACACAGAGTCCAGGAGAATGAAACGGCAGGTGTATTGGCAGTTTCCAAAATGCAGCAACTAAAACGACAGGTGTATTGGCAGTTGCGGAAATGCAGCTACTAAAATGGCAGGTCTGTCGACGGTTGCAAGTGTGTGGATTGTTGCTGGTATTTTCAGACCGATTCCATGGAAATATACCAGAAACCAGTGGTATGTCAAACCTAGAAGGTAACTCGAGAGACTGTGACCATCAGATTAAAAAAGTAACAGGTGTCGTGCCTAGATAAGAAGTGTTGACGAAAAAAAATTGATCTCTTTCATAATATAAGGCCTATCGGCCTAAATATATAGGACATGTGGCACTCCATGATAAAGACACATGGCGTGTGGATTTGAGTTTTTCAGGTGGTCAAGTGGGCCGAAAATAGGTGAAATGTGGCACCACTCAGAGATTGACATGTGCCAATTGGTACAAGTGGTAGACAATTGGCATGCTCAAACAACGAGGTGATGCAAGAATGACATGAGGGAAAAATATCAGAAAAGCCCCAAATCTGGAGAACTAAAGCTCATCACCAACCTGAGATTGACAACTTTACATGATGTAACCTATGAAATCGTAAATGGAGAAATCATAGTAACAATAAAGTAACCTATGTAAAAATAAAATCGGATTCATCCTGGGAGTGGTAATGGGAGAAATCATAGTGAACAACAGGAAACATCCAGAGTTTCTTACAATCAAATAGATGAAAAAACACATCCAAAAAACCTAGATAATAATCATGAACAAGCTTAATATTGAATTATGAACTGTAAAGGAACTTAAAAAATGTGACATTAGGAACCTGGTCAAGCGCACAAGCAAAAATATCCTGGACATGGCCCTAGTTGACAAGTTGTATTTCTCATGATGCAAGAAGATTTGTACCTACACTGCCAATTCAATCAAAATCCATCATTATCTATACAATAAATACAATTAATTGATGTAGTATTTTTTACTCTAAGATTCATTCTTATGATAATGTTAGAACATATGTTGAAAATTTCAAAACATACCTGAATAAGCTCCTCTTCGTTTCAAGAACAATTTATTGGAGTCGCATGAACTTGGAACAAGCCTCCCACGATCCGAAAGAGTAGCAACTAAGTCAACAGTGACTTTTTTGTTGCTACACTGGATCGAGGGAGGTTTGCTCCAAGATTAAATCGCTCCAATAAATTATTCTCTACTAAACAAGGCCAACCACGTGAAGGTGGAAGCTCTTATGGCCCCTCCCCCCCCCCTCACATCACTCTCAATTCCCCAATACCCAATCTATATTTCATTTTTTACTTTCATGAGCATAAAAAAAAATATTCAATAACTAATAAAAAAATAATTCAACAAAAAGTACACAAGGAAACATTGCAATTAATGCTTAACATAAAAATAGTATGATAAATGAGTTTTTTATATAACGCAAAAAACGTTCCAAGTATGGTAACGTTTGTCTTATAATAATACAATATTTTACATTATCAAATTTTATTTTTCTTCTTCCTATTTATAAAGCTCCTAATTACATCATCAATGTCATCGTGCTCTGCTCTTGTTTCGTGCCTTTCGACCCGCACTGCTGACCTAGTTGCGTAGTCATGATGTCTGGTCTCATCCAGTGATGGGGCATCGCCTACAAAAACAGATAATATTAACTTTTAATTTTCAGTTTTTAAATATCATTGAACTAGTTCGGTAATATTAATAAAAAAAATTGCAATGAGATTATTTACCTGATGCACCAGTTGTCATTGTTGGGACTGTTGCCCTGTCTTCCTCTCTGGTGGTAATATCCTCAAGGGAAACATTCTATGTCATTTAAACAAAAAACGTTATAAGGACAACCATCAAGGTATAATTAGAAAAAATTATGAGTGGAAATTAATTACCGTCACGGCCCTCACTGATAGTAGCATTGTCGGCCTGGTCCCCACTACAATGATCAGGTTGCACGTGAGGATCATCTACATCTGGCTCTAAAACTGGGTTATTTGTCTCGTCGGTAGTGCTGCTCCCCTGATTTAAACAAAGTTGTTGGACATTAAATTTATGGACGAAAACAAACATATTGAAAGGTTAATGTTTTACCTTATCAGGCATTCTGGATCTTGGGACCTGCCCCAAGCTTCTGCGACGTTCAACTACGGCTTGATAGCTGAAATGGAAAGCGATATTTTTATCTTCCTCTATAGTTTTCGTTCCAAAGTCATCACCCTACATTACATATGATTGTGTATTTTTAATCATATTTGATAGGATTACAAAAACGTTGGAAGGCGATACAATTAATTATAAGATGTTTAGCTATTTAATTACAATGCTTGTGGCTAATTTCAAGTAGCCGCCCTGGCCTAGCTTGTGATGGCCCTTTTTTTCAATCCTATATTTGGTTGCCTTTGAGGTGTCAGGCAACCTAGCATCAAAATATTGAAGTGAGATATGATGTAGAACACTTTTATTTTAGATATAGAGAAAATTAAAGCTATTGAATTAAAGTTGTAATTTACCTTGCGAGCCCAGTTGGCATTTTTCCTTCTTTCTTTGCCCTTTTCTCTTTTCTGTCATGGATGAGTGCTCTCCCCTCACTCTCTAGAACTGTGAGAGGATGCTCGTATCTAGGGTTAAATTGCAATTGCGTCCTATAGGTGTCCCTGGTATATTTCAAATATTTGCCGGCTACCCGAGCCACCATTGTTCTGTCAAATGTGTCGACCCCAAAAAGAGCTTCTAGATAATCTAGAAGTTCTTTTTTCAGGTTGGAATTCTGGGAATTCCACCCTGTGTGTATGGTTGGGCCAAAAATTACCAACGCATGGCTCTCCAAAAACCTGTAGAACTCATTGTTTCCTACACAGAAAAAAAATATGTTATCATTAATTTAAAAATAAAAATCATGATAAATATGTTTTAGATAGAGTACATGAAATAGTTAAAATATTAAAATTTACCTGGGACTTTATAGGGACACCTTCATCGTTCACCAAAAACGTGCCATTAATGGTCCCTATGGAGCTGACACGTGTAGCTCTAGGAAACGCAATAATGTAGTTGGCCATATCAGCCTCATCACTGCCAACACGTTCAGCGGTTGGCTGGGTGTCTCCTTAGGCAGGGTGTGTTTCTTGGCTGTCACCTAAAGGAGGAGAAGGTATACGAGAGGGTTGTTGGGAAATATCTTGCCCTTTTGTCCCACTACCACCAACACCGGGTTCAGCAAGTGCCAGAAAACGCTACATACAAAATAACTTTTTGTTAGTTTAGTCAATGTAAAAATTAAAAATCAAACTATCACAATTCATCTCATGCAGAAAAAAATATATATATATCCTTTTGACTTTTTATTATTACCTGATATGTTTCTACCTGGCTCATAAGTTGTTTTATCCTCTCTTCTGTGTCAGGTGTTTGAGGCGCGTCTATCAAAGTATTAAATTCCGACCTTGCATCTCGTGCCTTTTTTCACAACAAGAGCGTTGGAGATAGGGATGAAGAAAGCTCTTCCTCATAGAGGGAATCATCAGGCGTACCATGGCTAGGTGTCTGCATATTTGAACAAAATTAATATTCTTTCAATTATTTAAATAACTAAAATACCTGAAGATAGAGCAATTCTGGCACTTTACATGTTCTTCCGTTGGCCTCTTTCCGCGATCATCCCGTCTCGGGGCTGTTCCTGTACTGCCCTGGTCAGTCTGCCACATTGCAATAAAATTATAAATGTAAAAACTTGAAAACAAAACATGAAAACTGAAATAATTTCTAATAAGACACCGAAAGACAGAGTTAGAGTTTCAAATATGCCTTGCATTGAATTCAGTCCTGGAAACATGTCATTGCACATTAAGGCACCCAAACAAGAGACGAGTTGACAATGAAGACCTTATTGAATATATTGTTGGAGCAACTTCTAGTAAACTTTTTGTGAAGACCTTGAGGACATTTTTGGAGAAAAATTGTTGAATATGATGGTATAGCATTGTTGGAGATGATCTTAAAGGGCCTTGAAGTGAAGCTTTTGGAGCAACTATTGAAAAATCCTTAGAGCATTTAAGTAAGGCACTTTCTATCTTCCATCACCTTTTTCCTTTCAATATACTTTAAACGATTTTGTCGATATTTAGTGTTTGAAATCACGTTATAATTCCTTTATTATATGTGTTTGGGAACTTTCCCTTTGAAATTACCCAAAAATACCCTGGCAATTTTATCTTCAGGATGCATGTCTGACCCTATTGTTCAATATTTTGATTGATAGTAGTAAACATAGAGAGTTAGGGGGCTCATGACTTGGTTTGGTTGGGCCATTAGATCCCTAACATCTACTAGGGAGAACCCCCCTTGAGTTGGAGGAGAGCTAGCCCGAAGTGAAAAGAGGTTGGTGAGGTGACAATGGGGCTATTGAATTACACATGGTATCACACTTCAGCTTTAGGACTTTATCTTGAGAAGTGTGAGATTTTGCTATATCAATTCTCAAATTGTTTACAACACTATTGTTAAGAACTAATAAGAAGTGATGTTGAGGGGTTTTTGGGTATAAGAAACAATACCATTTAAAAATTATGGTTCTCAGTCCTTGGCATTCCTTCACCTAGGCCTAGGGGCACACAAGAATAATTTCACACTAAACCATGCAAACTTAAAAGTAACTTAACAGATCCATAAAGTAATAATAATCATAATTCCTAATTTCCTATTGTACGAAATAATGCAAATTATTCAAACATGAAGCAATGAAGACATCCAATGTCTAAATTTCAAGATTGATGAACCAATACAAGAAGTTAGAAACTACAACTTTGATTCAATACTCTGTGTCCTAACTCCAGGAAGGAATCTAGTTTGTAGTAGAGAACATGCATCGTGTATTATCAATTCTTAATTGACAACAACTAAAGGTCATCTACCTCATCAATTCCTTCCCATTTTGTGTTTTTATGTTATATTCCTTATAAAAGTGTCAAATTTCTCTCAAAGTAAGAAATCACTGAATAAAATAAAAAATAGTTGAGATATGATTGAGAAATGGTCATTTATTTCTTGAAAGGATATTCACAATTTCTTTGGTTGTTTTTCATCTCAAGAAACAAGAAATGACCTAAGAAACTATCGTGATGTAATATAAGAAACAACACAGTGCAATGGCCATTTTTAAAGCCAAATGATGTCCATCGAGGACATGGCCTTTATTTGGTTCCTGTTTCATAGGAGTTTCGGGTAGAAATGGAACTTTGTTGTACCATTTCCAATAGTAAAAAGGGAAAACCTTCTTTTTCCATGGGAAATAATTTACCTTTCCTTTTTCAAGATAATCTAAATCACAAAAAATATGAACTATACCGCACACATTCTTGGATAATGTGAAAGTGGAAAAGGAATACCCTACACAAGTGATGCACACATGTACATTTGAACACTAATAGATTTTTGTAGTTGAAATGCAATGTTTGTTTTCATTTAAATGTAGGGTTTTTAAAGCAGGGAGAAATAATGGTTGCCAATTTAATAAGCGTTTCTTTGGGAAAATTTTAAATCTTGTATTGGGTGATGAAGATAATAGAGGGTATTGAATCTTGATTCTTGACAATGTGTTTAACTTGAACAACTCAAATGATTATAAATATCAGTGGATGAGTTCTTTTTTTCAAGTATGTCACTCAAAACTCTTATGTCAAAGCATTGTATGATGGCTAGCATTTTCTTGTTTCCCTTTCTTCAGTTCAATGTAAAAAGTATAATAATATATTGGAGCATGAATGATAACTACAATTTTTTGCTCTGCAGTATAGCCAGCCCCAAGATTATGAAATTTTTTCTCATGTGGAGCTATTGGTTATTGATGAAGCAGCTGCAATTCCATTGCTTGTTGTAAAGGCTCTGCTTGGGCCATATTTAGTGTTTCTGTGCTCTACTGTAAATGGGTAATAATTATAAATGAGCCAACCACAATCATAAATTTTGTAACCATTCGGTTTCCATGGATAGTGATGATGATATTAACCCTATATATCAGTGACCTATATCTATATGAGAATGATCTCAACATTGACCTTGATATGGTTGTATGGATGTGACCTTTGGTACGTCATCAGAATATCCCCAAATATCAGAAAATCCCTAAATCTGGAGAGCTAAAGATCATCACTTTCGATCTGGAGTACTACCCTTGTGATAAATTTGATGACTTTCGATCTCCCATGCTCTACCACTTTGCACTTCACCTTCAATATAGATCAGACCAAGGGCAATTCATTACTCGGTGTTGAGATGGATGAGTTTGTCGAACTAAAATCCATAGCTTAAACTTCATGAAACTAGTGGAGTCAAATTCATGCAAGCACAAACACATCTTACACATCCTCTTTGAAACTCATCCGAAAGAACATTGGAAGACATCTAGAGAGAACCCTACAGCCTAACACAATCCAATGGAATTGACCAAAAAAACACAAATAGAGTCAACCCTACTATAGGAGGAAGGGCCTGCAGTAAGAACTTACCATTTTGCAAGAGCTGAGGGCGAATGCTGTTCTGCAAGAGCTGAGGGCGAATTCTGGGGGCGAATGCAGGGCGAATGTTGTTCTGCAAGAGCTCAGGGCGAATTTTTAGGGTGAATGTTGTTCTGCAAGAGCTCAGGGTGAATACTGAGGGCGAATGTTGTTCTACAAGAGCTGAGGGTGAATGCTGTTCCGCAAGAGCTGAGGGCGAATGCTGTTCTGCAAGAGTTGAGGGCAAATGCTGTTCTGCAAGAGATGAGGGGGAATGTTGAGGGTGAATGATGTTCTGCAAGAGCAGAGGGCGAATGCTGAGGGCGAATGTTGTTCTACAAGAGCTGAGAGCGAATGCTGAAAGAAAATGATGTTCTGCAAGAGCTGAGGGCGAATGTTGTTCTGCAAGAGCGAAGGGCGAATGCGCGCGTGATATCAGACGTTAATGTAGTTTTTAATAAAATCATTTTTATGTAGCGTGCATATAAGTGTCGTATTTTTATGTAGCGCGCATATAATTATCGTTATACCGACGGCAGGCAAAGCGTTTCTATTGCGACAGATGCCTCCAAACGTCGCAATTGCGACACTTAGACATTGTGTCGCACTTGCGACGTTTGGAGGCAACCGTCGCAATAGCGACGCTTTGGGGCATAGTGTCGCAATTGCGATATCTTCCTCCAAACGTCACAATTGCAACACTTTTTCTAAGTGTCTTTATTGCGACACTTTTCTCTAAACGTCGGTATAGCGATGGTTTCGGGCGAGATTGAAAAAAATTGGGGAAACTTCTGACATTTGGTCAAAAGCGTCAGAACCAAGTGTCGGAATTTCCCCCAAATGTACTAGTGTGTGAGAGAGAGAGAGAGAGAGAGAACAAAAAAAAATTAAAAAATCAAATAAAATGTGGATCCACCACCTCTTGGCATGCAAAAAAGATTTACTTAAGGCATCTGAGGACCTCCATGAAGCACCTACAAGAAGAAATGCAAGAAGAATAGCAAGAAGATTAGCAGGAGGAGCAGCGCATGGGCCAATAAAAAAAAAATGAAATAAGTCAGCATGCAGGAAAAACCATAAGGCAGGGAGGATGAATAGGTTTCTCAGAGGATGAGAAACAGTTTCAGCAGGGGGGTGATGACGAGCCTCTAAATTAGACATAAAATAAGGCCCACCTAACCTTTCTTAAGCCCATTTACCTTCCTTATGAACATGAATATATATATATATATATATATATTAAATCTATCCTTTTGCACTTAATAATTTATTCTTATGCTTCAGTATTTTCTTAGGAAGGTTTAAAGGTAATTGCATATTTGTGCCTAATATTGGTTATTTTGTAGAATATTGTGAGAATATTTGGCAGATTATATAGATTTGGAGAAGGAGATTATTTAGGGACTTGCTCCCTGCCACTGGAAGATCAATATTGGAGAATAAATGAGCACAATATCAAGAAATTAGGGAGAAACCTTGGAGATATTCAAGGGGGTTGTCCACCCTCCTTAAATCTCAAAGGAAGCCAAGCAAATCAAGACCAAGTGCACTCAAGCCATACTTCACTTGGAGTCTCCAAAAATTCGAATTCCAAGAGGCAGCCAAGAAACTTAAGACAGAGAGCACTCAATCTTTGTTTATTGGGAGTCAAATGGACTCAATCACTATTTTCAAGGGAGTTGTTGGTAGTTTCCCTGTAGAGTAAATAGAGCAGATCTAGAGCTAGGAAGGAGTTAGTTAGTTAGTTGATTCTAGTCAATTTTCCACTCCATTCTAGTTGATCTGATTCTATTCAAAACTTTTGCTGCGAACTATTAGGCTTTTTTTTTTAATACCTTCGGGATGTAATAAGATTGTATTTTTGTAATGAAATGAGTAGTCAGATATTGTTTTATTGATCTAGTTTCAAAGAGTGAGGCTCATGGGTTAGGACCCAACCCATGTGCCTCAGCTTCTCTGTTGTTTTCATTCTTTCCTTTCTGTCACTTAGCTATTTTATTCCTGATATTTTCATTGTTGTTATAGTTTGTTGTTGTATATTTAATCTGCTTATCTGCGTTGTAGAATAGTTGATGAACTCCATAAAACTATGAGGTAGCCTTCCCCTCTCATCTCTGATAGAGATCGAGGAGGGTAGACCTTCCTGCAGACCAAAAATACTTTCTCTTTATGACTTGTTGCTTTTGATATTAGAGTAGAGTGCAATAACAGTTTCATTCTTTCTTCCACTATTTTTATCACGCATTTCATATGTATTTCAGGCATAAATTAGCAGGGTTTATTGTAGGACATATTGTTAAATCCCTAGAGCAGTTCAGTGGCTCCTCTCGCTTCATTTTCCCTCTCTGCCTTCACGAACTGAGCACTATTTCTACACTTCTATTTCCTCCATTGCCTCTTTTTTGCAACTTCTCCACCCACCTTTTTCCCTAAACGCACTTAAGCCCTTCGGCCCGCCTTATTCCTTTTTTTTGTTATTCATTCTTACCTTACCCTTTTTAACGCAGAACAAATAAAAACCATTCAAAAGCCATCAAAAACATTACCTCCACCTTTGTCCTCGAAATCCCCGCTACTATACTTCACATTTTTCACTCTGTGTGGTTTAAGTTTTTCCCGTTAACACTTACCGCTTCCCAATGCCAATTGCGATATTCACCACATTGCAGATCGCTCACTGCAACCTTTGTCCTTTGTTTCCTTCAACACTTACCGCTTTTGAACGTCGATGTGAGATTTCCACCGCATCGCAGATCACTCACCGTAACCCAAAACATTTCCCTGTTTTCTTTAATGCTTATCTCTTCCAAACGCCGATTGTGATATCGGCCCCACCTCCACGTCACCACTCCACATAGCACATCAAAAATCACATTTTTTGTTATTTTCTTTAACACTTACCGCTCCTATCGGCCAATTGTGATATTGAGATCGCACTCCGCCTTTGGTCCCACCACCACGTCACCCATCGCAAATCGCACTTCGCAGGCACTTCGCTCCCGCTCCCGGACGACCTTTCCAATATATCTTTACTTTTATGATATTGTGATTGCGACATCGCATATCGCAACCTTTGCCTCCATCGCATATTTCACATTATTCCTCTCCAAAGTCATTTATGCGCCATATTATAATGTTTTATAAGGTTTAAACCCTTGCTTTCCACTTCTAAGCCTTGTTTCATGTGCTAAGCCCTCCATTAGCCTCTTTAGCCCTTTTTCTCTCCTCCAAGCTGCAAATCAACACTCTTTTTAATTAGAATTAAGTCATGGGTAGCTTAGTTGCATGGATAGAAGCATGGTAGATAGAGCATAAGGTGGTTTTAATTAGTTTATTTTCAACAATTTAAATTAGTTTCCTTTCTACCACTCCTTTTCAGCAAGTTAAATTAGTTTCCTTTCTGTCATTTCTTTTCAGTAAGTTAAATTAGTTTCATTCTTGTCATTTATATTCAAAAATTTAGTTTAGCTTCCTTTCTGTCATATCTTTTCTACAAATTAGTTTAGTTTCATTGAAGTGTGACAAAATTCACTAAGAACCCTTAGAAATATCACCCTTTCGTAAAGAAGAAGAGGATGACATGAACATAATGCATCTGATGTGTATATAGCACTGTCACCTCCAAGTTTGTATGAACCCCGGGTTGATAAAGTAAATTAGGGCAGCCCTTGGAAGTTTCAACACTCTTGGTGCAATACCGGGGCGCACCAATCACTAGGCCTATACAAGCATGGATGCCTCCACATCTCTCCAGCTAAACCATGAGGAATTTTTCCGTCTATACCCTCTAGTATTTACCATATATCCCACTATTCATTGATCGAGGATTCCTGGGCCCAATGAGGGTATACACAATCAGGCTTTACCGAAATCCCACCTTCACTAGTCCAGCGATTCCTAGGCCTTGTGTTCTCCTCCTAATACCACCCCACTCAGTTTCAAAACCATCTAGTAATCCAACTCAACCAAGTAAGAGAAACCCAATCATACAATGGTTATCCAAAAATGGCAAGGCAAGGATGAAAACCACTGTCACACCTAGAAAAATAAATGTCAGTGGCAGCAAGAGAACCAAATACACACATGCATGTACCATGCATGCCAAAAATATCAAGGAAATCATACATCCAAATCGATACCTGCAAGTAATCATGTTGTTGTTGCTTGATCAAACTCTTCCTTGCTTTATCTTTTATTCCCTTTTCCTTCTTTGTCCTTCCTTTACTTTTCTTGAGCCAATGCTAGAGTGATCCAAGAATACTCTAAGTGTGTAAGAGTATGAGAGAGAGAGAATAGAGAGATAAAACCAAGCTAAAACTTACAAAAATCCATGAACTGATCCTCAGAAGCCTTTTTATCATTGAAGCCTATAATTTCTTCATTTTTCATTATTTTCCTTCATTTTACTCCTCACATGCAACTTTTGACCTTTCACTTTAATTTTCTCCTAATTTCCTTTATTTTCATAAATAAAATTCCAAATAATGCCTCTTTCCTTTTTCGATGCCTTTGCCATTTCCTTTGCCAATTTCCTCTTAGCCATAATAACTGAATTGAACACCCACTAGGATTTTTTCCCAACATTCATTTTGGAATATGTGTCCCATGAACTTGGTCTTATTTTTCCTTGATTAACTTTATTACATGGATTTTTAAACTAGGGTTGTTACATCAGTCAGAAGGAGACACATGTTTTCAGATTGAAGAAGGATCTATATGGCTTAAATAAAGCACCTAGAGCATGGTATGCTAGGATGGATGCATACCTATTGAGACTTGGATTTGTCAAGAGTTATGTTGAACCTAAACTCTATGTTAAAGTGGTCAAGCATGAACCAATTATCATTCGTTTATATGTGGATGATATAATTATTATAATTGTGGAACATCGAATTCAGGAATGCAAAAAACAGTTAGCAGTTGAATTTGATATGAAGGATCTTGGGATTATGTATTACTATTTGAGGCTAGACGTTTAGCAGAAACTAGGTGAAATCAAGGGACATATGTGACCAAGAGTCTACAGAAATTTGGCATGATGGATATCAAGACAATAAAAACTCCCATGATTACTAATCTAAAGAATTTTAGGAGTTCGGATTATATTCTAGTGAATCCTTGTTGTGACAGACTATTGATTGAATCTTTGATATATCTAGTAAATACTAGATCTAAAATTTGTTTTATAGTAAATTTCCTTATTCAATTTCAGATGGATCCAAAGCATGATCATTGGATAACAGTAAACACATCCTAAGATATCTACGTGGAACCAATATAATTCACTTCCTTCAATATGTTGGTAATGAAATCCAACTCATAGGATATACATATTATGATTGGGGTGGAAGTGAGATAGATGGAAGAAGCACTACATTTGGATTCTTCAGTTTGGGATCTTCTGTGATCTCATGGATAAGCAAGACGCAATATATTGTTTCTTTGAGTAGTGTTGAAGCCAAGTATGTTGTTGCAAGTGAAGCTTGCAGAGAAGTTTTTTTTCTCAAGAAGTTTCTATCATATTTATTTGAAGGACCACTAAGCCACACATATACATTATGAAAATGAAATTTGCATATTAAAGTTGACAGTGGACCTGGTGTTTCATGCTAGGGCAAAGAATATAAATAACAAGTATCACTACATCATAAATTTGGTATGAGATGGGGTTGTAAAAATACTTTATATTCTTATAGATGAATAGGTAGTTGACATTCTGACAAAATCATTACCAAAAAAGAAGCTTGAGTACCTAAGAGGAAATCTTGGTTTGGTGGATATCTCTTCTATTATTGAGAAGGAGGGATGATGGACAATATATTCTTCTCTTTATGTGGCATGCACTAGACCAGGACTAACAACCATAAGTCTTAATGAAGGCCATAAAGAAAGAATGGCGTTTGGAGGATTAGATAAGCATCTAAGATTGAAACTTCTTGATGATCATGAAATCCAAGAAAGAATTGAACCTATAGAGCGATATGCTTTGAGTATGTGGTAGGGCATCTAATATCAGAGTAATCAAAGAAGACTGATATACTTTGAGGATTGGAAATCCAAGAGAAGAATAGTCCTAAAATGACATACCTGGTGAACATTTGGATGGAGTATGTGCCTTTATAGGTAGTGTGGTATCTCATGTAAATCCTCCCAACATGATGGTCTCATATAAGTTGAGTTTGTCAAATTAAGGCATTATTGAGAATGTTGGTTTTAATATAGATGTTTAAAATATGGCTTATCAATCTGACTCTTCTTACGAGAATACTTCAATTTTGATATTCCTTGTACTTCATGATGGGATTATGAATACCTTAAGATGGAGTGTTGAAGAATTTAACAAGTGTCATTCTTCATAATGACCTTATAAACATGACATTGTATATTTTTTATATGAAAATAAAAAAATAGTAATTTTAAAAGCATGGATTTCATGCTCAAGTCTTGGTCAAAGCATGTTGATTCATGCTTATAGGAGTTTCTAGGTCAAAGAAGAATTTTTGTCATGTATTATAGTCCTACTTGGACTCATTGTAATAAAAGAAAATAATTATTTTTAAGTCAAGAAAGAATCCTCCAATACCAAGTCAGCCCCAACAAAGATAAGTCATCCTAAAAAATCCTATTTGACCCCTCCAAAAGGCTATAAATAAGAAGGACTTCAACTCGTTTCAATCACTCACTCAAGTAAGTTTGATTTATAATAGTGAAGAAGAAGGAAGAGCGATAAATACAAGAAGAAGAGGAAGAAGTCGAAGATGGAAGGTCTCTTGAGAAAAAAACCTCTTTTTTGTCCACACATGTGAAGCTATATAAGGCTTATGCGCGAGTTATAGGGACCAAAATTGTAGGTAGAAGTTTCAAACCTTGTTGCAGGGAAAAAAATCTTAGGTGAAGTTGCTTTGATCTTCGTTGACTTTTAAAAGACTTGATTTGTTTGGAAGAGATATTATTTGTGGGTCAGCTTGGTTCTTGGGAGGAATTTTTGCTTAATTGGTCTTGAGTGTTGGAATTCTCATTTTGAAATTATTCTATAAGAAGATAAGTATTATTTCTAGGTTTACCCCTTGGAGGGGTTTTCCCTAACTTGGAGCCTATATCTTGTGTACTTTGTGTTCTGAAATTAAAAATTGAAGGTGTTAGCCTCCACAACATCCCAAGGCTAATGAATGGATGCCAACGGAGGTAACCTCAAATCAAGCTTTTCATTTGGTAGCTAGACCTATCAAACCAGAGAGGGCTCTCTCTTGAGATCACAACCAAATGTTTTGACTAGATGAGGAGTATATTTTAGGCTAGTTAGGTCAGCTCTAGGGTTTTGAAAGTTGGATTATTTTGGTCTTGCATCGGGGATGAAAACCAGGTAGCTAGGTCAAATGATCAAAGGGTTACATCTGTAAATATATAAAGGAGCAAGGTAGCAATTATTTAGTGATGGGTTGATAAGAGGCTTAGTATTTTAGCTCAAAAATGAAAATTATAAGAATTGAATGAATCTAGAATGACAACGACCAGCCCATTGCAAGGAATCCAATGCAACTTATTTCGTTGAAAACCGAGTTTGAATGAAGGAGTTATGGTCTGTTAATCGCGTTCAGAACAAGCAATTTCTTATTAAAAATTTGCAGAATAGGTACATGCCGATGACATGGCATCCCAGTCAACATTCAGGGATTCTTATTCAGTTTTAGTCCAATGGGACTACGACAAGTGTCACTGTGGGATTCGCGAGTTTGGTTTGTGAAGGTAAAATTTTTCCAATGACCTCCTAAGGTTGAATTTGGGTTTATGATATTATGTGCTGGAAATTATTTTTTTGTTATTATTAAAATTTGATATATATATATATATATATATATATATATATATATATTTATTTATTTATTTATTTATTTATTTACACATATTATCATATAACCTAAAGTTCATATATATTAATCAAATCCAAGTTCGAATCATTAAACATTTCGAATGACATATTAAGGTTTGAAGTGGGCATATATAAGTCCAATGGTGGGTCCAACAAATATCAATGATGACATATATATTATATCCACAAACAATTCATATTGGTTCGTATTAATATTTGGGGCATGGTATTAACATTCGGGTGGTCCGTTGGCATCATTTCAAAGGTTTCCAAAAACAATACGGGGGTCGAGGTCCAGGTTTGAACCTATGAACTCACCCCGAACAACCCAATGCCCTCACCAATAAATTGCCACCATGTTCCTTGAAATCTTATGCGCGGATTTACTAGTTGAAGGGTTATGACGTAGGTGTCAACGGTGAAAGGAGGGGGCCAACCCCCTCACCATGAAACCTTACCCCGTGACCGTGCCATAGGGCTGATGCGATAAACATGCTTAGTGATAAACATGCATTTAATTATCATTAATGACACAATTAAATTTCTGGCAGATATGGAAAAGTCCGCCAAATGTGGCAAAGCTCTAGAATTAATGGAGCTAACTGGAGTTCTCTCCAGATTTGGAAGCAAAATTGCAGGAGAATTTGTTTTTTCCATAACTGAGGAAATTTTTGACTAATTTTGGCTCAGGAAGAGTCATTATTGGTATATTTTGATGTTTTGGAGCCATTGAAATAGATTTAATAGGTAGAGGAGCTCATCTACATAGGCTTTTGTTGCCTTGAATATTTTTGAAGCCTAGAGCCACCAAGAGGGAAGGTCATGCCCAAAGCATCTGGCAACAAAAATGAGTAAATAAATAGTCATTTCTGAACTATTTTGACATTTTAAACTCATTGGAATAGGTTCCAAGAGAATTTTATGCATGTAAATATAATTTTGAGCACAATTGAGATAATATAGAGGCCAAAGCTATGGAGCTGGACCAAGGAGATGTAGCCCAGGAGGGGTGAACTCCTTCATAAAAACTTTGTTTTAATGGATCAGTTGTTATGGTTTGTTGTTATTTATGATGATGTTTTTTAGCCATTAAATTCATGCTTTATGCTTCCAAATACACTCATAAAATTCAGTTTTAATTACCTCTTTGACACACATAAGAAACAAGGGAACCTATACATCAAGCATAAGATCAATAAATAAGTTTTATATATAAAATTCAAATTAGTGCAACAAAACTAACATTAAAATTCAGATCAAGTTGGTATCAGAGCACAAGGTTGCTAAGGTTGCTTTCTCGATAGTTGCTTGAAGATTTGTGCAAGTTTACTGGTTGAAAATTTGTGATACTAACAAGGTTAAAGTTGCAGAAAGGTGAAGGGAAATTGTTGGTTGCAAGTCCTGAGGTTAGGACCAGAATAAGGAGAGCCGAAAGAGCATTATCCTCACCCAAAATTCCACTTATATTTGCACTTGAATAACCTCAATTTTTGTACCAAGAATCTGATATTGAAGAGGTGAAATTTGTACAAGAAGTTGAGTTGATTGAAGAGGTACAAGCATCAGAAGTTGAGCTTGAATCCATAGCCATCATGTTAGGTGTTGGAGAGACTCAAGGACATTCAGAAGAGGAAGATGTCAAGAGAGACTTCAAAGACATAAAGAGGATGGTTAAAGTTATGTTTGATGTATTTACTGTTGGGATGGTAGGAGAAGGCTCTAAGCCTCCATATGGAGAAGGATCTTCAGATGTTAAGAAGGATGAAGAGAAGAGTTCGAAGGGAAGTGGAGGAAAGATAGCTCCATCTCCACCATATTCATCATCCTCGTCATTGCCATCAGCATCATCATCCACTTCCACTACAAAGACCACTCACACTCACTCAAAATCCATAAAAGGAAAAAATCCATTACTCAAATTGGACATTAAGTTTGAACTACCCAAGTAAATTGGTGAGGTAAATGTAGAGAGTCTTGACAATTGGATACATCAATTGGAGGTGTATTGCAGAATTTAGAACCTTCATGAAGACGACATAAAGATCCAGTTGGCTTCATCAAGGCTAGAAGGAGCAGCACTAGTTTGGTGGGAAGCAAAGACTCAAGAGGAAATGTGAATCCATGGAGAGATATCCATTCCTTGGGTTGAGTTTATTTCTTCCATTAAAATAATTTTTTATCCATTAGCCTACATGCAAAAAGCTATTATGAGTTGGCAAAATTTTAAGCAACTCAAGGGTCAAACAGTTCAAGAGTATACCCAGGAGTTTAGAAAGAGAGCTTTGTTGTTAGGAATAAATTTGAATTCCCAAGCTACACTCTTGAAATACATTGGGGGTTTTCCTTCCTACTTGAATCATACTATTCTTATGTTTAGCCCAAGCAATATATATGAATTTTGTGTACAAGCCACACACTTAGAGGAAAGGGGTAAACAAAACATAGATGAGAAAGGTGAAAGTGAGGGTAAAGGAAAAGGAAAGTTTTTTGGAAGAGGAAAAAGAAATATCTTTGTAAAAAGAGTGAAGGAAAAACTCACATGCAAAAATTGTTCAAAGACTAGCCATGATGAAGACTAGTATTGGCAAGTTCATCCAGAATTGAAATCAAATGGACTGAAAGCCAAAGTGAAGGGTAAAATTGTTGCTATAGATGAACATGACATAGGGTCAGATTCAAGAGATGAGACAAAGATTAAAGCCATGGATTTGAAAGGTAAACATGTTGCAAGCACTAGTACTTCAAATTGTTCAAATGTTACTCATGATGAAGATACAAGAATAGAACTTTTCCATATTAGAGTTGTCTTTAAACATACCAAGATTGATACACTTTTTTATAGTGGGTCACAAGATAACTTGATTTCCGAATATTTACTTAAGAAAATAGGCCATGAAAGAATTAGATATCCAAGACCATATCCTTTGGGTTGGATATGCAAGAATGCAAACTTGCAGGTTACAAGGAAATTCTTACTAAGATTCGCCATTAACTCAAACTTTCTTGATGAAGTTGAGCTTGATGTGGTGTTGGTTGAGATATCAGGTATTGTATTGGGAAGTCCTTATCTGTATGATAGGAAATTTGTATTTCAATGCCATGAGAAGAAGTACCACTTGTTTAAGGATGGTATTAAGTACATTATTAGAGCACATAAGAAGAAGACAGGTTTGTCTCTTATACATGCAAGTGAAATGAATAGGATAGTGAATGTAAGTTAGAACTTGAAATTTTTTATGATCAAACAAAGAGATTTTTTGAATCACACTTTTCAAAAATATGCTTATGCTTGTAATGAGTTGTTTCAAGATGTTAATAGGTTTCCTTTGAAAGAAGGTGAAAAACATTTTCAGTAGTCAACAATAGTGTTGAGCAGTGTTGGAAACAAGATGTCAGTGCAAGAGAGTGAAAAGGTCAAAGAAAAAGCGACAAAACATCTTGGAAAAGAAGGCATGAGTTCCACAAATGTTGGTTTATGGTTTCCAAAAGGTACATGGCAGTGGCGAAGATACTTGGTCAAGATTCGACGCAAGTACAAAGCGAGATCAGCTAAAAATTGCCATGGTGACAATGTGCAAGGTGTGAAGTTTTTAAGTTTCCTTTGATTTTTGACCAAGGTAGGAATAAGATGGTTTCTGTAAGAATAGATTTTTGTTCTGCAAATTCAGAAATATTGCAGCATGACGGTGTCAATGACATCAAGAGAAGGTCGCAAGAATCAAGGAAAAAGTTGACTTTTTGTGAAAAGCTCCAAATGATGAAATTGGGAAAATTTCAGTGGATAGAGACTAGAAGGGTGAGGGAACAATACCCTCATCCACATAATCAGTAAACATAGATATTTTGGGGTCCAAAAGGCTTCTAGTGTGGAGGAATGATAAAAGGCTCGGCATTTTAGCTCAAAACTGAAAGTGCTCCGAATTGAATGAAACGAGAATGACAGCTAGCTTCCCATCACAAGGAATCCAACACAACTCGTTTCATTGAAAACTAAGTTTTGATGAAGGATTTATGGTATGTTGATCATTGTTCAAAACAGATAATTTTTTATTAAAAATTTGCAGAACAGGTACAAGTTGATGACATGGTAGCCCAGTCAAAATTCATGGATTATTATCAAAAAATATCAACGATGGCATATTTATTAAATCTACAGACAATTCATATGGGTTCGTATTAATATTTGGAGCGTGGTATTAAAGTTCGGGTGGTCCATTGGCACTATTTCAAAGGTTGCCAAAAACAATACGGGGGTAGAGGTCCAGGATTGAACCTATGACCTCACCCCCAAAAACCCAGCACCCTCACCAATACGCTACCACCATGTTCCTTAAAATATTATGTATGGATTTACTAGTTGAAGGGTGATGCAGGTGCCGATAGCGAAAGGAGGGGGCCAGGCCCCCCCCTCACCATGAAACCTTACCCCATGACCATGCCGGAGGGCTGATGCGATAAATGTGCTTAGTGATAAACATGTATTTAATTACCATTAATGACACGATTAACTTGGTGGAAGAGATGGCAGAGTCCGCCAAATGTTGCGAAGCTCCAGAATTAGTGGAGCTAACTAGAGTTCTCTCCAGATTTGGAGGCAAAATTGCAGGAGATTTTTTTTTTCCATAACTGAGGCAATTTTCGACCAATTTTGGCTCAAGAAGAGTCATTATTGGTATATTTTTATGTTTTGGAGCCATTTGAATAGGTTTCAGAGGCAGCAGAGCTCATCTACATAGGTTTTTTTTCCCTTGAATATTTTTTAAGACTAGGGCCACCAGGAGGGAAGATCATGCCCATAGCATTTGGTAACCAAATTGAATAAATAAATAGTCATTTCTAATATATTTAGAGATTTTTAACTCATTAGAATAGGTTCCAAGAGCATTTGATTCATGTAAATAAAATTTTGAGCACAATTGGCTAATATAGAGGCCCAAGCTATGGAGCTGGACCAAGGAGATGTAACCCAGGAGTGGTGAACTCCATAAAAACTCTGTTTTAATGGATCAGTTGTTATGGTTTGTTGTTATTTATATTGTTGATTTTCAACCATTTAAATTCATGATTTATGCTTCCAAATACACTCATTAAATTCAGTTTTAATTACCTCTTTGACAAACATAAGAAACAAGGGAACCTGTACATCAAGCATAAGACTAGTAAATAAGTTTTATATCTGAAATTGAAATTAGCACATAAAAACTAAAATTAAAATTCAGATCAAGGGCTTAGGGTTTCGTTGGTGTAGTTTAGGTTTTGAGAGAGTGGAGAGGATCTTAATGAGCATGCATCATGAATTCATTAAAACTTAAAGAAATAAACATGAAATGATGTTCCCAAAAAAAACAGAGCTATGAAAGAATTATGCTTATCGAAATTTTAGGAAGATCATTAAAGAAAGAAAGGCATGGAAATAGAGAATAAATATCATTTATAAAAGACTCTAACAGAGAAAATACATCATAAAAAACTCACTGCACATGAATTCCTAGATAATAGATGCAACTTTTCCTCTGAATTTTTGAATAAAAGCTGAAGCACATGCTACGATGGCCTCAAAAATCTGATGTCCAACTCTGAAAATGACTAATAAAGGAATACATATAGAAAAAATATCACTTACCCTCTCTCAAGGGTCGAATCCATGAGTTTTTGAGCTGATCACTTGATCCATCTACCTAAAACCTAACAACTAGGGAGGTTTCTAACATCTCCCCAAGATAAACAAATTGATTCCTTTGACCATTTTTGACATTTACAAGCATGTATCTACCCTAATGTACTATTGACCTACCTAATTACACCTTATGACATCATTACATCATCATCATTTAAAAATTACATGCATTAAAGTCAAACTAGATGAATTTGATGGAGAAAAATGACATTCTGGAGAAAACACAGTGAATTCAGGAGAAAACGTAGTGTGGTTGGGATACTGGAATTTTTTAGGCCTTCCCTGTGTCAAAATGTTAATCTGAGAGTTGTTGTGGATATCCCTAGATGTTTTCTACATGATACGCTCATCAACCACTAAAAAATGTTGCTTCTAGCCTTCCAAAACGTCAATCTCCCAAGCCTACTCAGAAAACACGACGTGGCCTCCAAAAAGAGGGCAGAAAGATAATTTTTTGATGGTTTTTTAGAATGTTGAGCCTCCAAAAGTTGTTGAAAAGGCTGCTATGATGAATATGATTTATGTATAGGCCAAGAAGAATCCACCCATGGAAGGAATTCATCCATTTGACCTCCACAGCAAAAGCGCAACATGGCCCATGCTGTGTTTTTACCAGTGTGATTGTTTTCAAAAATTTCCAAATTTCACCAAAATTTACAAAAATGAAAAATTTATTCCAAAAATCTTCAAAATTGGTCCAGTAATGCTATATTAGGCTCTGATATGGTGTGCTATGCTATTATAGAATCATCAACAAGCAGGTCTAACTTACCCTTCCCCTTTTAGCTGATTAGGGTTTCCTTCAGCTTTGCTTTCAATTGTTAGAATTTGACTTTGCAATTTTGATTCCTTGTGTAGTAGTGGGTAGCCATATTACTTTGAAACTTTTTGTCTCCGTTGTATTTTTCAAGGAGATTCTCTAAGTGACAATTCATTGTGCCAATCCAGAACTCTCTATTTTCATTGATTTCCATGGCTATCCTCTCTTCTCCGGGTCTATCTCGGCAGAAGTTCTTCAAAGGGGCTGAGATGACTTAAAATGGGAACTGATTTTAGGCTAGTAAATAGATAGGAAGGTTTGATTTAAATTTTTTGGGTTTTTGTTGAAAAAATGGGAAAAACAATTTTGGGCTCGAGGATGAGGCCAGATCTTTGCAGAATTCGAGTTGGGGCAAGGTAGGCAGTAGTCTTGATGCTTTTTGATTAGGTGTATGGATGGATCAGAATGAAAAGGAGCTGAAGAGGGCAAGGGAGAACAGGACTCCTCTCCAAACTGGCGAAAACATGTAAAACTAAACAAATTTAAAGGCAGAGCACTGGAAACAATGGATTCAACCTCATTTACTCATTCATTTAGTTTCAGAAGCAAAAGAAGGGAATGGCATACATTAAACATTAAAGAACTTACAAATAACTGAGAGAACACACCATCAAAACTGAAAGCCACAAGAATCCCAACAGGTGCTGCAAAACCTTTGATCTTTCCTTAGCCAAAATGTAGAAAATATGTACAATAGTGTGCCAAACTTTTCCCAAGAGTCCAACCTGTCCAACCCTGATAGTGTCTCAGAAATTACATCATATAGACCATCCTAACCCCTTCCCATGCCTCTAGGGGTCGAATTCCTCCTTCTAGGAGCAGTTTCAACCAATTCTAAACAAGGAGCTAAAATCTAGGCAGCCAAACAACTTGCCTCTAAAAGGAAGGAAACTGATTCATTTACTTGATTTTCACTTTTTTGTGAGTGAATCTTCTAGAATAGGTAAAAGTGAGTCAAATTTACATTACAATCACAAAATTACATCAAGACAACTCAAAAATTACATCCACAATCAAAACTGGTCCAACTGGCCAAAATTCTGAGCTGGAATATGAAAAATTAGCCAAAAATATCTATGCGCCGCGCGCCTGAGCTCTATGCGTCGCACGCCTTTAAACCTATTTTTGGGGCACTTCCCGGAATAAAAATCAAGCTCATGATAGCTTGTTGGAAAGCCCTGGATGTCTGCTATCCAACCCAAGTGTAATTTCCCAATTTGGAGCTCATTTGCCCCTCCAAAACTTCATTCTCCCACAAGTACTTCCTGCTGGTGCAAAAGGTGGCAGAAAGGTGATTTTCATGGTGTTTTTGGCCCTTTTGATCATCCAGAACTTGGTGAAATGCTTCGGCCATTTCTAAGCATGCATAACTTACCATGAAAAATCCAAAAATACAAATTTTTCCTCCAGCAAGTGTCCCAATCATAAGCGCGCGTCGTGACGCACTACGCGTTGGGCTGAAAAACCTGTTTTGAGACCAAAATTTTCCAAAATGAAAAAAACTTCTCCAAATTTGCTGAAATTCGGAGCGAAGATTCCCCATCATACCTCATGCTCAACCAATGAAGCCTCGGCCAAAATCTGGAGTGGATCAGGCCTCTTTCGGTGTTTCAGTGCTCTGCTCAACCTCCTCTTCAGAATCTTAATTTTTGCTTTGCAGACGTGCATGCGGGCCCAATAATGACCTTTCATGTGACGGAGCATGTCTTTGTCTCTATTGGCCTTTGCCAACAACTTCTCCAGATGAATGTTAACATGCATGAGTTCGGTCTCTTGCTCAACTGGTGTCAAGACTCTCCCTCATCATGAACTACCTCGAGAGGCGGCTGTGATGCTGAGAAGAAGTCACGGGAGATGAAATCCTCCCAAGCAATGCCCTGCTGTGTCAACTGATGTACCACCATGATTTTGATCAGCGCGTAATGATATATACTGCTATGCTATTGTGCTGGGGTCTTCTTCTGTACAAGAAATGTCATCCGCTCTATGTTGCGATACATGAAGTATGGAATGCTCATCATACGTACCCTCGTGAAATGCATCAACAAACGGATATGGTACGCATAGAGGCGCGAGAATCTTCCCTCGCAACTGAAATATCGAATGATGAGTTTCATCAATGGTGCAAACTCATCCTTTAGAAATCTAAATGGAAATACCCTGCTCAGCTGCCTCATATACCCAGGTTTGATGTATGGCTCATAGTAGGATTTCTTTAGCTGTTGTCTTTTGTTCCATTCCTCTCCTATGTTTGGTATCCCGGTGGCCTGAGCAATGGTCTCTGGTGACAGAATGAAGTTAACTCCGGCAAGGTTTACACGGCCATCATGTTAATGTAGAACAAATAGACGAGCTAGCTCATGATGATGCTGGGTTTGTGAAATCATCTCACAGTACTGGAAACATGACTGATGCTGAAAACAATCCATTGCAAGCGGGCAAGCCTGCAATTGAGCCAAAGAAGTAGGCTCCTCCCTGACATGCCTACCACTTTTTCCACTTTTGTGAGACCTCCGTGGCACATTAACCTCTGCTGTGGAATCACTGTCATACTCCTGCTCATAAACTGAATCCGTCTCTGACATGGCGCTGAAATCAAGATGTTTGCAAAATATATGCTGATATAGGTATAGTGAAAACAAGAGTTCAGTGTATGCTCTAATCCCGAATGTGTCACATGTGTATCAAAGTGTTATAGGAAAGCCACAATGATAAAGGTTCTTTCAAATGAGTTTGAATGGAAAACAGTCACTGCTTTGACTACATGGGGATTTTGACAAGTGAGTAGGAAGGAGTATAATGTAGTGTACAACCCTTGCAATGATATTTAGGCTTTGTCAAGGGAGAATGGGAACAGTGAATATGGGACTGTTTTACAATATAAATGATAAACAGTGTGACAATGACAGTGGTAATGATAGCAGTGATTTGAATAGGAGAGAAAGAGCGTGAGGCTATGGTAAACCACAAGCGATGACACCAATAATAATAGAGAGCATGAGCATATATTTCAATAACACAAGTCTGGAAACCCCCATAATATCACTAACATGTCTTTCAAAACCCTAGGGAGTGATTTTAGTAATGAACATAGGGTTTATATTTCACCACATCAAACAATTGTTTTTCCATTTTCGAAATACCATAACATGTCCATGATTCACTAAGTAAGCATTAATAACTTACTTGCAAGCAAAATGAGGTAATTTGGCATGAATCTGGGCGAAGGAGTAAAAATTTTTGGCACTGAAACTCTACGCGTCGCGCGCATGTCCAGTGCGCCGTGCGCTGTGTATGCGTCGCGCGCGTGCAAAAATGCACGGGCCTGTGATGCCCAATGCGTCGCGCGCCCTGTGTGCGTCGCGCGCCACCTGTATGCGCCGCGCGCACTTCCACTTCGACTTCCACGGCTTTGAAAACAAGTTTTCGCCCTTCAACTCTCCAATTCGACCTTTTCTTTGGGAATTTGTGAAAATGACTTGTCCTCCATGGTTTATATAGGTTGAAAAATATCTCATAAGAATCAGATTTGATTTTAATTTTCTCCATAACCCACTTTGTAATGTTTGGCAATCTTGGCACTTTATCATTTAATGCAATTCTGTCTTTTGGCTTTTCACTTCTTTTTCTGAGTTTTGGACTGATGTAATGATTTGATTTTTGCAGGGATTTTGGCATTTTGACTTCGGCAAAGACCAGAGGCTTGCTTTTAACTTTTTATGGTGGAACAAATACAAAATTATTACAAAAAATAAAATTGACAGTTTCTAGTTCAAAACAGAGTTTTGGACTAGAAATGTCTTCAAATGTTTTTGAGAATAAAAATATGAAATAGGAACCTTTTCGAAACCATCCTCATGGCCTGCGGGCTTTTATTGCATGTATCAAAGGACTGAAAACCCTAGACTCTAGGACTAAAGACTCTTGTTGACGAAAATAATCATTTATGACCATGAATGATGTGACCTGAACTTCGATGATTTTTTAGGAGTTTTAATTAGCCCTGCAGGTACAAGCATGAGGAAATACAAGACGACCAGACCCTCACGTCAGTCAATGGCATGCCCCTAGCGAAATGCAACGAAGTGAAGAGAGCGAGACACCTAAAAATGATATGCAAAAAGCGAAATGATCTCTGACGGAGGGTTGTAAGGACCGACTCTA
>CM076578.1:1541400635-1541594744 GCA_034641835.2 Pinus albicaulis | reverse complement strand
TCAACATATAATTTCTTCGTAGATTTCTGCATAGATTAATGCCCAGAATATGTTTATAATTAACACTTAATACAATTTCTCCCTCGCTTCCTAAATGAACTAGTCAGTTCAGTATTGAACCTCAATTTTCAAACTTCTTTCCTACCAATTTGACCAAGAATAGTAATGGCTACGTAATTTTCAAACCAAAATTTTCATCAATAAACCAAATACAATCAATTACAAAAAATCCTCTGCATCCATGGCCAGATTTTCAATCAATGGCCCTTTTACAAAAGCCCGTAGGCTTGCAAACTTGTTGTCCAAACCTCACTATCTATTTACTCTATTTTCCTTGATTTTTTTTGCCTTTGAGGCTCATAAATTTATACAAATTGAATTGAACCAATTTAGGTTCAAATCCCCTTAATCACTCAACAAACCCTCAAATATCTCAACAAATCCTACAATCTAGATTTATCCCTAAAATCTTGAAACTAAAATCTAACTTAGGCTCATAATTAATTCTCAAATATCTAAAATCTATTTCTCTCATGTTCTCCAAATTATTTTGGGAACATTTACAAATCCTCACAATAATTAATTAAAAATATAATTTAATCACTCAAAAATCTCACTAATATTTACATAATTTAACATTTTCTCAAAAACATGAGACCCCTTAGTTTAAATAAAATACAAGGTATTTTCCCGAGCTAATGCTCCTGCATCAACTCAGAAATAAGCCACCTCGAGGGGGAAACCTCCAATACATTACATAAATGAACAATTCTTGGATGATACAATTTACAAAACCTCCTTTCTATATATAGGAGTCCATGGGGCCATAATGTAATCCTAGTGGGCCACAATGTAATCCTAGCCGACCTAACAATAATAATTTAAGGGCACAATAATAACAAAATGGGGGTTACAAGGGTACAACGATAACAATAAGGGGTTTACACTAACAATAATAAGGGGCTATACTAGTGATATAGGGACCTAACATCGATTTTATGACTATTAACCTTCACTCGACGGGGAACGCTTATACTATCGTAGCCATGTACTACTTCACCAAATGGGTCAGATTATGCCTACACTTACTATCAAATAAAAGACAAGAACATTACCATTCAATCATGTAATTTCTAGGTTTGGTGTCCCTCAAGCCATTGTTACCGATCATGGTTCCCATTTTCGGCATTACATGGTGGCGTATTTGACTTCCAAGTTGGGTCTGCATCACGATAGCTCAACGTTGTACTACCCTCAGGCCAATGGCCAAGTTGAAGTCGTGAACAAAGTTCTCGTCACTATGCTTCAACATACGATTGGGATGCACAAGTAAAATTGGCATCTCATGTTGTTTTCAGCTCTTTGGGCTTATCGAACCTCAGTGAAGGATGTGACTGGATTCACTCCATTCTAGATTGTCTATGGTCTGGAAGCTACCCTTCCAATTGAATGTGAAATTCCTTCTCTCAAACTAGTTGTTGAATTACTGCCGAATACTTAGCCAGAAAAAGAGCATCCTCTATGTTTAGAGAGGCTTGACGAAATTCGCCAACTTGCTACTCTGGTCATAGAAGCACAAAAAAAGTGGGTCAAAGCTCATTTTGACTAGTCGATTTCCCCTCGTTACTTTATAGAAGGAGACCTCATCCTCCTATATGACCAAGCTCATGATAAGATGGGGGCTGGAAAATTTCAACCCATGTGGCATAGGCCCTACATTGTTAAGCACATTTTGCATAATGGGGCTTATGAGCTTATTGATTATGAAGGTCATCCTCTAGATTAGCCTAGAAATGGGTTGTATCTTAAAAAGTACTATGCATGAGTCATTCAGCATGTTTTTTGTACATAGGTGTTCTTTTCATTTTTGTACATTTTTTTGGCTTGGTGTGCTTTGAAAGCATTTTCCTTCTTATTGGATCATTTCTTTTCGTGTAGATGTCCATTACCCCTTATGTCGGTTTCGCGAATGGTGCTTCCCACAGTACCTGGAACCTGTCTTCAACAACCTCGGTGATTTATGATCTTGCTGGTGATTTGATAGACCTTCAAGGTATCTGTCTAGCACGAACCACAAACAATGTCATTGAATATAGTGTTGTTATTGAACTATTAACCGAAGCCATTGCTCTCAACATTCATGCATTGACTGTTAACCTAGACTCACAACTTGTTGTTCTTCAAATTAATGGGAATTATTATGTTAGAAACCCTCACATCTTAAGGTTGTATTTGTGTGTTCGTTTACTGGAAAGACACTTTGATTACATTATATATCAACATATTCTAAGATGAAATAATGCGTTAACTGATACAGTAGCCAATATTGTATTAGATAGACATTTGAAAATTTTGTAAAAATCATCATCACATGACAAGATCCATACAACAAGTGTATATATATATGTGTGTGTGTGTGTGTGTGTGTGTGTGTGTGTGTGTGTGGAGTGTTTGCATCCATGTGCATCATAAGTTCAAAAAATATGTATGTTTCGGTTACATCCTGAAACATCATGTCTCTAAAAAAATATGCGGAAATGAAATCCTAGGTGTCTAGTCGGCGTGACGCTCATGATAGCACGTCACTGCCCGTACGAGCCGTCTCAACAAGCGGTGAACACTGTTCAACACCCCTGCAGTGTGTCTCTGGTACACGCAAGGAACATCATCGAACCACACATAGTCCGGGATCCCATGGGAGATTCCCTCCAGGTTGCATATGATTTCCTCCTCCTCACCTCCCTCGCCATGAGGGGCCACATCAAAGTCACGAGGAATCCTCCGTGCTATTGGCGACATGCCTGCAGGTCTTTCTGGGCCAACATCTGAAATTACATGGATTAATGTCAGAACGTGCATAACAAAAAAAGATCATAATACTCATCAAAATAAAATAAAAAATGAGTCTTACCAAGTACTTCATCCCAATCCTCTCCTTTTGGGAGTGGGACATCTGCATCATCGGTGAAATTCGTGCGAGAGTAGGGCTAGTCCTCCATGACAATCAGTTGTCGACGGAGCCACTCAAAGAACTCTGGTCTCCAGGACATTTTTTGATCACCCCCTGACCTTGGCATCAAAGTTTCCCAACGGATTATCCATGGCCCCTAGGCTAGTGGTGTCAGAACTATCACCTCCTAACGTTGGAATATTAGTAATCGTTCCAATATGAAAGGTACCAATATGGACCCGTAACCGAACTACTTCAGCTTGTTGCTCTTTCATTTTGTCATTTGGTGTTTCATGTTGATTTTTACTGCCTTTTCCCAGTTGTAGAGGGTCGGTGCAATGTAATATACAACAAGAAGTAGTTGTGTTTTTGTGGCCTCATGCGGAGCTTGCGATCCAACAACTCGCGTGATGGTGTGCAGCACTACCTTTAGTGCCAAATCCGAAATAGTTTGGATATCCACCTTTCCGCTTTTGGCCCCTTTCCTTGCCCCTGGGCACACTCTGTCGATAACCATACTCATGTTTTCCATTGTGGGCCGAGTACCGGTCAGGATTGGTACTGCCCCCCTCCGCGACAATCCAATTATGAAGTAAATATCTGAGACCTAAATCTCAAGTTCCTGATCATGAATAATGATTTTTTCCTGATCAATTTCCCAGACACTAATCAAGTACTGCAATAGCTCCGGTTAAGCCCTGAGACATGGTGCCATAAAGAAGTTCTTGAGCCCGCAATCTCTGAGAGCCTCAATGTTACACTAAATTTGTCACCATGACGTTTAGCTATCTATATGGGTTTATCATTACCTGTTTATTGCTCCCTTAGAGGTCCAAAAAAATAAAGTTCCTAAATCAAGTCTTGGAATTTGGAAAAAGCTTATTAAAACCCTAAAAAGCCCAACTTTGCACTTTTCCTAGTCCTTTCCTGCGGTACCGCAATTTATTGCTATAAAACCGGCAACACATCCCACGCGTTCTTCTCATTAAAACTGCGGACCCCCGTAAAAGGTAAAATAAGAAGAAAAGTAAGTTCTAGAAGCCTATCTGATCGAATATTCTCCCAGTTGGGGCCTTCTAGAAGCATTATCTGGTCGAGCTTCACCCCTTCCATTCATGAACCTTTATCCCTTCATTAATGGAGTTATCCCTTGGTTTTTGGAGCTGAAATCCCATGATGAGAGGGCTTTATCCCTTCCTTATTGGAGCTGAAACTACTTCCCTTCTGCTATAAATTGAGACCATGTTTCAGTCTCAAGGGTACTTAGAACTTGGTAGTTTTGAGGTGAATTGTTGAAGAAATTATACTCTCCACATTAAGCATCAATGGCATGAGAGAGATTACATACTCATGGTCATAGTCTCATTCTGAATCAGAGAGTTGGAGTCTTGTCAAACTGTTCGGGACCCCGGAAGAACCTGTACAAACATCAAGGCATTAAGGTTGTAAGGTTTCTTCTTTTATTCAAAGTTAATACAAATGGATTCTATTTTCTCATTAAGTTGTTCATCTATCTTTTGAATAATTTAAATCTTGGATTCTTTGATCACTAAGATAGATTATTGCTTTTGAATGATCATATCTTGCAGATGCTTTTGATCTTGTTTGCTTGTCTTTGATCACAGATTTATACGCTTGATCAATATCGTCTGGAGCGACTAGATTGAAGATCGAGTAAAGAGTTGGACTTCAGGTAGGAGCATCTCTCCTTAGTTAATTAATAATTCTTAAGCATAATGGTCTAGAGAAAATGGTCTACATTTGTCTATTTGTTTCTAGATATCCTTAGGATACTAGGGAGATCGCTATTGTCCGCAAGAAGGATTAATCCATCTAACAAAATGGCGACTCCACTGGGGAATTATCTAAACTTAGTTTTCTTTTATTTTCAGTTTGATTTTTGAGATTTATTTGAGATTTCTTTGATTGAGATTAGCTCAAAACTTGATTGGGTAGAAAACTCAATCAGATCCCTGATTGTAAATCTGTATTTTTATTTTTTCTCTACTTTTCATGCCTTCCGCACTTTTGTCTTAAAAACAGAGCGGTAGACTTAGCAATTGTTAGTAGAATACAGTGCGGTACCCCACCTTATTCCATTAAAAACTGCGGACCTCTAGAAAATTTTAGAAAAAGTAGAAATTTTGTTTTCTGGCATCCCATTACTTGATTTTTGTTCTTTACCCAATTTGTCTTGACCGTCAAAGACTTCTGTGAAAAGTTTCTTGTAGTAATTCTATGTTTAAAGTGACCTTTTCAGTTAGTTTTCTTTTATGAGTAAATGTTGCCTTGTCCTCCCATTGCTCTAAATCAGAAACTTCTGTATACATCAGCTACTTGGTATGACATTGTTCTGTTGAGCCATTGAACTTGATGCAATTATTACTCTTATGAAAAAGTGATTTTGTTTTCATTAGCAAACTTAGAAAACCTTCTGGATAGATAAGGTCTGAATATCATTTTTAAAACTGTTATTGGATGCTTTATCTTCTTACTGAAATAAGTAGGAAGATCTTGGTTAGATTACAAACTAAGTTAAGACATCCTACAACTTTTAGATAGAGTTCAAGATTAGAAATTTCTTTTAGTTTTGAATTTTGTAGTTTTAAGACTTTTTTATTTTCTTTTGGAAGAAGTTTGTTTTTGTTTCCGATTTTAATCATATAGGGAATTTCATTTTGGGCAAAAGATCTTTTTGGAATTGAATTCTCTGAATTGTCTTCTTTTCAAAGTTTCTCATGTAATAAAGAAAGAATTGATATTTTGAAAGTTGTTGAAATCTCTCAACTCTTTCCTCTAGTTATATTTCATTGAAAAGAAATGAGTTGTTTATCATATAGATGCATTATAGCGTATTTTGAGTCGGGTCATTAAAACATCATCAAAGTTTCATTTCCGTACCTATTGCCCTAAGAAAATGCTAATTAAAAGTAACACTTAATTAAAATCAATCTAGAAATTTTATATTTTCTAGGGCTCTTTTCCACCAACATAGCTTAGGCTAGTGTCTTGGAATAGGTTTTAGTTAAATTTCCAAGACAGTAAAAACAAACAAGTAGTTGATCTTGCGGTAGAAAAATCCAATTGTAGCATGTATGCTCTGGGAAGCCCCTCCTAAAGGAGTCAAGCACGAGATCATATCCGAACTAGTGAGGTAATCATACCTATCTTATTGGGAACGATAGGAGATGTGCAAGTATTAAAAACGGTAAACCTCAGATAGACCATTGTCAAGGAGCCTGGGGTCACTTGTTGGTAAACCTTGGATTATGTCAAGGAGCCTTCAAGGGGATTAAACTTGTTACTCTTCCCTTGCGTGATCGTAGACTGTCCCCCAGGTATATGTGTTCCCGTTGGTGACCTTAGTGGCCATAATTTAGGATTCTTTCACAAGGTGACGGTGGAGGAGAGGTCCAACTGTACCTGGAGCAGACGTCGGCTAGACTCACTTGGACTCTTCGAAGGGTTATCTTCACTCGAGATGTTTTAAGTGGAGAAACTTGCACCGGTCTGTTTCATTAAGCAGGTTGTCGAGGTAACTGTTCCAATCGCAATTTTTGCATTAAAATTCTACGATGTTGGATTTCATCACCAACTAGTGTTTTTAGTGCGGGGATCTACTTTTTGTGTGTGGATTGATCTCTTAGATTTTTTATAGGCGTGTGATTCATTTGATTGTTTCTTAGTGACCTTAGGATCATTTGATTGAAATTTTCTTTGTTTGTGTGTGTTAAAAGTTTTAATCGTGGCATAATTACCAAGATAGTCGCGTAGAACTCAAGGGAAACCCCCTGAGTATGCACCAAGTTAATTAGAAAAACTTAAATCTATGATACCAAATGTTATCAGTAGAACTGGATTAACAGAACACGGAGAATCATCCATAATTATTCATCCTGATTCTGAAGTAGATCAACCGCAAATAGCAGAACATACTCCACAGACAATTTCGATTTCCGAATTAACTGAAGTTGCTTATGCAACAAGTAAGTTATGAGTTGAAAAACCTGAAATTTTTGAACCGGAAACTGAATCTGCTACGTCTGAACCTACTTTAGATTTCGCTACTCCAACTTCTAGTCATCCTGATTCACCTAGAGTAAGAAACCAGATCACAGAAGATCTTCCTCCTGGTCTCATTAGTATTGAAGAAATTACAGATACTAAAGAAGAAGTTGTTCTTCCTTCAGCTCAGGAATCTTTAAATCTTAGAGAACGTGAATCAATTTTTTACAGTCCTTTCAGACAAGACGCTTGGTATTCTTCATTAACAGATTTTCTACAAAACGTAGGTCTAGAGTATTCGCCACCCCGAATTCCTTTTTTCCCTATACCAATAGGTTATAGACCTCCGCTAAACATGTCTAGTGAGTCATCTATGTTTACTGAATCACTAGAAACATTTTTGTATGGTGGTCCGTCTGTTCCTGTAGGCTATCAGTCGCTCTCTGGTACATTCTCAGGAGCATCTCCCTCTTCCCAACAAACTAATGTCATCATCTGGCTCGAATGAATCAAATACTGGAACTTTGAACAATGAGAAAATTTATATGATGTCTGGAAATATCATAAACCCCGAATCTCAAGGTAGTAATTTATCTCTTGGGGGGCAATCTCAAAGTAGTCAAATACAGCCTAGGGGGCAACCTCAAGGACAATACATACCTTAGGTTCAATATCAACCTCAAGGTCAACCTCAGGGACAATATATGCCTCAAGGTCAGTACGTGCCTCAAGGTCAATATCAAGCTCAAGGGCAGTACCCAGCTCAAGGATTGCAACCTCCTTTAGGACAACAGTTCTATTCAGAATAGAAAATGTTACAAGGAGGTGGAAATTAACCAGTCAATTATCAGCCATATGTTCAACCAAGTTACGGTCTGTCTTATGCACAACATTAATTGGGACCTTTATATCCCGGAATGGTGTGGGATCCATACCAAGTCCAACAGAATTTACAACCAAATGTGCAAGTACCTTATTATCAAGCTCGACAACACGTTGGTTGTAATCAAACCCAACAATCTGTCCAACCTACCATTCAAATACCTGCATCTGTTCCTGTTCAACAGCCTGGTCCGAGTACACCTACGACTCCGCCATAAACTGCTGCTCAGACTTCTGTTCAACCGACCACACCTATTCCTGGAGTGTCTACAGCTCCTATTATTTCTGCCCCTCAAACATCGGTACAGATTCCTCAAGTCTCTATTCCGCAGTCTGGACCTACAATTCAGACTATTGTTTAGATGCCGAAAGGAAAACCTGGTACAAGTACAGTTATAACAAGTCAACCTTAGTTTACTTATCAATTGTATCAGGGGCCGTACCAACATGGACCTATTCAAAATCCAGCTTACCCGCAACAACCGTACCCTAGGTATACATATCAGACACTTGTTCAACCCCAGTATGGTCTGGTTATTCCTGGTTACCCAGGAGGCATTCTGATTCCCAATGCATAGGCTATTCCTGGATATCCTGGTTATCCTCCTCCAAGGACTGGTTTAGTCTCACAAGGCTATCAACAAGACCCTACCCGTCGATTACCTTTCATAGCAACTTTAGATCTACCTGATTTATCTCGCCTTACGAATGATCCTATATATTATCATCCGTATTGGCCGCCTATGCTACATAATTTTCCTAGTAATATCCCTAAGTTTGAAGGAAAATCAAGAGAGGATCCTTCTAACCATGTCATGACTTACCACATTTGGTGTGCATCCAACTCATTAATCGATGATTCCATTCGACTTAGACTTTTTCAAAGAACGTTAATAGGATTAGCTGCCAAGTGGTACATTGAATTACCACGAGGCTCATTTACCAATTTCAACACTCTAGCAACTGCTTTCTTAACTCATTTTCAGTTGCCAGTCAGATACGACAATGACACAAAATTATTAACTTCACTAAAACAATCTACGTCTACGTACATATCAAATCATATACATGAATGGAGACGTAGAAGACGTTTGGTAAAAGTTTTTATCCCGAATCAAATATTGACAGAATGGTTTATTAAATCATTGCTACCAAAAATCATTGAAGATGTAGCTAAAGGAGGAGTTGTTACTGAAAAACAAGTTATTGCTCAAGCTCAGTATCTTGACTTGGTATACACCCAGTCAGGTACTTTGTACAAGAAAATTCTCGATTTACCGCGTCCTAGTCAGATAACAGAAACTCCTTCAGGGTCTCATGCCGCTGATGGTGTAATCTGTTCAATTAGTGCGACTGAGAGTAAGAAGAAATCTTCAAAGGTTACTTCTCCCATAATAACTTTACCTGATTCACCAAAAGGAGAATCTTCCCTAGAAACTTCTGCCGATATTCACATTGTAGATTCATCAACTACAAAGTCAAAATCAGGCAACAAGAAGAAAGGGAAGAATAAAAGTAAACAGACTTCATCTCCCAAGGAAAAAACTGATAAAAATGAATCAACTGATGATAAATGGAAACCTCATTATCCTTGTCTTATCTGTGACGAGGATCATTTCAGCAAGGAATGTTCACATAGGGCCGAGGTATCTAAGTTCGTCAAAGGTTCATCCACCCCTGCTGTTTTGAAGGATCCTTTTCCTGTTCAAGATAGCAAAATGATTGGATCTTCTTCTAATGCATTAGCAGGTGTTTTGATGGTTGCGACTCGATCGCAAGATTATGGTAGTAAAAATCCCGTTGCTGGTAAAGAAGTATAAAATTCTAATTCTGCACTAGCTACATCTCCTTCGGTTTCTGATCCACTGCATATCGAGAAACCAAATCCTGATTTAGTAATCAAACTGTCTGCTAAAGGTGTACTTTGTAAATCAGCTTTCAATCCACATGCGAGAGCTGCTCAAAATTACAACATTGTGGAGGATTTAGAAATATCTCCTTCAGCCATGTCAGCCTTGGAAGTGTTGCAATCATGTCCAGCACAAAGGAAATTACTCTTATAAGCAATTGGAGCTGTAGATCTTCAGAATTCGAACCTCATGGTCTTCGATTTAGAAAATTTTACACCTCATCTCCCTCATCAAATGGCTTTTTAGATCCCAGTACTAGTCAAAAACAGACGTTGCTTTTGTGCTGTTATTGATGAAGGAGCATATATGTGTATCATGTCGTTAAACTGTTGGAAATCACTTGGTTCTCCAACTCTTAACCAGTCACCCACAATCCTCAAAGCTTTTGATGGAAGAGGATACCATCCATTCAAAATTTTACAGGATCTACCTATAGAGGTCGAAGGAAAAACTGTTAATTTAGATGTGGAAGTAGTTGATGCCCCTCTAGATTACAACCTTCTTCTGGGTCGAAGTTGGTCTTATGCTATGACTGTTGTCGTGTCATCCGTCTTTCGAATAATTATGTTTCTTCATCAAGGAAAGATTGTGAAAGTTAATCAGCTCTCACATTATTCGTGTGACCCAGCTTTTACTGATAGTATTCAACACGTTGGAAAAACGACTATCCCTTATGAGGATGTAGGAGTAGGTTTAAGCAAAGATTCCGCTTTAATGGGAACTTTTTCTATGCCTCCACCTAACGTACCGAATAATATTGCTAATATAAATATGATTACATCAAGCACTATTCCATTTTCTGATCCTTGGATAGTGCCTTTAGAATCAGAACTGGATTCATTCAATGGTGTGATGCCTTTGAGTCCTTTTGAAATAGCATATCAAGCAGTACAGTCATTTTCCGATCCTTTATCAACTGATGATGATCCAATGAATGTGATCAATGAAGAATCATTTTCATCATCAAGCTCGAATACAACATCAGTTCCTGATCCTTTTCAACAAGTGTTTCATATTGATAAAAGCATTCATGAATTCTTGTCCGTAGATGAATTACCATGGGATGATCTCCATCATAGGTCATCATTTTTAACTGATCTTGATAAATTCGAAAATAATTTTTCCTCTATTTTTACAGCTGACTATGTCGAGGAACCTCAGAGTCCAATCTCGATCACAAATTTGGATTCTGAAGTAAATTTGGGAAATATTTCTTCCACCATTCCCGTTGACATATCAGTGAAACCCGGAATTATTAAAAACATTCATAGAGGTGCTTCGTGTACATCAGATGAAATTTCTACATATAAAGCCCTATTTCAAGAATTTCGCGACATATTTGCCTGGTATTATGAAGAAATGCCAGGAATTGATCCCAACATTGTCATTCATGAAATAAAGACTTACCCGGATGCTAAATCTGTCAGACAGCAATTACGTCCGATACATCCACATAAAGCTGTTGCCATTAAAGCAGAAGTTGAGAAATTACTGAGAGCAGGTTTTATTTATCCGATCCCGTTAATGGATTGGGTATCTAATATCGTTCTTGTTACGAAAAAACAAGGAACAATACGAGTATGTGTTGACTATAGGGATATTAACAAAGCTTGTCTTAAAGACAATTATACAACTCCTTATATAGACCAAATTATTGACGATTGTGCTAGAAATGAAATGTATTCATTTATGGATGGATTTTCCGAATACAATCAGATCAACATACTTCCTGCCGATAAACCAAAAACAGCATTCATTTGTCCTTGGGGAACATTTTCTTATTGTAAATTACCTTTTGGATTAAATAATGTTCGGACAACTTTTCAAAGGGAAATGTCCTATGCATTTCATGACATTAAACACATTGTGCAACCTTATCTCGATGATTTACCTGCTCATTCATTACACAGGGAAGATCATCCTACTCACTTACGAGCAATTTTTATGCGATGTAGGTATTATAAGATTCGCTTGAATCCTCACAAGTGTGTTTTCTGTGTACAATTTGGTAGGTTACTAGGATTTGTCGTTTCAAAAGAAGGCATTCGTGTCGATCCTTCGAAGGTTGAGGCCATTATCAATTTACCTCCTCCTTCCACACTTCGCCAACTCCAAAGTTTGCAGGGGAAAGAAAACTTTCTACGTAGATTTATCCAAAACTATGCTGAGTTAACCAAAGGTTTTACCAGGCTATTGAAACAGAACATTCCTTTCATTTGGGATGAGATCGATGATCGATCTTTTGATGCTTTAAAACACGTGTTGACCCATACACCGTTATTGCATCCACCAAATTACACCAGGATTACTTTTTATACTTAGCAGCCTCTGATTCCACTATTGGAATTGTATTAGTTCAGGAGGATAAATTCCACAACAAACATGTGATTTACTATCTCAGTCGGAATCTCAATCCAACAGAGATTAAATACTCGCATGTGGAGAAATTGGCCTTGGCAGCAGTTCAAGTTGTCCAACGTTTTCGTCATTACATTTTGTTACGAAAAACAACTGTGATTTCTAATTGTAACCCGATGATGTACATTTTGACTAAAAAATTGCTCGGGGGAAAATACTCTAAATGGATAGTTATCCTTCAGGAGTTTTATTTAGAATTTGAAAAATCCAAATCAAAGAAATCACTGGTGTTCATCGAACTTATGTGTGACTTCCCGAATACTGAAACAGAAACTGTGGTAGAGCATCCGATCGCTGATGAATCTCTGTTTCTTATCAGTACGTTAGATCCTTAGTGTGGGGATATCATCATTTATCTCCAAACCCAAACTTTTCAGCCTAAACTTTCACATTCACATCGACGAAAGATCCATTACCAATCCTAGCAATATAATACTGTTGGAGACACGCTTTATCGTTGTGGTGCGGATTCTGTATTTCGACGTTGTTTTACTGATGAAGAGGCTGAACGAGTTTTGAATGAATGCCATTCTGGAGCATGTGGCGGTCATATGTCTGGGTATGCCACAACCCAAAAGATATTACGCGTTGGTTATTTTTGGCCTTCGTTATTCAAATATTGTATTCTTGTAGTCCGAAAATGCCACAACTGTCAAATTTTTTATTGGAAAATGCATGTACCACCAGCTCCTCTTCACCCCATAATTTTTGTCGGTCCTTTTTCAAAATGGGGAATTGATTTCATTACATGTAACCCTCACTCGATCGGGGGGCATGGGTATATTATTATTGCAATAGATTATTTTACCAAATGGGCCGAGGCGATGCCTACATTTGCGGCAGATGGAAAAATTGCAGCTACATTTGTATTCAATCACGTGATTGCTCGATTCGGTGTACCCCAAGCTATCATTACTGATCATGGGAGTCATTTTCGAAACATCATGATGACCGAACTTTCTGACCAACTTAGCCTGCGCCATGATAGCTCTACTCCATATTACCCGCAGGCTAATGGTCAAGTTGAAGCTGTCAATAAAGTTTTAACTACTATGATTAAACGGATAATCGGAATTCATAAATCGAATTGGCATACTATGCTTTTCTTAGCACTTTGGGCATACCGAACCTCAGCAAAAACTGCAACAAGATTCACTCCTTTTCAACTGGTCTACATTTTAGAATCTGTGTTATTGATTGAATGCGAAATATCATCACTCCAATTAGCCATAGAGTTACTACCAGCCAATTCTGAAGAGGAAAAACGCTTTTTGTATCTGGCACAATTAGATGAGACTCGGCGCACCGCTACATTAGTAGCCGAAGCTCATAAAAAGCGCGTTAAAGTTCAGTACGACCGAAGTGTTACACCTCGTGTTTTTCCAGAAGGTGACCTAGTATTGGTATATGACCAAGCTAACGATAAACTAAGAGCTGGCAAATTTGAACTCATGTGGCATGGTCTTTATATTGTCAAGCGAGTGCTTACAAAAGGGGCTTACGAATTGATTGATTATGACGGGGTCTCTTTAGATAAACCCAGAAATGGAATTTATCTGAAGAGACATTATGTTTGATTTTTTGTGTGATGATCTTACTTGTACATTAGTTATTTTTCTAAGATTAGTTGCTTTAGATTAGATGAGTGTGTCTAGTTTAAGTTTGTGTTGACTACTATTCCTTCTTATCTTGATTACTCTTGATATTGTAGATGTCGACGTCCCTTCAAGCTTACATTGGTTTTGCTGATGGTGCCTGTCGTAGTACACGAAATATCTCTTCCGCAGCCTAGGTTATCTATTCACCCACCGATGAGTTAGTTTCTATGCATGGGGTAAGCCTTGGTCAAACAACGAATAATGTTGCAGAATATAGCGCAATGATTGAGTTATTATCCGATGCCATTTCATTTGGCATTCGGCATTTGATCATTAGGTTAGATTAAGAACTCATTGTATTACATTTAAACATACTATACGCAATTAAAAATCTAGTGTTACTGAGATTATTTTTGAAGGTTCGTCTCTTGGAAAGGCAGTTTGATTACATTGAATATCAACACATTCCAAGAATTTTAAATACATTGGCTGATGCATTAGCTAATAATGTTATTAATAGACATTTGCGACATTAAAAAGTAAATTAAAACAACATTCGATATGTGTTGAACAAGAAAGCCGACAAAAGTAGTCATATCATAGATAGGGTTGTGTTTCAAAAAATATTACATCGTTTAGGACCATAAGATCCGAAAGATAGTGATACAAAAAAAAAAATACATTAATCTGTGATGATCATGATAATATACTATAGCCCATGCCACTCTACGCAGGTATCTCCGAAACTGGCTAGGAACACCAGCAACATGCCTCTAGAGACGAAGAGGAATATCGTCCATCGTAGTCTCTGGGATGTCTCTAGTCAACCTCTCCAGATTCTGCTCTAAATCAGTGAGAATCTCTACTGCCTCGTTCTCTGGCGGTGCTATAGGATCTGTTCGCTTCCTCTCAAAGTGGCGGAGATTGGCTGGTCTTCATGGACCAACATCTACATTTGAATTTTTGTTATCAGTATTGGACAATTAAAAAACAAATAAAAATTAGAATTAAAAACACATCAAAATAATTCAATTACCTGACTCATCCCATTGTGTCCCTGGAGGTAAAGGCATCTCGGGATCTCCTAGAAAGTCTATGCCTACATATGGGAAATCCTCGATAGCAAAGATTTGGTTCTCTAACCAATGAAAGTATGATGAAGTGAACCGGACTACTGTACAACCGTCGCCACCATGGCGAGCCATCAGTGCTACCCATCGTACCATGCGAGGCTCTCTGAGTTCACCAGGATCAACAGAGATCGGCTGAGGGGCAAGAGATGGAATCCTCTCCAAAGCGAAAGATATGAAAATCACTCCATACCCAAAGTTTTTCAACATTACATTCTTCGCTCTGGTCAGTTGACCTTTCATGTTGGTTAACACCCCCTCACACCAATTGAAGATAGTGCCTCTAGAGCATTCAACATCTATTTGCATTTGTGACTTGGTAGCCACGTGTAGAGCTGCACTCCCACATAATCTGGTAGCAGTAAATGCAATGACTTTCAGATCAAGACGTATGATAGTTTTTATGTCTATTCGGTTGTCCTTGGGATCAGCTGTCTCATTACAAAACTCTTGTTTGTAGCTAGCGATAGGCTGGCCACCTTGCCTAGCCCCGAACAAAGAAATTGGTTCACCTCTTTTTGGTAAACCAATGAGGAAGTAGATATCTTCAAGCTCAATTTCTAGCTTTTGATCTCCGATGATAAAACATTGTTCCTGAACGTCCCATTTATTTACTAGCCAGGTCATTAGCTCTACCTGTGCTCTCATATCCTGAATGGCCCAGAATTTATATAAACCACAATCTCTTAAAGTGTGCATTATGGCCGGATTATTCATGGCCATATCATCTACCTCTTCATGTTCACGTTCTCGCCACTCCAAAATTGTGTAATGACCTACAAATGGACGCATTTAATGGTTAGAAGCTATTAGAGTAAAAAAAATTATCAATTTTTGAGAGAATTCTTCAATTTCTTTTTCTTACGGCGCCCCCGCAATTTTTATATAAAGACAGTGCGGACCCCCACAAGTATCCTTCATAGAAAATGCGGTAGCCCGATAATTTTCCTTTAGGAAAATTATCGAGGTCCGCAGGTAACCAATGGCTAGCCTACGGACCCCCGTGAGAAAAATTTTGAACCATATTTCCCTCCAAAAATGAATTTAAAAACTTAAAAATAAAATGTAAATGGATGAAAATGAAGAGAAGAGTGTTGTAGATTACCTGGATACGACGGATTTCGATTTGACTGGCTGGTTCTCCCATTATCACCTTCGGAATTTTTTTTTTCCCAAAGCTCTCAATTCTCAATTATGAACACACAAGGTAAAAATTACTTAGTTGAGCTGCTTTTTATAATATTTTTTGAATAAATAAAATAATATTTTATTTATTTTCCACTTTAAAAAACTATTTTTCGAAAGTTTTTACTTATTAAAAACATATATGTTTAATTTTTGAAGTTTATGTGCAGAAAAAAGGATTGTCAAGTGAAAAAGAATATTTTGATAATGAGTATATTTTTATCACTTTTTCAGGCTCTTGAAAATTACAAAAAAGCGAAACCCTAGAGTTCTCTTTTAAGCCCTTTTCATACTCTTTAAATATGAAAAGATTTCTGAGTACTTGACTATTCGAACTTGTTAAAGGAAATGAACAGTCGTCCCTTCAGTATAAGTTTACCCCTTTTCCGGACTGAAATGGACTATTTACAAAAAAGGTATATGTTGGCTAATCATGGTCAATAGAGTTCTCTCCTGCATTATTTTATCCTTTTTCGGGCTTGAGAGACTAAGTTTATGAAAAAGAAAACCCACAGAGTTTTCTTAAGTTTTTCTTCTGATTACCTAAAACTGAAAAACACCAAGTTTCACCTATACTGGACTCGTTAAAACTTAACAGTAAAGGACCTGTAAATTATAAACAGGAACGAACCACTCCTTCCTAGGGTTCGATTTTAATACTAAGTTGGACTCATCCGAAGGATGAGCTCATATAACAAGCAAATATTATCCTCCTCAAGCTTGTCAAAAAATAAAGAGGTACTTGTCAGAAATGGTGGGGGAAAAAAGAGAAAATGAATCCAGTTGTCACACTTTGTTTCAAAAAGTTGTATACCACTCTTGAACACGACACTTTTGTTACATTCATATTTGGGTTGGGAAAATCCTTTAACCAAACAGTTAATCGAACCACATTGAATGTCTTCAACCGATTTCTGGGTATTAGCTTTAGGTCAATCGTCACCATCTACAGTGTCTTTATGTGTTCAAGTGATTAGTTTAATAAACCATTCATTGCAAACATTTGTCTCCATTCGCGTTGACCATCCCTGAGTCAGTCCTTGCTAAAATTTCTTCAAAACTTGATCTTATGGTTTCGTGTCATGGGCTTTCCTACGACGGATCACTTTCTATCGACAACAGCTCATCATCTAGAAAGTTGATCTAGAATCCTAATAGTACCTTGGGATCTGCATGCCCTAATGGCAGGTTTCTCGTCTTCAACAATAGGTTGCATCATTGAACTTCGATCGAATGATTCTGTGAAATGTTCGACTTCAGATCACAAATTCACATTTCATAGATTGTACTGAGTACTTTGAGAACCATTGTCATTATTGGTTGTTTCTCTCACACTTGTTAAACAGTTCACATCATTGGCTGGTAATCAAGTGGTTTCTACCATGTTCGTCTTCGACACAATCAATCGCATGGATAGAATCGTACTAGTGCGAGAAGCAGGAATCAAGACACTAGATATAGTTTCCACCATGGAGGCTACGAGGAGTTTTATTATTCATCATACAGTAGAATACTTCTAACAGATGGTTGCGTCCATGCTGTGTCTACTACTTCATGAAATTCTAAAATCATTTATGTATCAGAACATGTAGTTAGTTTAGATCTGAGTATGGAATGCCTACCTCAACAATGATATATATATATATATATATATATATATATATATATATATATATATATATATATATATATATATATATGCTTGCATTGAATGTTGTTTCAGGGTTTCAACCGATGTGCCTGCAGCCCGATCCTCAGAATGATAAAGTACTTCACCCTTCATAATTCTTCAGAACTCTTTAGACTTCGCACTTTAGGGGGGAATCTGTTACACTAAAATTTGTCACCATGAAGTTTAGCTATATATATGGGTTCATAATTACCTATTTATTGCTCCCTTAGAGGTTTAAAAACATAAAGTTCCTAAATCAAGTCTTGGAACTGGAGAAAATATCTTAAAAATCCTAAAAGGCCTAACTCTGCACTTTTCCTAGTCATTTCCTGTGGTACCATGGTTTATTGCTATAAAACCTGTGGCACGTCCCGCACATTCTTCTCATTAAAATTACGGACCCCCATAAAAGGTAAAATAAGGAAAAAGGTAAGTTCTAGAAGCCCAGCTAGTCGAATATTCTCCCAACTGGGGCCTTCTAAAAGTGTTATCTGGTCGAGCTTCGCCCCTTCCATTCATGAACCTTTATCCATTCATAAATGGAGCTATCCCTTGGTTTTTGGAGCTGAAATACCATGATGAGAGGGCTTTATCCCTTCCTTATTGGAGCTGAAACTACTTCCCTTCTGCTATAAATTGAGACCATGTTTCATTCTCAAGGGTACTTAGAACTTGGTAGTTTTGAGGTGAATTGCTGAAGAAATTATACTCTCCACATTGAGCATCATTGGAATGAGAGAGATTACATACTCATGGCCATAGTCTCATGTTGAATCAGAGAGTTGGAGTCTTGTCGAACTGAGGAAAACCTGCCATCGGACCTTAAGAACTCAGATAAAAACATCAAGGCATTAAGTTTGTAAGATTTTTTTTTATTCAAAGTTAATACAAATGGATTCTATTTTCTCTCGCCTGAGTGTGTTCATGTATCTCTTTGAATAATTTAATTCTTGGATTCCTTGATCACTAAGATAGATTATTGTTTCTGAATTATTATATCTTGCAGGTGCTTTTGATCCCTTTTTTTGTCTTTGATCGTAGATTTATACACTGGATCAATACCATCTGGAGCGACTGGATTGAAGACCGAGTAAAGCATTGGAATTTAGGTAGGAGCATCTCTCCATAGTTAATTAATAATTCTTAAGCATAATGGTCCTATATTTTTGTTTACTTTCCCTAGATATCCTAAGGATACTAGGGAGTCGCTCTTGTCCATAAGATGGATTTGTCCATCTAACGAGGCCGGGGAATCAGCCATAGCACATTGGAACTTGGATGCTCAACTATCCTCATTCTTCATATATGAGGATGAGGAGGATGGTGATTCTGATGATGATTGATGATTTGATCATATTTAGCTTGTAGTATTGTAGGCTATAGTATAATACTATGATCTAGCATGTTATTTTGGACTATAAAGGCCTTTTAGAGCCTGCTTCTTGATGTTTGTTACATTTTTGGTTCAGTGATGTTTTGCAATAAGTGCTATTTTGGCTATCTACACCTATATAAATGAAAACTTTTGCATATTTGTGTTTAAATGGTTTGAATTAATATGGATGTACATGAATATATCTGGTTTTTCTTTAAAATATGAATATTTTATGTGTTTTTGGTAAACCGGTTTTTTTTTTTCCGGTTTCGACCAGTTCTTGGTCCACAAGGTTTTCTGGTTTGATAACCAGTTCAGTTTCGATAACATTGGTTGTGTTAGTCGAGCCCATCTCATGGCGGCTGCCATATGTCAAGCTGGGCAGACCTTACGTGTGTGTGCCAAAGAATGTTGACTCAATGCGTGACTACCTTCAGATGCCTTTGGTCTTGTACGTTATTCTCCTTGGTGACGATGTGTTTGGCAAGATACCGAGCGTCAAGTTTGATGATCACGATTTGGTAAACGAGGAAACGTTCCCCGATCTAGCACCAGAGTACTACTCAGAGGAGGCGTAGAAGAGGTCACTTTAACTGAATATGACCTGGACAAAATCACAGATGCAATTGCATCTGCCTTAGAAGACAGGTGGACCGCCATGGAAGAACATTACAAGGTTGCGATCGATGCATTGCAATCTGGTTTTCAGGTACTCTAGCGGAAGGTCAACAACTTACAAGTGAGCCTGAATCAAGCGAGGTCAGTTCAAGCGAGCCTGCCTACAACAATGATCATTGCAACGTCAGATAGAAGAATCTGCCCCTTCCCAAGCGCAGTAGTTACAATGGAGTAGCCGGAGTTGTGTGCATAGGTGCAGACCTGCCCAGAGGTCGGAATCGATCTATCGAAATTGCCAAGTGGAAAGCTATATGCTATCCAAACTATCATCTCTAATGAGCTGCAGTGCAGGGAGGTGCGCGTGTAGCACCAGTTGAACAAAGCAGAACAGATGGTTGCAGCAAAAATTGAAGAATTTCTCCAAGCACATACAACGTAGCAAGTGGCTGTTGCTCAACGTGCCAAGTTGGAACACTTGATCGACAAGTTGTGTGGTGATCTTCCTGAAGTAGCTATTCCTGCATCTGTCGCACCGCAGGTCAAAATTGAAAGCTTGGTTTTCACACTAAAGGCTTCCAAGACAGAAGTACAAACAATGAAAGCATCGTTTGAACAATAAATTGCAGCATTGCAGGCTAAGCAGCAACTCGAGACTCCCTCGGAGGTGCACACACAAGGATCAGCCTTAGTGAAAGAACCGTCAGAAAGCATCTCAACTAATGTTGACAAGGGCTCCACACTACTCGAGACAGCAATGGGATTGTGGACCTCTGTGAAAACATACCCACTAGTCAACCTTCAGGAGGCCTTGCCCACTTTTGTCCCTACTCAGTGCATGGCCCACCTGCAAACAAGTCAATTTCTACACGATGAAGTCGAGGAGCTCCGTAGGAAGAAGCAGATTGTGACCGAGCATATGAAGCCGTGGGCGGACGAGGCAATGAAGCTGTCTCAAGACATGGATGCAGTCGTTAATACCTTGAATCAAACCCTGCAAAGTATCAATCTAGCCACATAAGGGTTGACATCACAGAAGTTAGTCAATACCACGTAGAGTGCAACAGATTAGAGTGTGTGCAACTTGGCACCCTTTACTATTGCCATTGAAGACCTACAGAACAAGATGAAGAACCCAGTACCGCTATGACTCAGGACGAGTCACAAGATTGTGTTGGGGGCCTGTTGGAGCGAGGTCCCTTAGGACCGAATTTCGATATATTTTTGGAATATTTTTGTAAAAATTTTGTAAGTTTAGTCATGCACAACACAAGTCAAGGGGCTTTGGGGTGGGTCAAAGCCCCTCATGAGTTGTAATGGGTCAAAGGGTAGAACGAGGGGTCACAAACCACAGTTTTCGGACCTTAGATGAGCGCAGGCTAAAAGTATAAATAAGAGTCTAGATCGAGTCGATAGACGACAATAATGTTAATAATGATGATAGAGATATGACTATGTTTTTATGTTTTGAGCAAATTTTCTGGGTTAGAAGGCTATTGTTGGTTGTGTGCATGGAGACCTTAGTCCTGTTGTATGCGGACCATGCTGGCTGTGTGCGTGGGTAGACTGAAGATGTTGTAAGGAAGATTTGAACTGTGAATGAATAAATGAATATTTTGGGTGATATCTAAGTCTCAAATGCATTTATTGTTAGCTTTATGATCTGTTTTTGCATTTTATTTCTGGTTACTGTGTTCTCTATATTTAGATCGATTACGCAATTTTTTGCTACTTTAGATGAATGATGAGTGAATGGATTTATTACTGTTGAGTTTTAATAATATGTATTAAGGATTATTACAAGGATTGCAGAGTTTGTTTTAGCGCACGCACAAGGTATTCTGTGTAATTGACCTAAATCTATCTGGTTAGGGTTTCTGGTTAGGGCTTCTGTTTCGAAGGTCTAATTACAATTGTTTTAGATCCGAGGACATCCACACCATTTAATTCTCTCTTAGGGTGTGGAAACCTGGTTCTAGCACCCCGCCATACTGCTTCGGTTGAGACTTTGACTTGCGCAAGCAGTGCATTAAATTTGGACCATGGGTCTGGCTTACCATGTTGTGATGCTCAGATTAAGAAGCTAATATTTTTGTTGGATTCCTCTTTCGGAGAGGTGTAAAATCCATATAAAATATATCTTAATCCGATGAGCAGAACATTTATTTTGAATTTATTATTTATAATAAATTATATGTGCAGGTCGGCCTTAAGGTTTCACACCCCCAGCGGATGTGTCACACACCCCAATGATGGATATAAATACAGGCAAAGTTGGAGAGCATTTCACAACAACTCAACACACATCTTCTTCTCTTCATCTGATTTAGTACGAGCTCATTGGAGGACAAGTTCAGTCCCACACGTGTGAAGAAGAAGGACGAAATCTAGTACGGCCCAAGAGGAAGGACGGAACTCACGACTAGGGTTTTGAAGGTAGTTTGACCGGCGTTGACTTTGGTCAACGCATGGTCCGAAAAGGGCCCGAAAATTGTTGGAGAGTTCGATTTCAAGAGGCCGTACACTTTGGCATAGAAATCGAGGTCAACGGGTTGACCGAATTGTTGCTGCGTTGACTTTTAGCTTGCGCGCTCTGCGTTGACTTTTTTGGACATCATTGACTTTTCCGGGAGTTGACTTGGGTTGACTCGCGTGGGCTGATTGGAGGATTGTTGTGACACATTACGGGTTGGCACGATCAAGGAGACTTTGTTGGTTGAAGCATCATGTTGACCGCCGTAACGCACCATCACATTTTTCTATTTCCTGGATTGTCTTCTATAAGATCCACTTATATGTTCTATCGACATTTTACTTAACTATTTGTGTGATTCTGTCGTAAAGAAAAGTAAAGTTGCTTCAAGCATAGAACATCTACAAAAATTTACATGGTATCGGAGCCGAGGTGAAGACAAGCCCTAACTTTAGCAATCACCATCGGAGGAAATGGGTTCCACAAGTTTTTGAATTCAAGGAGAATGACAAGTTGGACTCGGAAGGGATGACTTCCATGCCTGGAAGATGATATTAGATCTCAAATTGGAAGACCATGATCTCTTGGATCATGTACTGGTAAGATTCAAGAACCTCCATCCAATGCTACCGGCTAACGCTAGAAACAAGTATAAGAAGGGGGGAGATCAAAGCAAAGCCGATGATCGGGGAATCCATACATAAGAGTCCTAGGGTTGCCTATATATATCGAACTAGGCACATCCAAGGAGATGTATGATAAATTGATCCTTATGTTCAAAGTAAACAATGTGAACCAAGTGCTATTCCTCAAGAATAAATTGAAGAATATGAAGAAGGGCCGGGATGAGTCCTGCTCAAGCTTACTTTCGAAATTGACCGAAACAAGGAACAATCTGCTGGCTATTGGGGAGACAATAGCCGATCGTGAGATGGTTCTCACCACACTTGGAGGACTCCCATATGAATGGAAAGTATTCACTACTACCATTCTCAATAACAATACCATTCCTAACTTTGACAAGCTTCGTCTAGATGTATGCAAGAAGAAACAAGGATGAAGGAATTCGAAAATGACAGAAGCACTTGCCTATGGTGCTCATTCTCGAAAGAAGAACTACGGTGGTCCTAAGGACAAAGGAAGAACAAGGGCTCAAGAAAAGAAGGGTAAGTGTTTCACTTGCCATAGGCCCTGGTCACTATGCTAGAGAATGTCCCTTCAAGAAGGATTCTCCCGATAGTGAAGATAACAACAACAACCGAAGGAATGGGAATCGAAGAAACGACAAATCCAAAGGAAAGAGGAAGGCTCACTTTGGTGGAAACAATCAACCTTCTAAAAGGTCTAGAAACTCCGTGTATGAGGAGTCTAATGCTCGTTGATAAAAGAAATGAGTATATTCTTGTATACGCTCTCTCTGCTACATCTCCGCCGACACTATGGATGTTCGGCTAATCGATAGTGGTGCCTCAAGACACATCACCGGATTCAAGGAAGCACTCTCTCGACATGGTTGAAAGGGATACTAATTTAGAAATTATCCTTGGAGATAATGCCACATATCCCGTGAAAGGGACAGGGCTCGTGACCCTCCACTTGTCTCAAGGACAAGTCCTACATTTGCAAGATGTACTCTATGTACCAAAATTGAAGAAGAACCTTGTGTCCGTATCTACCTATGGAAGACAAAGGATTCAATGTAACATTCTCCGATGGAAAGGTGCTCATGTGGAAGAAGAGCTTCAAGGAAGCTATCTCGATTGGTTTTAGAGTTGGCACACTCTACCAAGTTGGAGGGAGTCCGCTAGGAGCAATGACATGTGATACTATCCGACAAACCGAACTATGGCACCGAAGGTTTGGACACCTTCATTACAAGGCCCTTCTGGAAAGCAAGGAAGGTGGTGACGAGGGATGTCGACTTTGGAAATAATCATGAAGGTGTATGTAAGGGTTGTGCTCGAAGGAAAGCATACAAGGGGACCTTTCCCCTCAAGTGTCACAAAGACATCCGATATTTTCGCAAACTCGGTCCATTCGATCTATCTTGTATGTTGCTCGTGACATCCCTGGGAGGATGTTCTTACTACATGACATTCACTCGATGACTTCTCTCGCAAAAGCCCGGATATACTTCTTGAAGAAGAAGGATGAGGCTTTCATGTGGTTTCGTACTTTCAAAGCCTTGGTGGAAAATATGACCGGAAAGAAGATCAAGATTTTGAGGACCGACAATGGCACCGAATATGAGTCAAATGAGTTCAAAGACTTTTGCGAGAGAAAGTCTGGCATTAAGAGGGAGACTACTGCATCGCATATACTCCTGAGCGAGAATGGTGTCGTCGAACGCAAGAATAGGACTATTGTGGAAGCGCCCGTGCCATGCTATGTGACCAGGGGTCTACCGAAGTTTCCGTGGGGAGAAGTCTGCAAATACTGTCTTGTGTATATTCAAAACCGATGCCCTCATTCCGCTCCCGGACTCCAAAAACTCCCAGAAGAGGTTTTCACCGGTAAGAAACCCGATGTCTCACATTTTAGAATTTTTGGATGTCCCTGTTTATTTTCATGTGCCAAAGAAAAGAGAAGCAAGCCTGGATGCTTCGGGAAGAAAGGAATGTTTGTGGGCTACGATGAGACTTCTAAGGCCTATAGAGTCTATGTACCTGGTCAAAGGGAAGTAGAGATATGCCATTGTGTCACTTTTGACGAAGATGCTTCCCCTGAAGAAAGTAGTAGATCTTCTAAGATCTCGAAGAAAATCATGAAGAAAGGCACGGAAATCAAGAAGAACCGCAGGATGAGACAATGCTTGATATTGAAGGACCAATGGACCCTATTGATCCATCTCCTTCAGCGGGAAAGAGACCATCATGGCTCGGGGACACCCTCGAAGATGCTTGAGGGTCATGCCGCCCCCAAGGGGGGACATTCCGAGAAAGCAAGAAGCCGTGTAGATACCAAGGGTATCTAGTCGCCATGAGTACTATTGTACAATCCGAACCCTGGATCTTTTGAGGAAGTCGTAAAGCATCGAGTTTGGAAGGATGCTATGCACGAAGAATATGAGTCCATTATGAAGAATGATGTCTCGGGATGTGGTCCCGAGGCTCGAAGGACAAATCGGTTGTCACCGCGAAATGGCTCTACAAGATCAAACATGGATTCGACGGGAGTGCCGAAAAGTTCAAGGCAAGATTTGTTGCCCATGGCTTCTCTCAAAAGGAAGGAATAGACTATGATGACATATTTGCACCCGTGGCACAATATACCACCGTTCGATCAATCATAGCCCTTGTCGCTACGCAAGGATGGAGTCTTCATCGATGGATGTCAAGACCGCTTTTACGCATGGTGAAATAAAAGAAAGGAGGTGTATGTAGAACAACCTCTGGGATTTGAAGTTAAGGATCGAGACACTCATGTCTGCAGGTTGAAGAAAGCCCTCTATGGGTTAAAGCAAGCACCCAGAGCAGTGCAGGAGGATGGATAGTTGCCAGTGGCCGGAGGGGCTATTTCAGAAGTAATGTTGATCCGAACCTTTACTTCAAGGTTGTGCAGGAGAAGCCTCTCATTCTATTGCTGTATGTGGACGACCTCTTCCTGACAGGTGCTGACCCTCTCATTCATCAATGTAAGAGGGAGCTCGCTGCTGAGTTCGAGATGAAGGACCTAGGACTGATGCACTACTTCCTAGGCCTGGAGGTCTGGCAGAGACCTGGAGAGATTTCCTTTCTCAAGGAAAATACATTGTGAAGCTTCTGGAAAGATTTGGTATGGTGGACTGTAAGTCCGTGTCGACACCGATGGAACTCAACTTTAAGAAGTTGAGTGGCAGCGCTGCTGGGCCTATCTTGGCCAATCCTACTGAGTATCGTCAACTCATAGGAGCTTTGATGTTCTTAGTGAACACCCGGCCAGATATATGTTTTGCAGTGAACACTTTGAGTCAACAGATGGTTGAGCCTCATCACTTTCACTGGGTTGGTGCCAAGAATCTTCTGAGATATCTTCGGGGCACGATAAACCATGGGCTGAGATACACTACCGGGAGCGTGACACTCCTTGGATATACTGATGCCGATTGGGCTAGCAGTGTGGTGGATCGTAAGAGCACATCGGGATGCTGCTTCAATCTTGGTTCTGCTTCGATCTCATGGATGAGCAGGAAGCAGAAGTCGGTGGCTTTGAGCACCGCGGAGGCCGAATACATTGCTGCTAGTATGGCCTGTTGAAACGGTTTGGTTGAAAAACTCTTTAGTGATTGTTGGTTTCATGCTGATCCCTTAATGATACTACATGATAACCACAAAGTGGGATTCGTATATTTGAGAATCCCGATTTCCCTTTGACAGATCCAAAGCATATTAATATCGGTGCCACTTTGCTCCAGGGATATGGTACGACGGCGGCGGGCTGAATCTCTAGGCCAGTGAGCGGAGTGTGATATTCTCACTAAGCCCCTGGGGAAGGTCAAGTTCCTAACCATCCGTGAGAGTCTTGGTGTCGTGGAAAGACCCTATGATGTGGGTCCTGTTGGACGATGAGCTCTGGGAGCTCTGGGGGGCTTTGGGGATAGCTTCTCGGAGCTATAAGCACTCATAATGCTTCTGCCCCACCCTTGTGATTATTGAGCTGGTTAGCCTCTCATTTATCTGTGCCCCGTATGCATCCTACCCATTGAGTTCAGGGCTCATGGGAAGTACCTCTCATTTGGCCAATGAGGTGGGGAAAAACTGAGGCCAGCAAGGCACAGTGGGCAGCCAGGGTGCGTGCTCTCTCTAGGATGGCCGGTTAACCACTTCAGTCTGGATTGAGAATTAGTGGTAATCCCAGGACCTGTTTTGACTCAAGATCAGATGAACCAACTAGTTGGTTGGGAGACTCTTTCTTTGGAGTACGGCAGAGTTTCGAACCTGCGGGCTGAATATGTCGGTAGGGGATGATGTCTTTGTGGTAAGAAGCCCACTTAAATTTTGAAACAAAGGACTGACAAAGCAAGTTACGAGCGGGATGACGATGTTTGATTTCAACTGGATCCAGGTTCTCCCTAGTTGAGAGGAGTATTTATTGGACAACTAGGTCCAAACTCCATGTTATGATGCTCAGATTAAGAAGCTAATATTTTTGTTGGAATCCTCTTTCGGAGGGGTGTAAAATCCATATATAATATGTCTTAATCCGATGAGCAGAACATTTATTTTGAATTTATTATTCTTAATAAATTATATGTGCAGGTCGGCCTTAAGGTTGCACGCCCCCAGCAGATGTGTCACACGCCCTAATGATGGATATAAATAGACAAAGTTGGAGAACATTTCACAACAAAACACTTCTTCTTCTCTCATACGATTTGATAAACTCTTGGAGGATAAATTCAGCTACAATGTGAAGAAGGGCAAATGTCCCTTGAAGAGAAAGGGCCAATTTAAGCTAGGAGTTTGAAAGGTAGTTTTGACGACGATTGACTTTGGTCAACATGGTCGAAAGAGGCTAAAATTGTTGGAGAGTTCGATTTCAGAGGCGAGTACACTTTGGCATAGAAATCGAGGTCAAAGGAGTTGACCGAATTTTTCTTTGCGTTGACTTTTCCAAAACTGTTTACCCTAAATTGAAGCTTTAGGATATTGACTTTGGAGTTGACTTGGGTTGACTCGGTCGCTGATTGGAGGATTGTTGTGACACATTCTGGGTTGGCTGATCAAGGAGACTTTGCTGGTTGAAGCATCCTGTTGACCGCCGTAACGCACCATCACATTTTTCTGTTTCTGGTTTGTCTTCTATAAGATCCACTTATATGTTCTATCAGCATTTTACTTAACTATTTGTGTGATTGCTATAAGAAAAGTAAAGTTGCTTCAAGCATAGAACATCTACAAATTTACAAGGTCACTGAAAAGACTAGTCGTAAGGGTTTGTTGGTTAACCTTAACTCCAAACCTGAGTCAGGACCCCTTAAGCCAACAAATATGAAGAGTGGAGAAAAGATATGGAGAAAGAATATGAATCTATAATTAAAAATAAAACCTGGGAATTCACTGAATTGCCAAAAGGAAAAGACCCCATATGATGCAAATGGTTATACAAACCCAAGTTTAAAGTAGATGGCAGCATGGATAAATATAAAGCTATATTGGTGGCAAAAGGGTACTCTCTGAAAGAGGGTATTGATTATGAAGAAACGTTTGCACCTGTAGCTAAATTGAACATTGTTAGGTTGTTAATTGCATTAGCTACAAAGTTTGCACGAACTAGATGTAAAATCTGTTTTTCTGAATGGTGACTTAAAGGAGGAAGTGTATTTGACACAACCTAAAGGGTTTGTGAAAAAGGGGTAGGAACATTTATTTTGCAGATTAAAGAAAACTTTGTATGGGTTGAAACATGCACCTAGGTCGTGGTACGAAAAGATGGATTCCTTCTTTTTCCAGCAGGGTTTTATGAGAAGTCAAAGTGATCCAAATCTATATACCAAATTTGATGTAAAGGGGTATGTGTCGTTGATTTCTATTTATGTTGATGACTTAATCATTACAGGAAATTCAGTCAAGTTAATTAATGAAATTAAGATGCAGATGTCATAAGTATTCGAGATGAAAGGTCTTGGTGAATTACATTATTGTTTAGGTCTTTATGTTTGGCGAGATGTTAGTCAAACATTTGTTTCTTAGGGTAAGCATGTCAGAGAAGTGCTTAAAATTATTAAGATGGATTAGTACAAAGATGCCCTTGTTCAAATGCAAAAAAAAGTGAAGTTTCATTTTGATGATGGTTCAAAAGAGGTTGATGGTACATTGTATAGACATCTAGTTGGAAGTATGAATTATATTACTACCACTAGACCTGACATTGCATGTTCAGTTGGTATGTTGCGTCAATTTATGACCAGGCCTCTAGAAAGCCATTGGAGAGCAGCGAAAGAAGTACTCAAGTATCTTAGAGGTACAATTTATTTTGGCCTTAAATATACTGATTCATTTGATGTTGAGCTGACAGGTTACTCAGATTCAGATTGGGTCGGTAATTCATATGATAGAAGATCTACTATAGGTTATGCATTTAGTATTGGATCTAGGATTGTTTCATGGGGCAACAAGAAGCAACCTATTGTATCTTTGTCATCTACATAGGCAGAGTATAAAGCTTTGTGCAACAACTTGTGAAGTTGTTTGGTTGAGACGTGTTCTTCAAGATGTTGGAGAAGAGCAAAAAAAGACTACAGTGATCAAGTGTGACAACCAGAGTTCAATCAAGTTGGAAAATAATCCAATATTTCATGCAAGGACACAACATGTTGATACTCAGTTTCACTTTATTAGAGAGAAGACATAGTCTAAGGAATTTTTTATTGAATATTGTAATACTTGTGAAAATGTTGTTGATATTTTCACAAAACCCCTTGTGAAGATGAAATTTGAGTTGTTTAGGGAGATCTTAGGTGTGTAAATAAATCCTTTCTCCATTAAGGGGGAAAGTTGAAAATAATGAAAAGTGGATTTGTTTGGTAGTTTTGATTATGTGTGTATTTAGGAGTTAGATCCTATTTTCTAGGAATTTGTTTGATCTCCCTAACTAAATCCTATAATATTTGTATCTTTTGATTGACTATTCAATGAATGAATGCAGCACTGTGGCAGCCTCAAGTGCTCCTTACCTGAGAGCTATGGGTTTCATTCTCAATTTGATTTGTCTTCCTATTATTTTAGTCTCTCTTTCTTTTGTGGAGTTATCCCAATCTCTTAAGATTTTACTTACTCTAATAGAAAAGATCTCGTCTCCTTTCAATATCACCCAAATAATAGATTTTTTCAACAATTTGTACAAACAAATGCAATTCCAATATTAAATAAACAACCATCATTGTATATAACAGCAAACAAATATACCACAATCTCTACAACACCCACAATCTCTATAACTTTATTGGATTAATTGCCGATGCTCTCGAGCCTCTTTACATTCTCAAAGTCTATTCACTTATCTAGAATCCAGAGTCATCCACAACCCAAACCAAAGGAGATTTAAAGGCCTTTTGTGTACTTGTTAACATATGTGTACTACTTTTTCCTCTTGGGCTGCCTAGAATGTTGAGTTGAAGCGATGAAATATAAGGCCTTTTGTGTACTTGTTAACATATGTTTAGTACTTTTTCCTCTTGGGCTGCTTAGAATGTTGAGTTGAAGCGATGAAATATTGGTTTTTATTTGTTGTTGAATATTTCAAATGAACATTAAAGTCAAAGTTCACAAGGACTAGATCCATAAAACCTCTAATAAAATGGAGGAAATTCAATTTTGTGTTAAATTACCTTAGACTAAAATTCAAAACTCTACTCATACACAAATTCCATATTTATATTTGTTCTTCTTAGCTTTTTAACTTTACAACTACTAGGGATGTTCAAGTTTCAGATACAATATTTCATATTTTAAATGTTAAAAAAATTCACTAAAAACAAATATTTCATGACATTGCAATAAGTGCTAAGTAGACTATTCAAAAATCATGAAAAATTAGTCAGTTACAACTACTTCTCATGCTAATAGTCATAAATAGATGACTTATCTAACACAGTTAAATCCTAAAAAATAATATCTAACATATATTTTTTTAATTGTAACATTAAAAAAAAAATTGTAAAAAATATTTTGATAACTACAATGTGAAGAATACTCCTATACATCACGATCACGTGTAAACATGCTACGACAAAGAAATAGATTTGCATTTACTTTACAATTTCTTATATTGGAAAACATAATTGGAATATTTTTGAAATTTGACTGAAACATGTAAAAGCTGTGACAGAAACAAATTTGACATACAGATTACTGTCAACAATATCATTGATGTGCATGATAAACTTACAGAGATAAATAGAAAACTTAGGTATGCCTGGAAAGCAAATTGGAAAAAAATGTAGCTATTTCGAATGGAAAAGACGCTGAATTCTGTACTGCTGCCGAATTTCTGTGTATGAAAAGCCAAAATGGTGGAACTGGGCTACTTTGCTGTGAAGGAGTTTTATAGGTCAGACAGAGAAGCTAACTTTGGGATATTTAAGTAGGTCTAATGGTTAAGAGCATGTGTTTCCTCTTAAGAGGTCATAAGTTCAAAATCAGAGAGATGGAATATGTATGCCTTCGTAGGCTTGGCAGTCAAATCGCTACACAGAAGTGAGTCCCTTGTCCCACAAACAAAAAATCTCATACACCAATTTGGTGTCTCGCTTAGCCATGATCTTAAGATTAAATTAATTATTATTTTATCCTCCACTTCGTCCCTATGCCATGTTAAGTTCATTCTTCTGCAAAATTATTCAAAGAGCTCTCCCTATTTTCTTACAAGGCAAATTGACCCTTATTGGAAAAGTTAAAACTACTCAAAATATTTCAGGAAGCTCTTATTGCGCTGCCATTTTATCACAACATTCCAACAGAATAGCACTTCATATGTAACATCAGAATTTTTACCTGCAGGCTTATGTGGTGTTGAGAGTGCACTCCATTAAAACTATTATAATGAGGTCTTAAGGATTTGGAATAGATTGGAAGATTCCTATCATGTTCAAATAGCTTCTTTTAATGGAATTTGTTCAATGATCAGTTCTTTAAGAACAATATTTGCTCATGCCCAGTGAGGGGTTAGCTCAACCAGTTTTTGCTGATGTTGAATTCCATGGATTAAGTGCACTAATTTATACTGAGGATGCCATCCACAAATGTGGAGAAACTTCCCTTGAGTTTCGCTTAAAGTTTTCACTTTAAAAAAAAATGTTCATGCCAGGAAGGGTGTCCACAAGATTTGTCTTCAGCAGCTCTTCATTATTGTTCTCAAAAGTTTGTTTCCTTTTATTATTTCCTCCTCTACTGTAGCAGTATGGCAAAGAAATAGCCTTAAACTTCTAGACACTCAAATCAATCTTTAAAATAAATATTGCTACTGTATCTGTAACAAATGTAGAAAATCAAAATAGTGATGCATAACTGCCCTGTGGAAGTAACTCGGGGTCTGGCTTGAACATCTTGGAAATATACATTGATGACTGCAAGATTGCTCTGTAACAAGCTGAGAATGGCATATGAGTGAGGAACTTTGCTAGTTTTTCAACAAGGCTCTTCAGATAACAACGGTGCAACCAGGCGACTCAAGTTCTCTCCATGTTATGCATATGGGATTTACTGCATGGTCTTGCATTGCTAAGTGTTGACAAAGAGGGAACTTGAGTTGTACCTATTTGTACAGAAAGCTGGAAAGATCCCAAGCCATGTCCTGATTCACTATAGCCAATTCTGTCTTTTCCTTGGCTGATTGAATTCATTTGCTCTTTCTTCAATCCTATCTTAACAATGTTGTCTTGGTTGCTTGCAAATGATGCTCTTTCAAACATTTGGTTGAACAAAGGAGACTTAAACAAGATGCTAAGAGCGCTTGTTGAAGAAGGCTTTTGCTGTCTGATGTGAGAAACACCGAGAGAAGGCAATTGGTATGGCTCACATGGCTTTCCTTGCCATTCTAGCATCTCTGGCTCGTCAACATTCACAGCTTTTGATTCAGTTACCACTACTTGAACATGATCATGTATTTTCTTAGGTTTCCACCACCTGATGTATGCACTCAAGTCAATGCTTGTTGCTGCACTGAAACTTCTCTGATCACCTAGAGACATGGGATATGCTGTAACTTGCTGCACATCCTCACCTGCATTTCAGCAAGAGAAATTAAAATGTAGTTGACAAGAAATTTATTTGTAATAAAGAAACAAGTCATGGTAGGAGGTACGGTCCATTCTGTGAAAATACAAGAGAACCGGCAACACTGGTACCCAAAAAAGTCTTGCTAGAGTTACACATTTTCAAGAGACCCTCATGAGTCAACGGGGTCTTGCTTAGATGGATGGTAAAAGCCGGCATAATTCATACCCTTACCAAGGTTCAAATCCCCTAAGGACATGTTTCAGCCTTCAAGGTTTTGAGCCAGGTGAAGATGTTGATGAATTTGGGGGAATAGATACCCACAGTTGCAGCTTCTCAACCAAAGGGATCTTCAAAGAGCATCTTAAGCCAACTACTTTCCTTTGTAATACTCCGGGATTTGAGGACACATTAATTGCAGGGAGGCAAGCATAAGCATCTTGTCAAAAAGAAATAGAGAATAAACTCCTCACGAAGACATGAAATGGATTGTAATGACAATTTGGAGATCTTACCGTAATTCACCATGTTAAAATATCTGTTATCAATAGCAGTACGGCTAAATCTTGGCTCCCACCTTCCGTTTGGTGATGATCTGAACAATACCCAAGAACAATTTTAAACAATGACTCAAATACCATATCAACAGTCTCCAGATTGGATTCAGCTATATATGTGCTCTACTTGTTTAACTAAAGGAAAAACCGATTCTTGTCACTAGACAGAGAACATTCCATACAAAATCAAGCCACATATCAATATTATTGAAAGGGTACTTTCTGGAACAAAGAGTGAATCCGGATGTGAGAATAATGCCAGTTAAGGGTACATACAGGAGATAGAAGGATAATGTCAGTTTAGAGTGAGTTTGCATCACCTAACCTTAGAAACAGGAAAATGCAACAGTAATTTGTCCATTTGCAGCAGAAATAGAAAGATTGAAGAATATAGGACTTGAGTGTAATGGGTGTAATGTGCAACGAGGGCAAAGTAGATGGTACATCAGAAGATGAGGGATATGAGATGCTTTGTCGTCCAAAATGTGATCAGATAAGATCAAAACAAACAAGAATATAACAAAAATATACACAGTGAAGATGCCTTGGAATATCAAAGGTGTGGTCTAAATTGTTTACACTTTTGACATAACTACAGTGTATTGCATATATTTTTAGTACCTATATAGATTGCAGTTAAAACTAGGTGAAAGCCTTTGTAAAATGGCCTCAGGGCCTTCCACAAGGGATAATAAAGTTCATTCTCTTCTAATCCATTTACCTTGCCATTCTGCAGTACTTTGTCATTCCCCTTGAAAAGCCACTACTTTTCCTGCAACACCATGCCAAGCTGAAAATTGTAAAAAGGCAATTTTTTTTTCTTCTTTTATTTATTAACAACTCTGTAACAGAAGGAAAGCTGCTCTCCTTTTTGACTCGGGGAAATACTTTCTCGCTACCTTCTTAAAGAAGCAAGGTAATCCTCTCTTGGCACACTCTGCATCTCATCAATATCTCTTGCATAATCACTAACCTGTAAAAACAATTAACAATTTAGATTTCACAGCTGTAAACATTCTCCATGATATGTTTGCATATAATATTTGAGATAATATGTTTGAACCCTGACGTCGAGCAATAGGAACAGAGAGAAAATGTGCAGTAATTTCGGAAATATAAAGGGAAATGGAGAGGACAATGCATAAGTACTCGGGTGGAGTGACTTACAGGAAAATTGATGAGGGTTCCAGGTCCCCAGTACTTGAGGGCAGCAAGATCATAAGCTCTTGCTGCAGCTTCTTCCTCGTCATAAGCTCCTGAGAAGAGAGAAGGGCAGTGTCAAATTGTCAATACCCATTTTACATTGAACAAGATCTTGAAAGTCCAACACCCCTATTCGAGTCTCTGATTATAATTCACATTTCATTTTTTATTCAAAGGCAAGAGCTTGTATTTTTTCAAAAAAATTATACAGATTCCCATAAACCTATAAACCTAGACAGAGCCATAGATGACACTGAGTTACTTACCCAAGTAAACTGCAGATAATACGCTCAGTTGCGACAATGCCCCATACAAAAAAGAAATGCCAGAAGCAACTTGTCAAATGTTTTCCCGCATATAGAACCAAAATCCCAAATTAAGAAATGCTTTATTGCATGAGAACAAGGAAATTAATTTTATGTAATCTGTATACATACCCTGCTTGCCCTTTTTGTTTTGGTTATGGTTCCAAGTGCTCTTGTCCCAAAGATGAGCTTCATACCTACCAGTCCATCTATGCCTGAAATACTCAATCAAACAGGATAACAGTTAAAGTTGAGAGTGCATACACTAAAGTTGAGGGTGCATACTCACTCAATCAAACAGCAGGACATTTAAAGTTGAGAGTGCATACTTTATAAAGGGGGAGATTTTAAATTCTTAGAAACTACATTACCAGTCAAACATGGTATATTTGACTGTATATTTTTCATATACACTCTTCATATCTGAGGAAGAAAAGGCCGACCAATCACATATATTTATCTGGCAAACAGTCAACCATTATATACTCTCAAATGAAGCATATCCTTAACTATATCCTGCTAGAAATAAAATGAAATGGCCCAAATTTTACTGCTGACTGCTAAATTCCTCATTCATACGGATTGAATAATCTTTGCAAAACCTTAGGAAAGCTAAGTACGCTGCAACCCTGGTGGGGGTGGGGGATCCATCAACACTTCTGTGAAATATATTGAATGCCTAAGGTGCGTTGAGTGTATGGAACATGAACATGGCTTAATATGTACCATGGTTAAAAAGCTTGAAAATGTATCATCTCAAAATTTAAGATTCTGGTGAACAATGATAGAATTCGAACTATAATGAACCTGGACAAGCACAACTGGACTGGGCCTCTAATAATGTTTACATAATTAGCCAACCTGGTAACTCCTCTGTATATAGAGCTTCTTTTCCCCGCAGCACAAGGTGGCATTTTACTGATGCGCTCTTTTGCAGTGGATCCTCTGCTAATTCTCTTCAATCCTCCTACTCTTTTACTCAGTGATGATTCATTCGCTTCTGGGGCCATTGCTAACAGTGCTGATGCTTCCATGTTAATCCAGCCTTGGTCGATGATCTTCTTCTTAAATTGGCAAAACAGAAAATGCAATTCACCTGTGCTTTACACATTATAATTAGCTCCACTCCCCAAATACAAACTGTCTGTCCACAACCCACAAGACAAGACATGCTACAGGATACTGCTTTGTTTATTTGGCAGTGGAGGACAACTAAACTAAAATGCCAGTCAAGAAAAGAAGGGAGAGCAGAGCAGAGCAGGTGATCGTCCGCTAATACATTATTACCCTAACATTGTACGAAGTTTTACAGCCTGCCTGCATCTATGGACCTCTGTCTCACCACTAGCTGTACTGCCAAAACGATCACTCAATCTGGTGAATGTTGATGTGAAAATTGATTTAATGACATCCACTCCCTGAGACAAATCGGTTGAGGACTTTGAAAAATTGTCGGATGTATTATTCTCGATTCGATGAAACGGCTCCCAAAAACATATTTAATTAAACATTATACCTTATCCCTTTAGGATGAAGAAACGTATGTTTTACAAAGTTAGATCTCTGACAGTGAATACGCTATTCAAGCGTACGATAAAATATAACCAAAGGAATGAAAATACATAACTAAAATAGAAATCCATTACAAAGTAAAATAGAATCTGTCAAATGAAAAAATGGAAAAGAAGTTCATAAGGTAAGACATAAAAGTAGTTTATGATGTATGATTTAAAATTGTTCAGTTCTTGGTAAAAGGTTTGTTTTTATTTAAGAAAACAGATTAAATTATTAAGATTTTAATCTTAATTTAGTTTTGATGATGAATCACACTGGCTGGTTCGAAACGCGTCGACCAAATTTAGTGATTTTTACCGAAAGATTTTTCTCACGATTTTTCTTACAATTTTAGAGGTATTTAATAGGAGTGAAAGCATGCTATTTTATGGATTATTAACGGATTACTATAAGTAGTATAGTTTTCTTTGAATAATAGTGATGAGACATGTGCATTTATTAGTGATGATTATCCTCATTGCTGGTTTGACAATTGGTTATAATATGTTTTCGCAATGTGTGGAAAAAATATATGATTTAAAACTATTTATTCATAGTTAGAAGCCTTGCTGATATAAGAAAATAAGTTTAGGGCCCAAAATTCAAAAGTATTCAGCCAGAATAAAACTGTGTCTTTTGATGAACAATTTTTTTTAGATACAAGAAAATAAGTTAAGGACCCAAAACTTAGCAAGAGTGAAAATCTGCCCTCTTCTCAAGAACTAACATTTTTTTTTTGAGACAATAATAAGTTAGCTTACATGACGGCCAATGATGACTATCTCCACCACTTCTGATAACTAAATTATAGTAATTTTCTACCATATTTAATCCAAGTTAAAAAAATAAATATTTAAATCAACTGTGAAGTAACATTTAGATGTTATTTCTGGAATGGAGTACAGTTATTTTCTCTTTAAAAAAAACACAAATCTTTGATACCGTTATGTACTAGCCGAAGAATGGGGTAGAAAAAGGATTGATCATGAGCTTTGTGGATCGTACTCTAAGATAAAACCATAAAAAAATGTAAACATACAAACCAACTCTGCATCCAGTACAAGGAAAAAATTTAATCATACAAACCAACTCTGCAGAGAGTACAAGGAAAAAAATTAATCATACACACCAACTCTGCATACAGTACAAGAGTAAAACCAGCAAAAGTCAATAACAAAACCAATAAATAATGCTGAACTTACGAGATCACAGAAGGAAAGTTCAAAAATAATATATACGAAATTTCTTTTCCTAAACTTGAAATTGGCAAATTTCAACATAAATTTGTTGTCTCTCGATCTTAAGGCTAGTGAACGTTCAATAATCGGATTCTATTTCCAAAATTGAGTTAGACAGGACCCTCCCATTTTTAATTATCTGGGAGCATGGGGAAGGGCACGAATGTGGCCATTTTTTATGGGGAATCATATATGATTGATAAGATTTGCAATGGAATCTGTGCCTCCTTTGGGTCGGACCAGATTATTAGCTTTTTGGGGTTTGCTTCACTGTGCCTGATGGTTGGAAATTGAATCCATCCCACATATACAGAAATTCAAGAGTGATTATCAATTGAATAAATGGAAAAACTTATTTTTGCTCCTCCTTATTTGCAGCACTGGATGAGCAAGATCTCGGCACTAAAGAATGCTTTCTAGGGGATTTCGTTCAATCATATTTTCAGGGAACATAACTCTGCAGCAGCTCTGCTTTCCAAAAAAGGCATCAGAACACATCCTAGAGCAAGAAGCCAAGTTGGTAGCCTGCCCTTTGAATGATCACAGACATTAATTAATTCGGGACTTTCAGGCTATGGCCTGCTCTCCTGAGGATGTCTAATGGGACAAGGCGTTTTTTTCTTCTCAATCTGTTTTACATATGATGTATACTAACGACCTTTAATGATACACAGGCACATATAATGCTGCTCTGTTCAGGTTTTTGAATGCATTTGTGATATATAATGGTAGGATAGATTATTACGTTGTTTTAAATTGGGCAATACTGATCCACAGTTTTGATGGACTTGGCAAACATGGACATGTTATGTTTTTTTCTGAATAATGTAATAGATCTTTCTGTTCTGAAAAAAAATTATTGACTTAGACCAGTAATCCAAAGAAATTCTTAATCTTAAGCGAAGAAATTGTAATTTACAACGAATTTGTATTTGTAATCCATAACTTTGTTGGAAAAATTAGTTTATACTGAATCTAGAAAAAGTGGCTAAAAAAATTTAATTGCTCAACATTGCAAGCTTTTTTATTGATATAATTTTTATTTAAATTTAAAATAATTATAAAACACTAAGTATAAAATCAACAATAATACTAAATATTAGTTTATAAATTCTCATTAATAGATGTGATGGTGGATGATTGAGGTGTTTACTTTAGATTTCATCATTTCAAAAGCAATACTATACTTGGTCATATTTATAGGAGTTTTTTAAGGTCTTGAATTTGTAGTGGATATTTAGGGACATTTTCATGTGTTTTTGGCAAGTTGACTTATATATTTACTAAACATACGAAGATTAGAATAAATTTTGTAATAATTTAAAGAATGTCCAAAATTGAGTTTATATGTGAAAGTTATGGTGTGGGAAAGTTGAGATACTTAGGAACTAGGCTCCCCAAGAGCTACATTGTTTTCTCTACCATGACTCTTTGGGTTATGCTTTTTGGATTTCATATATTTTTCTTTTTAGGGCTTTTAGCACCATAATAGAATATAGTTTCAACCTTTTGTTATGGGAATTTTGTGAATGAGCATAGTTATCACATCCCTTCTCAAAGTTAAGCTACCACCACACTTGTAGAAATTATGATGTAGATTTGCAATTGTTTATGAATTTTTAATCAAAATCACAAGACAAAAACCTACTCTACTGCTCTGCGGAAATCAATTCACAATTTAAAACAATAATCTCAGATATGCAACAAGAAATAACACACATGCACACAATATTTTTTTGGGGAAAGCAATCTGCTAAAAACCCCATTTTCTGCTTGCATTAATCTGATGAATATAGATGTATTACAATTGGTTTTCTCAACTGAGCATAACCTACAAGTGAATAACCTATCTATCCGCTCATTGAGAAGTTTTGACCCAAACTTAATCAATTTTTGCCTCTATTCAAGCCCCTATTTTCTTGCACAATTCCTTGAGAAATTAGGCCCCTAATATTTATGAATTTCTCCAAAATGGATTGCACAATTTCCTGCGTTGATCATCTAACTGCATGTAACACATGTACACTCAAGACTAGTCTACAACTGATGTTACATTGCCTTGGAATCTCCACCATAGTTGGGGAACTCAAATTCTCTACATGCACAAGCTATTTTGGGTTGACTAATCAGTTAACTAGATTATCACTGAGTTTGACTGAAGTCGTAGTGCACAACTAACCTTCCACTAGTTCCTCCATGAGTTATAACTAGTTTAACTGAAAACAACTTGAAATAACTGACCTTGATTGCTACAAATTGGCAATCACACATGCTTAATCGAACTCTAACTCCTCTAACTCGAATTTACTAAGCTAACTGAGTGACAAGAGCCATGTCACTTCGGTTAACTGCATCTAAGTTGTTGATGTGGAAAGTTGAATTTTCTCAATTTAATCAAGGCAAAATCAAATTGAGAATCTATTGCTATGTTTTTCAACACTCTCTCTCAGCAAGAAAGGGATTGTTATGCTATTAGACCTCACAATGTACCATTTTTACCATACATTTTGACACCACTTTACTCTTTATAGCTATATTTAAAAAGGTTACATTATCATTTCCATCCATTTTACCCAAAGGTATATGAAATCCTTCTCTTTACTATATATTTAATTTGTTTTACATACAATTCCACATTACTCTTATATTTCATCATTAATCGAAGGTAGATAGTTGCTAACACAAGTCTAAAAGATCGCAGATAATTTATGATAAGGAACGTGATATTTCTGAAACAGTCAGCCGTTGCTGAAACAGTCGACTCCGTTGCTAAAACAGTCAAATCTGTTGCTGAAACAGTCAGCGGGCACGTAAATTCCATCACCACTCGTGATTTGCGATTTCGAAAGAGTATTTTAGGAACGATGGCAACAAGACGAAGACAAGCAAGGAAAGTTGTTACACGGATTGTTCTAAAGCCAATATTTTTGTATCTGTTGTAACAATATTCTGCTATGGAAGAATAGAAAGACCCTGTTTTAAGATAGAAGAATAGATTTGGATAAAAATAGGATTTCTCTGATGTAACTGTAATAGATGTCTCCTCTTTAAAAAGAGGAGACATCATCATTAGAAGGGGAGTTAGAGACTGCAGGAGAGACATTATTTTTGAGCGGAAAGGAGCAAGACTCCATTATAATGTATCATTCCTTTCTGACAGATGAATAAAGGTTTCTTTTGAGCGCTTCAATTTAACTCTTTCCTCTGGGGAATCTTGTGAGAAGGAAAGGGCCCACCTTCATCACAAGATTCACCCGATTGCTCTTGTAGTTTGTTAATTTCTTTATGTTATTTGCACCTTAATTTAACTCTGTTTGCTGAAGAATCATTTACACAGTTCTGTAGTTCTTTAAGCACTCTATTTTCTTTAACACTGCATTAGTTCCATATCATTTATTCTTAAAGAAGCCAAGAGATATTTTTTCCGTTATTTGTTTGAGTGTGTGATTGATACCGGGAAACAGGTGCTGAAGATTCCTGTTTGGAGGAATAGGGTCCTGTTCCCCGTAGGTTGATTCTCTTTTTCTGCAGTGTGATTGATATCAGGAAACATGTGCTGAAGGTTCCTGTTCATGGGAATAGAGTCCTATTTTCCTTGGATTGATCTTTTTCTACAGTGTGATTAGTGTCAGGAAACAGGTGCTGAAGATTCCTGTTTGGAGGAATAGGGTCCTGTTCCCTGTTATGGTTGATTGATTTCCTTTCCTGCAGGGTGATTTCCTTTCATTATCTTTTCCTAGAATTCTTTTAATGAAAGACTGCAATAGAGGAATTGCTTCTGCTGTAACACAAATAGGCTTCAGCTTTGTTAAAGTGGGGTGTGAATATTTAGATTTGTATGATTGATAATTGTGTGACTTCTACTACAACATTTCCTTGCTTTTGGAATTGAGCATATCCAGTGCGTGATTGTCTTTGGAATAAACAGACCTTCCCGGGTCGACAATTTATGTGGTGCTTGAATTGTTAAAACAATTAAAGCGACCAACATTTTGGCCCCGTTGCCGGGGAAGGCAATTATAGATTTCAAAAGCATTGATATTTTCTTTCTAGATGTGCAGATTGTATGAGAGCACGCGGAACCCAGAAGAAAACTAATCCTACATGTGGCAAGGGCAAAGGAAGGGGAGGAAGAAAGACTTTTATTGACGAAATTGTATCAAAGGCTGAATCATCACAGAGATTAAGTTCTCGAAGACCAAAACCTCAACGCTCCCCTCAATCAGACTACAAAACAGAAGAAGTTGTGAGCCCTGAAAACATAGAGGAGCCAGTAACGGATATTAAAGAACTAGCAGCCAGTGCTGGAGAATCAGAAGAAAGTGCTAGCAAATCAGCAGAGCACGTTGAGGAACTAATAGAGAGTATTGGACGACCAGTGGAAAACATTGAGGAGCCAGTAGAAGATTTTGAGGATCGAGCAAGTGCAGTAGGAGAACAGCCAATGGAAGGAAACAACGAAGAATTCTTTGGTGGAGGACGTGTAGATCCTGAAGGAGAAGGAAGGGATGAAAATTCTCTCTCTACCTTGGGATTTCCTATCAGTGATCTCCCTAGAGGAACAACTCCTATGAAGAATATTCCATTGTCAGCTTTACCTAACTTCCATGGTTTATCCTCTGAAGACCCGGATGAATTTCTTTTTGAATTTGATATATTATGCAAAAGTTATGATTATGTTACTAATGCTCAAAAGTTGAAACTGTTTCCAGCAACATTAAAAGGAAATGCTTTAAGATGGTTCATGAGCCTTGGAAGTCAGGTAATCACAACATGGGAATAGATGAAACAAAAATTTCTGCTTAAATATCAAGACTATTGTCGGACAAGAGAAAAGAGGGAGGAACTATTCAACATGGCACAAAAGCCGGACGAGAATTTGGAGGACTATGTGGAAAGACTGCAGTATAATCTGCAGAGATCTGATCATCCGAATGTAAGTAAAGAAATTTGTAAAACAATATTACTTAGAGGATTAAGGGATGATTGTTTAGACATGTTAAACATGCTTGGTAAAGGAGATATATCTAAAGAATCATATGATGAGATTGTTGAACTCTGTAAAAGATGTTCAAGAGGAGCTGCAAGGAACAGAGCAAGTAACAGAGATCCCACCTATTCAAGAGTTCAGAAATCAGCCAGTGGGGGAGCAACAAGAGCTGAAATAGGTAATTTACTTGAAGAATTTAAAACTGAGATGTTAAGTTCTTTTGCTTCACAAATTAACACTTTGCAGGTTAAGAAGAAGCAGGCTGAAGCAGAAGCAACTCTGGCTGTCTTTTGCCCGAAGTGCAGAGACAAACATCCACTAAGGGAGTGCCCATTGGACAAAATACCAATCTGCACCCTTTGTGAGAAAGATCATGAAACACAACAATGTCCCTCTCTACCAGGAATAAAGGCAGCATTGCAGCCAACGGAAGAAGAAGCTGAAGCAGTTTACCTGCTAACACAAAGAAGACAATGGCAACCAAAAGGACAAGGTATGAATTCCAGTATGCCATTTAATCGTTGGAATAATTATTCTGCTTTCAGTCAGACAAATTACCCTCCCTTTAATCAAATGCAATACCCACCCTTTAATCAGATGAACTACCCACCCATGCAACAAACAAACCCTCCCTTTGTTGATCCTGCAATGTGGACTCCTTGGCCCCCACAACAGCCATCTTCTTTTAATCCATGGAATTCAAATTGGAGAAGCCAACAACTCCCGTATCCAAATCAATTTCCTCAATTTCAACAACCACTTCCTCTACCATCAAGTGCTCCACCAAATAATCAAATGAGACCCCAACTACTTGTGCAACCAAATCCTAACCCCAATAATAAAGTTGTGCAAGTCATTGATATTCAGAATCAGCCTACATTTCCTATGATGCAATGTAATGATATTCATTTGAGATCCGGGAAAATAGTAGAACCTATCATCGATGATACAACCTCTTCTGACTCTGATAAAGAGGAAACTGAGAAACATAAAAAAGCACAACCACCCTCTAACAAGGGTATTGAAATAACAGAGCCACCATTCCCCGAGCGTTTAGTTTTAACTAAAACGCCTGAAACACCTGCTTTTAATCTTTTAGGGGAATTTCAAAACTTGTATGTTAAAATTCCACTTTTACAGGCACTAAGAGATGTACCAATTTATGCCAGAACTATAAGGGACATTTGTGTTAAGAAACCTAGTAGGAAGACTAAAGACCCCCTTACAGTTCATGTTATGGGTGATCTATCTGCATTAATGTCTGGAAAAACCCCTCCTGTGAAATATGGTGACCCCAACCATCCTACTGTGACAGTTCAAATTGGTAAAACGATAATTCCTCAAGTTCTGGTAGATCTAGGTGCTGCAATAAACATTATGACTCTTGAAACTTCATAGTTGTTACAGCTGAATAACACAATTAGAGATACACCAACCATCCTAGAGTTAGCTGACCGTTCTACAATTAAACCAGAAGGAGTTGTTGAAGATCTAGTTATCTCGGTTGAATCCTGGAATTACCTAGCTGATTTTGTGGTATTACAAACTAAAACAAAGCTGGGGGGGACACCCTTTAATTCTAGGAAGGCCATGGCTAGCCACATTCGATGCCTTTATCAGCTGCAGATCCGGTTCAATGACAATTTCTAATGGTTATGAAACTAAACAACTTACTCTTTATCCTCATGCTACACCCATAATTAATAATGAAAATTCTGTATGGATGGATTATGATGATAATGTTGTTCAGCCTATTTTGACTATCGGACAAGCTTTGAGTTTTAAAGACAGCACAAAGGACGAAGTAATTAATAATTTTATTTGCGAACCTTCCTCTGTAATTGTTGAAACACACAATCAATTGACTGCACTTTTCGAAACGGATAACGAGGAAAATATTGAATCTAAAGATTTATCTCAGACATTAACCACCATCTCCTCTAAAAGCATAACAGTGGAAATCGAACCTAGAAAAACATTAAATATAAATCCTGATCTAACAGTTGCTGAAACACAGCAGTTAATGAAGTTATTACTTGAAAATAAGGAAGCATTCGCATGGGATTACACGGATATGAAGGGAATCTCTCCTGAATTATGTACTCACCAAATTTATATTAAAGAAGGTTGTCGACCAGTCTGTCAACCCCAAAGACGAATGAACCCTAATTTAAGAGAAATTGTTAAAGAAGAACTTCAGAAATTGCTTAATGCGGGATTTATATACCCCATATCTGACAGTGAATGGGTTTCCCCATTGGTAATAGTCCCTAAGAAAAATGGGAAATGGAGAGTGTGTGTTGATTACAGAGCCTTAAACAAAGCTACTCAAAAGGACCACTTTCCTTTACCTTTCATTGATCAGGTGTTGGATAGTCTGTCAGGGAAGAAATTATTTTCTTTTCTAGATGGATTCAGTGGGTATAACCAAATTAGAATTGCACCCCAAGACCAGGACAAGACCACTTTCACTAGTCCTTGGGGAACTTTTGCTTATAGATTTCTTCCATTTGGGCTATGTAATGCACCAGCAAATTTTCAGAGGGCTGTTATAGGAATCTTTTCTGATATGTTGAATGACTCTATGGAAATATTTATGGATGATTTTACTCCTTATGGTGTGTCTTTTGAAGATGCATTACAAAATCTTGAGAAGGTACTTAAATGTTGTATACAAGCTCACCTCTCCCTAAGTACTGAAAAATGTCATATGATGATGAGTGAAGGAGTAGTGCTTGGACATTTTATTTCATCTCAAGGTATTCAAGTAGATCCATCTAAAATATTGGTCATTCAGAATCTTTCTGTTCCTAAAACACAAAATGATGTGAGAAGTTTTCTAGGACATGCTGGATACTACAGAAGATTTATTAAAGATTTTTCTAAGATAGCTTCTCCATTATTTGTGTTGCTTATGAAAAATGCTGAATTTAAGTGGACTAATCTTTGTCAGAAAGCCTTTGTAGAACTCAAGAATCAGTTATCTATTGCTCCTATTTTGAGAGGACCTGATTGGGCCCTCCCCTTTCTTATATCTTCTAATGCTTCAGACACTGCAATTGGAGCTGTCTTGGGACAAGAGGAAAATCATCTTCCTTATGCTATCTATTTTATCAGTAAGAACATGACCCCTGCTAAGCTTAATTATACAGTTACCGAAAAGGAGTTTCTTGCAGTAATTTATGCCATTAATAAATTTCGACATTACATCACTGGTTATTCTACTTTTGTCCACACTGATCACTCGGCTATTAAGTATTTAATGAACAAATCTATCACAAATGCTCGAGTTACCAGATGGTTATTATTACTGCAGGAGTTTGATATTACAATTGTAGATCGGCCTGGTAAAGAAAATGTTGTGGCTGATTTCCTTTCACGGTTAAAAACTGATAATAATATTCCAGTAGATGATTCCTTTCCTAATGAGTATTTATTTGCAGTCTCTGCTCACTCTCCATGGTATGCAGATATTGCCAACTATTTGGTTGCAGGGAAATTACCATCACACCTATCATACAGGGAAAAGAGAAGAATTGTTCAACAAAGTGCCAGGTATAGCTGGATAAGTGGGTGTCTTTTCTACACAAGGTTTGATCAGGAAATCCGAAGATGCATTAGGGAGGATGAAGTGTACGACATACTAAAAGCTTGTCATGATGGCCCCTGCGGAGGGCATTTTGCTGATAAAAGAACAACAAAAAAAAAATTGAGGATGGGTTACTATTGGCCCTCATTGTTTAAGGATGCAAAGAAATATGTGCGTGCTTGTGACAGCTGTCAGCGAATGGGTCAACCCAATCATAGAGATCAAATGCCATTAAACCCCCAGGTAGTACCCGAACCATTTGAAAGATGGGCCTTGGATTTTATAGGACCCATTAATCCTCCATCCAATCAAAGAACTTATATATTAGTCTCTACAGACTATATGACTAAATGGGTGGAGGCCAAAGCACTTATTAGAGCCAATGAAGAAGTTGTCCTAGCTTTCTTATTTGAAGAGATCTTTACTAGATTTGGAATTCCTAGAGAGCTAGTTACAGATGGAGGACCTCCATTCAATTCTCATGGTTTTAAATCTACCCTTCAGAAATATCATATTCATCATAGAATGACTACACCATAACACCCCCAGGCCAATGGGCAGGTGGAAAGCACAAATAAAGTATTAGAAGCCATTCTAACTAAAATAGTGAAGGATAACCGGAAGGATTGGTCTCAAAGGCTCCCTGAAGCACTATGGGCTTATAGAACTACCTGGAGAAATACTACAGGATTTTCTCCCTATGAATTGGTTTATGGTAAAAATGTTGTTTTTCCTGTGGAATTTGAAATTAAAACTTTAAGAATTGCTTTAGCTGTTAACCTTGATTTGACTGATGTGCAGACAGCTAGGTTGCAGCAGCTTCTTGAATTGGATGAAAAGAGATTAGATGCCATTCATCAAACAACCATGATTCAACAACAAAGAATGAAGTGGCATGATAAAATTATCAAACACAAGCAGTTCCAAAAAGGTAATTGGGCCTTATTGTATGACTCTCGGTTTGAAAATTTTCAGGGTAAGCTATGTACACGTTGGCTTGGACCATATGAAGTAGATGTTGTTTTTCCTAATGGAATAGTAAGACTTTTAACAATTGATGATTCTAAAACACCTCTACTAGTAAATGGTCATAGGCTTCGTTTGTACCAGCACCCTGTTTCTAAAGAAGATTTCAAGGCTGCTTGCATGACTGATACACATTATCTTTTTCTAGGGGAGTCCTCTGCTCCTCACAACATTTAATTTTCTGCACTATATTTCTAGTATTAGATTAGATTTAAAACTAATAATCCCTGTCAAGGGTTGGCATGTTACAATTGTATTTTGCAGATTAAGGAAGAACTCACTAAGGAGGACAGTTTCATCACAAGAAGATCTAAAGCTTCAATTACAGAAGCTTTGGTTTCCTCATTTCAACTCATTTTTTCATCTCCCAGCAATGTCCCTTTTATCACTTATCCCTTTACTCCATCTTTCCCTTTTTCCATTTTTCCTATTTCTACCCACTCTTGAAACACCATCTTTCAGCCAGCATTTCCCGTTCCCTACTGCTGAAATCATTCCTCAGCAAGTACTTCCCCAATTTTCTCAGTACCAAATCATTATATTCCATTTTTCTTATTTTTCCATTGCTGAAACACCACTTTCAACAACATGTCATTCATTTTTCCATTGTTGAAACACCACTTTCAGCAACCTATCGTCTATCTTTCCATTGCTAAAACACCATTCCTTTCCTCTGCTACACAAGTTTTCCAGTACCCCACTTTTATTCTTAAGATCCCTTGGGTGAATATTATCCAGTATTGAGCAGACCCTGATATGCTCCTGTTTCTACATTTCAGAGAAATTTAAAGATTCTTCCATCAGTATTAAGCCACTATGAAGCACTCTATACTTCGAATTATAAAAACAGAGGTAAAAATATAAGGTATGCGGATTTTTTATGTAATACAGTTAAATAATAGTTTAAAGAGAGGATCTTTCCCATTATGATTACAATCCCCGCACACTTAAACATCATTTCATCACACGTAAGGGGGGAATTTCAAAAATTAAAATCATCATTCCACACCATCCAATCCACCGTCACTCTTCATATCCATTATTTCTGCCGTCATTGATACTCCATATCCTCAGTCGCAACGATTAGCTTGATCAGGCCTGTGTTTCTGTTCTCTGCGCATCTGCATTTGACTCAAGTTAGTAGCTATGGGAGGCTCGACTATCAGACATGAGCCTGGCTCGATAACTCTTCTCGAATTATTTCCGGAGGCTTACCAAATTTTTCAGCAGGCAGGTTGGATTACATATTTCGAGAGGCTGGGAGAATTTGATCCTCAACAAGTTTTAGAGTTTGCGCAAATTTTTTAGGAAGATTACTCCATAGTCCAAGGGGTCCGAATTTCGGTCACAGAGGAAGATATAGCACAATTTTCAGGGTTGCCGGTCATAGGTGCTCGGTGGTTTAGCAGGAAACAAGTCATTTTAAACGCACAACAGGACTTCCTTCTTCCAGAGGAACAGGTTGAGATTAAAGGTCGTGGCATAAGTCTGCATTCATTACCTCGCCCATGGCCAAGCGTAGCTGAATTTGTCAAGCACTATTTGAATTGCGAGGGGCGTTACTAGGTAGTTTATCAACATGATTTTGTTTTAATGAGTCATTTGCGGCATGGTCGATTAGTCAACATTCCTTATTATCTGCTTGGATGTATTAAAAATATGTCATATTACTGTAGACGGGTAAGATTCCCATCACTATCCCTTACCCATCATCGCTTATGTCAATTATTAATTCACATTGCTCAGCAAAATCCCCCTCTAAATAACCCACCCCTACTTCTCCAACAAGCCCCCGAAATACCCCAAGAAGCTGGAAATCCCCAAGAAACCCCCGAAAGCTCTTATGAACGGAAACTGGAAGATATTCCTGATCCTCCATTGATTCCATCTTCAGAACCAGTTGATCCAACCCCAAGTTCATCCCATTTAGCAGAGTCATCCCATCCCACTGTCCACATCTCTAGCGATGACTCTCAAGCTGAAACACCCCCATCACCCCCTACTCATAAAAGAAAGAGACGAATTGCAACAGTCTCTGTCTCAAAAAGGCAAACAAGGGCCACATCCCAAGCTGCCACCTCTTCCGATAGCCCTTCCCCTAGAAAAGAATCTTCTCATAAAAAGAAAAGGAAAGTCACTGATTTTTCTGCTTTCCTACCTAGGAGAAAAATGAAAACGATTATTGAATCTGAAGTCACTCCCATTTCCCCTGACCCCACAGCTATCTTTTTAAAACTTCAATCCTCATCACCATTCCAAATTCCCGAATCATTACCCGTCTCGTTCAGTGGCACTGCTCCACAAGAACCAGATGCCCAGGGTAATATGACATCATTTACTACTCAAACAGTAATTGCTCCACAAGAACCAGTTACTCACTCAGCAGCTGAAACACAAGAACCAGTTGCTGAAGTGCAAAAATCAAACACCAAAACACCAAGCATGATAATATAAGGAAAACAATTGTAGTTGAAACACAAGAACCAACTACAGCTGTGGATCAGCAATCAACTCCAGCAAAAGCAACCAACACACAAGGTTCACTCACCATGGCATCGTTATTGGAGGAAAATGAATTTTTAAAGTCAGAATTAGAGGCCTATAAAAAAGAGTTGGTAATGGCAAGGGAAGCGTTTGATAAAGAATTAAATCTCTACATGTTGGCACATACAGCATCAGTACAAAAGAATGACCCATGTAAAGAATACATGTGCCATGAATGTGGAAACATTTACCAACAGGCCAGATAAAAAAAGTTAAAGTCCCAGTGCCTGAGGTATCCACATCAGTTGCAGCCAAAGAAGAATCCCCACTGCCACACAAGAACCAGTAGGGCCCTTAAAAATTCTGGAAAAAGAAACCAAGCCACAGATATCCTGCCCTGTGTTAGTCAGTTCAGCTACTCAGACTATGCCCCAACCCAGTACTATAATGTCGGAACACAAACTCCACCATGGAAAGAATTGGATTTTAATGAATAAGTGGAAGAAGAAGTATGCTATTGATCAAAATAAAATGTTACAACAACATAAGTTGGCCTGGAAAAATCAGATGTATGCCAACTGGGATAACTGGGAGCAAACACTTCAGCAGTTTAAGGATTCTAAGAAAGAAATCAAGGAGTTAAAAGACAAACTGGTCCTGATGTTTTCATTAGTACAAAAATTGTTAGCCACCAGGAAACCTTCCTTGAATTATTCTCTGTTCCTTTATGAATGCCTTGTTTATTTTCAGTTGAAAGCAATTAAGGATGGGAGACCTCATGAGTTGCTCACAGCGGAACAATTTGTCAAAACATTTTCTGAGGCCCCCGCTAGTGATCAACATTTGTTATGTGAACTTTATCTTCATAATGAGGCTATGCCTGAAAATAGAGAGGTCAACCTAAATCCAATTGTTGGTGATATACAAATTAGGGCATTTGTTTCATTTCTTGCCAATCAAATCACATGGCAAACTGTTTTTATTGCAAGTAGGCATAATGAGGATAATTGTCTCCTTTGGATAAGACCGGAACATTCAAATCCGGCCATTTTTGTAGTGGTATATCATCGATTTTTGCAGAAGCTAGGAATGCGCAGGCACATACAGCAATTTCAAGCCTCAATACTCCTAAAGTGTCAACAGTTAACCAGAGTCAAAGAGACTGCTACCTTGAAGGCTAACACTGTGTTCTGGCAACAGTCTTGTAAGGAAAGACAAGAGTATAATCCTTTTAGCCCTGATAATCTTCAAACTGCACTATCCAGGGTACCAAACTATATCAGATGCATTCAGCAACGTGCCGAGAATTGGATTTGTTATCATTTTCACTTCCCTATCTTATGGATGCCAACAGAACGATATCAGCCTCACTACAAATTGGCTAATAGGGACGAGGCAGTAGCATGGCAGAAATTGCAGAATAACCAGGGATTCAGATCTTCGACAGAAGCTACCTTCCATAGTTATTACTTCAGTAACTTGCATGCAAAGAGTCAGTACTCAGACTTTGACTCGAACTAAAAGTTGCCTGAGGACATGCAACCCTTTCAGCTGGGGGGGATGTTAGGACCTCACAATGTACCATTTTTACCATACATTTTGACACCACCTTACACTTTATAGCTATATTTAAAAAGGTTACATTATCGTTTTCATCCATTTTATCCAAAGGTATATGAAATCCTTCTCTTTACTATATATTTAATATGTTTACATATAATTCCACATTACTCTTATATTTCATCATTAATCAAAGGTAGATAGTTGCTAACACAAGTCTAAAAGATTGCAGATAATTTGTGATAAGGAACGTGCTGTTGCTGAAACAGTCGGCCGTTGCTGAAACAGTCGACTCCATTGCTGAAACAGTCAAATCTGTTGCTGAAACAGTCAGCGGACACATAAATTCCGTCACTACTCGTGATTTGTGATCTTGAAAGAGTATTTCAGGAACGATGGCAACAAGACGAAGACAAGCAAGGAAAGTTGTTACATGGATTGTTCTGAAGCCAATACTTTTTTGTATCTGTTGTAACAATATTTTTCTATGGAAGAATAGAAAGACCCTGTTTTAAGATAGAAGAACAGATTTGGATAAATATAGGATTTCTCTGATGTAACTGTAATAGATGTCTCCTCTTTAAAAAGAGGAGACATCATCATTAGAAGGGAGTTAGAGACTGCAGGAGAGACATTATTTTTGAGCGGAAAGGAGCAAGACTCCATTGTAATGTATCATTCCTTTTTGACAGATGAATAAAGGTTTCTTTTGAGCGCTTCAATTTAACTCTTTCCTCTGGGGAATCTTCTGAGAAGGAAAGGGCCCGCCTTCATCACAAGATTCACCCGATTGCTCCTATAGTTTGTTAACTTCTTTATGTTATTTGCACCTTAATTTAACTCTGTTTGCTGAAGAATCATTTACACAGTTCTCTAGTTCTTTAAGCACTCTGTTTTATTTAACACTACATTAGTTATGTATCATTCATTCTTAAAGAAGCCAAGATATATTTTTCCGTTATTTTTTTGAATGTGTGATTGATACCGGGAAACAGGTGTTGAAGATTCCTATTTGGAGGAATAGGGTCCTATTCCCCGTAGGTCGATTCTCTTTTTCTGTAGTGTGATTGATATCAGGAAACAGGTGCTGAAGGTTCCTGTTCATGGGAATAGGGTCCTATTTTCCTTGGATTGATCTTTTTCTACAGTGTGATTAGTGTCAGGCAACAAGTGCTGAAGATTCCTGTTTGGAGGAATAGGGTCCTGTTCCCTGTTATGGTTGATTGATTTCCTTTCCTGCAGGGTGATTTCCTTTCATTATCTTTTCCTAGAATTCTTTTAATGAAAGACTGCAATAGAGGAATTTCTTCTGCTGTAACACAAGTAGGCTTCAGCTTTGTTAAAGTGGGGTGTGAATAGTTATATTTGTATGATTGATAATTGTGTGACTTCTACTACAACATTTCCTTGCTTTTGGAATTGAGCATATATCCGGTCTTGTGATTCTTTGAGATAAGCAGACCTTCCGGGTTGAGTAATTACATGGTGCTTGAATTGTTGAACAATTAGCGACCAACATCATCCACCCCTATCCTGCACCTATGGAACTCGAACTTTCCTCTTGACAAGGCCTTTTTCAAAATGTCAACATCTTGTTCCTTTTTCAGATAGTACTGAAGCAACATTATCTTCCTCTGTTTATAGTCTCATAAATGGTGATACTAGATATCTATATGATTGGATCAATCATAAAATATAGCATTCTCATAGAGCTTGATGCAACTCTGATTATCAAAGTAGATCATAGTTGGATCCATCATTTGATCAAATAGTCCCACAAGTACCTTTCTCATCCAAATCGCCTCACATGTTGCTTGACTTTCAACCATGTATTTTGCTTCTATTGAGCCGAACGCCACATATCTTTGCTTTCTACTATATCGGGAAACCGTTGCGGACCCAACGCTGAAAATTCAATCTGATGTACTCTTTCGGTCTAATGGACTCCCTGCCCAATCTGCATCTCTGAAGTCACATAGCTTCACTCCCTCTATTCGTCTGTACCATAGTCAAAACTGGGTAGTGCCTCTGAGGTACCGTAAAACTTTCTTAGTTTCCTTCCAAAATAATTTGGTTGGCCTAACCAGAGTTTGGCTTAGTTGGTTGGCTGCATAACACATATTTGGCCATGTGTTCACAAGGTACATCAGTGAACCCACAAGCTGTCGATAAATGGTAGCATCCACTTCCTCACCTGAAGTGGCATCCTCCTTCCTCTAGTTGGTTGCTAGAGGTGTCTCCATGGGTTAACAACTCTCCATGTGGAATCTTTGTAGTATCTCATTTTCATACTTGCCTTGAGATACAAGAAGTTTCCCATCGCCTTGCCATACTTCCAAACTGAGGAAGTAGTGCATGAGACCTATGTCCTTCATTTCAAATTATCTTCCAAGGTCCTCCTTGCAATATATGATCAGTTGTTCATCACCCGTTAAAATTAAATCATCAACATATAAGACAATGACAATAAATTTACCTTCTACCAAGATATGATAGAGGTTTGCATCCACCTCACTTTTGGTGAAGCCCAAACCGGTGAGATAGTTATCGATCCTGGTGTACCAAGCAAGAGTTGTTTGTTTGAGACCGTACAACACTCGCTTGAGTCTGCACACATGAGACTCTCGATCGAAAGTCTCGAAACCTTCTGGTTTCTCGATGTACACCTCCTCCTCAATAACCATATTGAGAAATGAAATTTTTACATCCATCTGGTGCATCTTCCACCCCACCTGCGCAGCCAGAAAAATAATTGATCTAATGGATGAGTACCTTGCTACAGGGGAAAATGTCCCCTCATATTCAATTCCTTCAACTTGAGAGTACCCCTTGGCCACAAATTTGGCCTTATACTTCTCTCTGTTTCCATCTGCTTCCACGTACCTCCAAGTGTATTTGGAAGTCCCCATTAGGTTGTTATCTTTCCATAAGTAACCGAGTTGACCACCTTGTTTATTGTGATACATCGAACACAACATTCAGGGAGATTGCTTATACATACTGGAAACGGTGTATTACAGTTCACGATAACTTGGTAAACCAATTTTCCTCGTTACCTCTTTTGTTTTATTTTTGTTGTTAATTTCTAAAATTGATTAATCCATCGTGGAAGAACATACTAAACAATCTTGTCGTTCGCGTAGAATGCAAATATTTCCTCATTTACCTCTATAGGAAATACCTGTTCATCATAAGAATAAGAAAACACAAACTACCGAAATTGGTGCTTTGAAAACTACCCCTTCTAGAGCCACATTTGGAAATAATTTTCTAGAATTGTCAGTTCCCATAAGTACTAAACACGAAATACATATTTACCAACTAGTGAGTTTGATGTAGTCGAAACGGAATCCCTTGAAACATTAGAACCTGAGGTCATTGAACCTGTTGACAGTGCTAGACCTACCAACATTCAAAGGGGTTTCCCCGATATGCAGTCTCAATTAGGCCTTGCACCATTTGGGATAGGAGCCCCATTCGGAATACGGCTTAGTAAACATTTTCTTAAAGGTTTTCCTTGGCTTTAGTTGTCAGAAAGAGAGAGGATCACATATGTTCCTTTGAAAATCAAGTAGGTGTGCCTAGTGAATGTTCGGTTATAGGTGCGTCAAGATTCTTCTACTGCAAAGGGAAAGGAAAGTGAGCCTTTAAGATGTTATCACTCTAGTAAATTCTCAAGTTGTGGGATTTTGAGTTTTTAGTCAAAGAATACTAGAGGTAACCACAAAGCTACTTCAAACTCTAGGATCTAGCCTTCCTAGGGTTCAGAGAGGGCTCTCTCTTTAAAGTTTAGCTTTGTTTTGATTTATAGTATTAGGCTAGTTATGAAAGTACAATTTGGTTTTGGTTTAAAGGGTTTGGTGGGAAAAAATCACTTGGAGGTAAGATAGAGAGAAATCTACTTGTCACTACAAGAAAAAAGGACATTGGTGAGGGTCATGCTTGTGACAGACCTTTAAGGTTTGTCATCAATGTCACATATGGTGATGGTCCTTAAAAAACCGTCATTGTAAGTGTATATAGTGATGGTCCTTTATGGTCCGTCACCAAAGACATTTTCAATGACACTTTTGGTGAGGGTCATTAAAGGCCCATCACTAATTCTCTCTTTGGTGACACTTCTAGTGACGAACTTTTAATGACCCTCACCAATGCTCTTTTTGTTACTTTTGGTGACGGTCAAAAAATTTATGTCATCATTGATCATTAAAATACCGTCACTGTAAGTGTATATAGTGATGGTCCTTTATGGTCCGTCACCAAAGACATTTTCAATGACACTTTTGGTGAGGGTCGTTAAAGGCCCATCACTAATTCTCTCTTTGGTGACACTTCTAGTGACAAAATTTTAATGACCCTCACCAATGCTCTTTTTGTTACTTTTGGTGACGGTCAAAAAATGCCCATCATCATTGATCATTCCAATGTGTTTTTGATGACACTATGTGCCTGTTATTATTATTTTTGTCAAAAGATAACGATTTAATACCATTATTGTGGAGTATTTTTTATAATATGTCCAAGGCCATAGTGGTTAGGGTCAATCAATTTTTTTAGAAGTAGTTAGTGTGTATCATTTCCCTCAAGTAATGACTATTCGAATAGAGATTTCCTATGAGTCAACACACGATTCATATATATTAAGTTTATTATCTAGCAAATTCCCTTTAGATAAAGTTCCACTATTGTGTGTATGAAGTATATTATTTAATACATAATCAAGCTTTGACAATTCTATTAATGAGAAAGACCTAACAATCCTCAACAATCTGGCACACCTTAAATTAATGCTTTGGCACGTGCTAACATTTCTTAGCACCCCACATGTCTTGGAACATCATTGTACTTGGAACATCTTGTGATGACACCGACGCCCAAGAAAATGGTGGCATGCGCTAGCACAACATGGAACTCTCCTAGCATGTGTTGGCATGCTGCATATAGTCCTTAGCATGCCCTGGAACACCTTGGTTAATGCATTGACATACATTAGCACTTGGCACACAATGCCACTTGGCATGTATTGGGACCTATTATTAGTGTGCCTAGCATGCCCCTTTTCAAAAAGATAAAGTCTTGACTTACTAACCCTCTTATTGGTTCTTCCTTTTGTTTCCTTGACACATATTGACATACCATGGCACCCTGTGCCACATCCTTAGCACCTAGCATGTATTGACATATCTTGGCACTATTAATTTTCACATGATATAATTAGCACACCTTGGAACTCCCAAGCACACTTTGGGAATTCTTGACATGCCTTGATATTCCCTAGCATGTCTTACCAATGCTTAGCATACCTTGTCACTCCCTCCTTGGCATGACAACTAACACTCACTAACACTAGTCTCTGGCACAAGTTCCTCATATTCATTAACTTCCATGAATTTTTACCTAGTGCTCCCTTAATGTTTTTTCCTAGTAATCCTTAACACTCATCAACTTGAATTATCACTCTCTAGCACACCTTAGAACTCTTCAACATTCCCTTCCACTTAATAACATGCATAACACTAGTCCGTGACACATATTGGCGCTTGGAAAGTCTTAGCATGATTGGAATACGTTGAGATGCCTTGGTATGATTTGGCATGGTTTGATATTAAATTTATTTGTGATGATCAATTGTTGGAAAGTAGATGAGAAGCAACAAAGGAATACTTGGCACTTAGAATGCAATAAGACTTTTCACTTGGCACCTATTTCCCCCTAGTGTTGGTGTGCCTAGCATGCCCCTCTTGGAAAAGGTAAATTGATGACTTATTAGACCTCTTATGTGTTCATTTCCTTTTAGTTTAACTTTTTTCTCCCTTTTGTTGTCTTGACAGACTCTGACACACATTTACACACCCTTGCACATCTTGGCATGCCTTATCACTTGGCACATCTTAACATGTTTGACATGTATTCCCACTATCTGGCACATCAAGGGGGTGAAGAGAGATGTAGTCCTAAAGTAGGTCGAGTACGAGGGCCAAGTAAGGGTACTTGTTAAAGGGAGGTCATGATCATCCTCCAAGAGCAAGATCATCATGTGAGGGTTCAAAAGAATGTTGCATACCTTAATGATCGGTTTGTGCTAGGAAGTAGGATGGCATATTGTTGGTTCTCTTCTAGCAGATCGAGCTTAAGAGAGGTTTCTCATGAGAATCTTGGCATGTGATTTTAATGGTGTCTTTGTGTAGATCGCCTTAATAAATATTTCCTAGAAGATGCTTAGGAATCGCTGGTTGTGAATTTTAAATACATCCAGCTTAAACTTCTCGATCGTAAATAGTGTTCAATCGCCCTTGGGCTTTCTTGTTTGTACTAGTTTTTGTTATCGATAGTGAAGATGATTGCTGAACTAAAAACATTAACTGAGTGCCGAATCGGCTTGACATCAATAAATGTCGCTTTGGACCTGTCTATATCACCTAGTGAAGTGCTCCCTTTTTTGTTATCGTCTTCTATGTCATATTGTTCACTATTCTCTGATAAAGAACAACATTTATAGAGTTAGGACCTACTGTATATCAGTAACCTTCTCTGACTGAAAAGCTTTATCTCAATGTTTTCCTCCAATTTGTTTATTTAAGAACGATTTAATACAGTTTAAGCAGTTAGGAATGTTGGAGTTCCCTCGTCCTACTGTTTGCTTTAAACATTGTTCTTGAAAGTTATTTTCCTTATTTTCTTATTAAAGTTAGACTAGAAAAGTGATGGTTTTCCCTGTTTCTAGCTTCTATTCTCCAAAAGCAGATTTTGAAAGTTTCCCTTGGTGTTGACTGAAAGCAGATTAGGTTTAAAAGTACTTTATCTGATCTTAAGTTTACACTCTGTCTTCTCTTATATGTTTTCATACTTTCTGAAGGTAATTATGTGGATTACTGGATTGTTTGTCAATTAAGCTGCTTTAATACAAACTTTCCCAAGAGGTCAATGGTTAGCCCTGCACTTGGTTGGTTTTAAACAGTTACTTAAGAGGCTTTTCTTGTTTGGACTGACTATAAATCCTTTGTGAAATTATTATTAGTTTCCACCTCTCCAACACCTTATTGTTCCCATTCCATCATTTAAATCTCAATAATCTTGTGGTGTAGATGACTTGCCCCTTGGATCACTCTTGATGTTGTTGTTCAATTACAGCCCTGTTATGACCCCATAGCCCAATGGACTAAAAACCAGCGTTATATCTATATTTTTATCCTAGCTGTTCTATTCACTTGCAACTTCTCACCTTTGAAACTCTTTGCACTTAGGACTTTCCACCTCAAACAATATTCATGCTCAACCATCCAAAAACAAAACAAACCCTTGGCCTTCATAACTAGCCTAATATTATTACCCCAAATTTCAAAGAAAAATCCATCTTTGCACTTATTGGAGAGATCCCTCTCCGGATTCAGGAGGGCTAGATCCTAGAATCCCAAAGTGGTTTAAATAATGTTGCTTAGTCTCTTGATACGCACAAAATTATGGATTCACAACATTATGGAACAAAATTCTCTCGAAATAATGGAATGCCTCTTCCTCATAGTGGCCTAGTTATAACATAGCCTAATAGCCTACTAGTGGTGAATTTTGACTACATAAACTCTTAACTAGAGTTACAAAATAGACTCTTTTAGAGTCTTTTACATAAGAAAAACGTGGCTAGCCCATTTTCCTTGAGTAATGGGGGTTGACGCGACATCCTCCCGAACTATAGGTGTGAAAATAGGAAGGTCAACTTTTGAGTGGCATAAATTTTGCATAAGGACTCTGATTTATGTGATTCTTGCATCGTTGGAAAGGTCTCTGCATGTAGAATAACATGGAAAGGTGAAACTTTAAGCAGAAAAATTTTACCCCCAAAAAAAAAATTTTAATGCCTCAAAATGGTTGTGGAAGGTTTCAGACCCCATTTTACCAAATTGGGTCCCGCCAGTAAAAACGGTCCAATGAGCTTATTTCTTCATTTTTTCCTCTCCAAATGAATCGAGATGGATGACAAACAATATAATGATCCAATCTGAAACACTCTCTCTCATACCCTTGGACACTTAGATTTTTCTTGGTGCACTTGGTATTTGGAGCAAGGAGGCAAAGGAAGAGCATAAAACGCAAGAGGACATCAGGATCAACAAGTACATCGAGTTTTTTCTTGCAGGTACCAAGTTGCATGTATGATTTCTCTACTATTTTTGGCATATGCATGTGGTTATTTGGTTATGATATGTCATTGACATGGAGGATTGGCTGGATTGATAATGGTTTTGCCTAGCCTTACCATTTCCTGGATAACCATGGTGTTGTGGGAGTTTTTCCCTTTTTTTTATGGTTGTTTCTCATGTTCCTTTGGTTGTGGGTTGAGCTATTAGTTCCTGGAGCCTTAGTTGGAAAAATGCTCTGGAGCCATGTAACAACTTGGGTTGAGTTACTAGTCTTGGAGCCTTGGTTGGAAAGATGCTCTAGAGCCCATGGTGGTTTGAGTTACTAGTCCTGGAGCCTTGGTTGGACAAACGCTATAGAGCCCGACAACAACTACGGTTTGAGTTACTAGTCCTGGAGCCTTAGTTGTAACAAGCGCTCTAGAGCCCTGGACTGTAGAAATTTGATACAAAATATGTATTTCCTGGATGATCTTGATCTAACAATAATATGCTACTATTAAATACAGAATCGTTTCTACAAAATCTTTGCGGAATTTGAAACACAATCGACAATCACAATATCATGAAGAAATATCAATCACACATAACACAGATAATTTACCCGAGGAAAGCTTATAGTGAAAAAAACCCATTATCTTATATTATATATTATATCATGGATCATGAAACAATTACATACAAAGCTCTAATTCAAGAGCTCCCAATACATGAGCTAACTGTCTTACACTATCATACAAAAATTGGCAAGTTCCTTAGCCAATTTACTGTCTCCAGACAGCCTGCCTCCACTGTGCAATCCTAGCTAATAGCAGTCCTTGAATGAATGGAATCTTGCTTGCCTTGACTGCGCAATCCTCATGGGCACATCCAATATGTGTATGGTTGCATGTGTGCAACCATATAATGTCACAACTGATAGTTATCTTCCCTTTCACCTAAAACTCAACTAGGTCTCCACTGGATCTGACATGCATGCAGTTAATAGTAGTAAATATTCAGTTGCATGTGAGGCCACTGATTTTGAATTAATTAATAACTAATTCACTTGATCTCTCACTAGTGTATCTTCAGTTACAACTAGCACAAATGAGTTTAACTCACTTAACTGAGTTAAACTACTTTACAACTTTCATAACTGCACTTCCAACTCTGTTACAACTTTGAATCACTCAGTTACAACTAAGTCCACATGCATGTCCCACCAACCAACCTCTTAACTCTAAATTCCTTTAGCTAATTGATTTTCCACTTCAGTTAACTATTTCCAAGTGCTCATTGAGAATAGATTATTTTTTATTGTCCAACTAATATTAAGGGATAATAATAGTTGGCATGCATCTATAAATAGAACTTTCACATACGTCTATAAATAGACATGCATCTATAAATAGAATTTTCTCATGCATAAATAAATATAAATCCACCTAAAAATAGCCTGAGGCTCCATCCTAGTGTAGGTGCATAATTTTCACTAGGATATTCTTGTTGAATCTCAGCATGGTCAAATTGGGTAGAGACCAATCTGGTGATGGTGTTGAGCAGGTAAATCCCCTCTGCAAACAGAGGTGATCCCTCTAGCCCTAGATTGGGTCTAGCAACAAGGGAACAAGTTGGACTTTCGGACTCCTAACTTATAAATGAAAACGAGTTGGGATAGATGACCTACCTTGGTCAAACGCTTTTGTTGTAGTTTGCAGCAGCTATCCGCCGATCTTTGTCTTCACACGTCGTGGTCTTTCAGTGATAATGTCTGTGTACCTACACAAGGATCAAGTGAAAGGTGACATCATACGAAAACATATTTTCATTTACATCTATTTGATTGGTCAAGGAGAATCAAACAGTTTGCATATGAACGAACACAAAATTGGAACCAAAAACTAGTCATGTATTAATGATACAGAAAAGAAGTTTACAACCTTAATGCCTTGATGTTGCAGCCTCCTTTGACGGGTTCATTCAAGCACGTCTCAAGCATTCGTCGGGGATCATACTTGGTGAGGCAATGGGCCTAAACTCTCTCTCGACAATGGATTCCTCTCTGCTTTATTCTTCACACCAACTATAGTAAGGACTATTTAGCTCGCTGAAACTATGTGAGAAGAAAGTATTTATAGGAGAGGAGGAGGTGGTTTGGGACCCCTCATAAGGTGGAAGAGAGGTCTTATCCTTTGGGGAGTTTCCCAATTGTAGGAAACAAGAAGCCAAAGGGATGACTTTGACGTTATTCAGTCGAACAAACCATGATGACTTCACTCACGAAGTGGTTAGGCATGGAAACTTCGTTTCTATTTTAAAAAACTTTCCAAAAAAATTTCGGCACGAGTGCCCCACTAAGACATAGCGCCAATGTGCACGAGGCCCAATGTTAATTTCTCTATGGGCACGAGTCCATAACTGCCTACCAACGCTGACCCAAAATCACATGTTTTTGAGAGCCTGCTTGAGGAATGATCAATAGCGGAAATGTTCTTGACATGCCAAGGGATGCAATGAAACTTTTAGCAAGGTATGAAAATACACATAAGTCACTGAAATGGTCCTCCAATATTCAGGATGGGGATTGTAGGTATAGCAACAAAATACTGTGTAACAAATGCCCCCTAAAGCATGAGGTCCAAGAGAGAGAGAGGAGTGAAATACTTTATGAGAACGTGCCCCAAAAAAACAGCATCGTCAGAAGACTTGCAAGAATAAGTACAACTGATATCTATGATACATGAATATGTGGCATGGGCGCAGACATCCATAATAGAGTACATATAAAAATACAATCCGAGGTATGGATGCAGCCATCCAACAAGAAGGATCAATAAATAGACTCAGGTATGGTCGTAGCCATCCAATTAAAAGAGCCATACATATAGTCATGATAAACCAAATCGCCTCGTAGCCTGGATTTTATCAGACAAAACCCAGGGTCTTGAGCTCCATCTCAACCCGAACAAGTACAAATTCGAGCATGCGAATGAGTAAGCTGAAGTCAAACATGCGAGAAAGTCGCCTGATTACCAACCAATGATGAAATCTGTTAACGGGTGCAAGAGAAACCACCAATAATGACAATGGCTCTCAAGGTACAGCTAGTACAAGTCGCAGAATGTGAACAATGAGCTGGATTTGAACACCCGCAAAATCACTCGATCGAAGGCCAATGATGAGGACCTGTCGTTGAATGCGAAGAAGTTGTCATTGAGGCATGCAAGCTCCAAGATACCGGAAGGGAGTCTCTAGATCAGCTTCCCGGATAATGAGCTGAAGTCGATAGGAAGTGATATGGTTGAAGGAGGGCCATAATGTTTCCCACATCATCGACACGAGACAGAGGAATAAGATGATAGTGAATCAAGACCAAACAGAGGATCAGAGGTTGAAAACTGCAGAAGGAAACTTCTCTTGAATATATTGGTGACACGACTCCGGAATTTGGCAGTATTTGACATCAGGTGATCTGAGGTCATGATGACATGGAAAAGAGTAGATGAGAGGTCAAACAGATAACCCAAACCCATGGAGGAAAAAATGATGAAATGGGATGTCCCCAACCCCAACACAAATTGCAGACAAGTGTCATGTTTAAGAGCGACATATTGCCGACACGACTGAGAACTGGTTTCATTTTCCCCCACCATTGCTGGCAAGTACCCCAATTATTTTTGGAAATAAGCTTGAAGGGGATAGCATATGCTTGTCATATAATTTTTTCCTTCGGAAAAATCCATCCTAGTACATTTTAAGAGCCCTAGGAAGGAGGAACTTGATTACGTCATGGTGACGATTCCCGATGTCATGTAAGTTTTAACGAGTCCGACAAAGGAAGAACTCGGTGTCTTTTCATGTTTAGAGATTTTGAAAAGAAGCATAAAAGAAAACTCTAGCAAGTCCCTTTTCGTAGATAGTCTCACAGATCCGAAAAGGTAGAAAACCATATCTGAGAGAACCTCTTAGTCGCGATAAGCTAAGGTATTCCTTTTTCGTAAATAATCTGTCCCACCCCAAAAAAGGGGTATATGTATACTAGGCAGATGTCGTTTCGTAGCCTTTAACGATTTCAAAATGACAAGAGTCTCGAAAATATTTTCAATTTTAGAGAGTCAGAAAAGAGTTGAAAGATGACTCTAGGGGGTGACTTTTTCGTGTTTTTACCGAGTCCAAAAAAGTGATAAAATACAACTCGTCACTTCATCGCCATCACGTTGAGGACCTATTGCTGCACAATAAACACACGTAAAACCCATTTTTCTTGATAAAATATTAAAATAATCGAAAAATAAGCCCAAAACCCAATTAGGGTTTCGAAAAGTCTATAAGATGACAAAAATAGTAAAAATAAATTACTTTTAACTTTTTACCTCTTGTGAGCATTTTTACCCTTTTTCACTATGATCTGGTGGAGCTGGCAGCGAATAATCCAGGATACCAATCGTGAATCCGTCTTTTTCAGGTTAGAGCTCGCATCCTTACTTGCATTTTGAATCAATTTTCATTTCCTGCATTTCAATTTTTCACATTTGTAGGGGAATTTTGTTCAAATTAGGGCGCAGCGGTTGGCGCGGGTTCCGGGCACGGGCTCGCGCCAACCTACCTTACATTTCAACGGGGGCGCGCCAACCATGGCCATGGATTTTTCTTGTAAATTATACTAACTAGCTCGTTTGAAACAATTCAATAGTTAATATTTTGACTAATGATAGCCCCATTGATGATTTTGCAAGTGTGTGAAAGCAAAATGGTGATCGAATGGAAGGAAAGAGAACACGGATATTAATATGAGGAAGCCATGAGAAATTTAAGATGCATGGATGTTCTAAGGGACTACTGGCTTCTAAAATTCTTCATGGCGCCATGTCTCTGAGCTCAACCAGAGTTATTACAATACTTGATCAGTGTATGGGACATTGATCGGGAAATATTTGTAATTCACGATCAGGAGCTATAGATCGAAGTCTCTAATGTATACTTCCTAACTGCATTATCACGAAGGGGGGCAGTACCAATCCTGACAGGTACCCAGCCCACGATGGAAAAAATGAGTATGGTCATAGATAGGGTTTTCCAAGGGGCAAGAAAAGGATCAAAGAGTGGGAAAGTGGATATTCAAACCATTCTGGATTTGGCACTAAAAGTAGTGTTGCACACCATCACGTGAGTTGTCGGATCTCAAGCTCCACATAAGGCCACAAAAACACATTTGCTACTTGTCGTAGATTGTATGGTCCCAACTCTGCAGAGGCAGTAACAATCAATATTAAACGCCAATTGACAAAATGCAAGAATTCCAAGCTGAAAAAGTTCGGTTATGGGTCCATCTTGGTGCCGTTCATCTTGGAATGGTTACCAATCTTTCAACGTCAGGAGGTAATAGTCCCTGCACCACCATCACGAGAGCCACGGATGGTCCGTTGGGTGGCTTTGATGCCTAGATTAGGAGGCAGTCAACAAATGTCGTGGAGACCAGAATTCTTTGACTGGCTCTGTCGACAACTCATTGTCGTGGAGGACTAGCCCTACACTGGCACGGACTTTATGGGTGATGCAGATATCCCATTCTCGGCAGGAGAGGATTGGGATGAAGCATTGGGTAAGACTCATTTTTTGATTTGGACAAGTATTATGATTTTATTATTATATATGTTCTGATGTTAATCCATGTATTTGCAGATGTTGGCCCAGAAAGACCTGCAGGAATGTCTCCAATAGCATGGAGGGTTCCTCATGATTTTGACGTGGCCTCTCATGGCGAGGGAAGCAAGGAGGAGGAAATCATATGCAACCTGGAGGGACTCACCTGTAGAATCCCAGATTACACGATATTTGACGATGTTCCTCGTGCATACTAGAGGCACACTGCGGGGGTGTCTAACTGTGTTCACCGCTTATTGAGGCAGCTTGTGCGTGCAGTGACATGCTACCATGAGCATCATGTTGATTAAACGCATAGGCTTTTATTTTTGCATATTTTGTGAGAAACATGATGTCTCAGGATGTAACCAAAACATACATATTTTTTGAACTTATGATGCACATGGATGCAAAAACTCGATATATATATATATATGAATCTTATTATGTGATGATGATGTTTTACAAATTACGCAAATGTCTATCTAATACAATATTGGCTACTGTATCAGTTAACTCATTCATTCGTCTAGGAATATGCTGATATGTGATGTAAATGAAATTCCTTTCTAATAAACGAACATGCAAATACAAACTTAAGATTTGAGGATTTCTAACAGAATAATGCCCATTAAGCTGAAGAACAACAAGTTGAGAGTCTAGGTTAACAATTAATGCATGAATTTCAAGATTAATGGCCTCGTTTAAGAGTTCAATGACGACACTATATTCATCAACATTGTTTGTGGTTTGTCCTAGACAAATACCTTGAAGGTCTATCAACTCACCATTAGGATTATAAATCACCCAGGCTGCGGAAGACAGATTCCGGGTATTGTGGGAGGCACCATCCGCGAAAGCAACGTAAGGAGTGACAGACATCTGCACAGTAATAAACAACATAATAAGCAGGGAAAAACTTCCCACAAAGCACACCAAGCCAAAAAATGTACGAAAATGAAAACACACCTATGTACAAAAGAACATGCACGATAAAGTCATGCATAGTATTTTTTGAGATACATCCCATTTATGGGTTGATCCAAAGGATAACCTTCATAGTCAATTATCTCATAAGCCCTGTTCTGCAAAATGCGCTTAACGATATAGGGCCCATGCCACATGGGTTGGAATTTGCCTGCCCCCAACTTAGGCTTGTTCATACAAGAGGATGAGGTATCCTTCTACAAAGGAACGAGGGGCAACCGACTGATAAAAATGAGCTTTGACCCGCTTTTTCTGTGCTTCTATGACAAGAGTAGAAAAGTGGCAAGTTTCATCAAGCCTCTCTAAATACAAAATACGCTCTTCTTCTGGCGAAGTATTAGGCAACAATTCAATAGTTATCTTGAGAGAAGGGATTTCGCATTCAATCGGAAGGGTAGCTTCCAGACCATAGACAAGCTAGAATGGAGTGAATCCGGTCGCATCCTTCACCGAGGTTCGGTAAGCCCAGAGAGTTGAAAACAACATGAGATGCTAGTTGGACTTATGCATCCCAATCGTATGCTGAAGCATAGTGACTAGAACCTTGTTCACGGCTTCAACCTGGCCATTGGCCTGAGGGTAGTACGACATTGAGTTGTCGTGGCGTAGACCCAGCTTGGAAGTCAACTCAGCCATCATGTAATGATGAAAATGAGAACCATGATTGGTGATAATGGCCCGAGGGACACCAAACCTGGTAATGACATGATTGAACGGAAATTGTGTGGCTATCTTACCGTCAGCGGTGAGTGTAAGCATTGCTTCGGCCCATTTAGTGAAGTAGTCAACGGCTACGATAATATAAGCATGCCCCCCAGCCGAGTGAGGGTTACACGTCATAAAATCGATGCCCCACTTCACACAGGGACCAACGGTAATGACAAGATGGAGGTGTGCGACTAGCACACAAATCTTGCGCTGGTAAATTTGGCAATCGTGACACTTGCGGACAACAAAAATGCAGTCTTTAAATATGGTAGGCCATAAATATCCAGCACGAAGAATCTTCTGTGCAGTAGCATATCCAGACATGTGACCGCCAGAGTGGCAATCATTGAGGACCTTTTCAGCATCTCTGACTATGCGATAAGGTTGCGAATTATGGCGGATGCGTCAATGAGCATCCTTCGTCAACTCATATCGGAAGGTAGAAGTCTGAAGATATACGATGATATCACCATACCAAGGATCGAGGGTGCTAATGAAAAAAAAGGTGTCGTCCGGAATGCGTTCCTTGGAACCAGATGGAGCAGAAGCAGAAGGGAGAGAGAAAATCAAATCGGAAAAAAACCAATGATTTCTTCGATTTGGTGGTAGTAAACTCAAAATTGAACTCTTGGAGGATAACAATCCACTTTGAGTATTTCCCCCCCATCAATTTACAAGTCAATATGTAGGTAATGGGGTTGCAATCAGAAAACACAGTTACTGTGCGCAGCAGAATATAATGGCGAAAACGTTGGACGACTTGAACAACAACCAGCGCTAATTTCTCGACATGTGCGTAATGTGTTTCGGTATGGAGAAGATTGTAGCTCAAGTAATAAATGACGTGCTCATCACCATCGTTGTCATCTTGTACCAGAACCATGGAAATAGTGCTAAATGCGGCAGCCAAATAGAGGGAGTAGTCACAATGATAATTGGGAGGACGCAATAGAAGAGCATTGATAAGCAATGTCTTTAGTGCATCGAAGGATTTTTGGGCAATTTCATCCCATAGGAACAGTATGCCTTGCTTAAGTAATTGTGTGAAGCCTTTGGCTACTTCAACATAGATCGGTATAAAACGGTGCAAGAAATTAGCTTTCCCTTGATGTACTGATGTAAAGAGGAAGGGGAGGGGAGATTGACGATAGCTTCAACCTTGAGGGGATCGAGACGAATTCCATCTTTAGAGACGATAAACCCTAAGAGTCTACCGGAATCAACACAGAAAACACACTTATGCGGATTGAGTAGAATTTTATAGCACCTACAATGAAGAAATATTTGATGGAGATGATCTCAATGGTCTTTATGCTTAATAGAATGAGCCGGAAGGTCATCCAGACAAGGTTGAACAATGCACTTGATATCATGCAAAGCATATGGCATTACTCTTTGAAATGTAGCCCCAAAATTCTTAAGACCAAAAGGGAGCTTCTTGTAGGCGAAGGTACCCCAAGGACAGATCAAGGAAGTCTTGCGTTGATCACCCGGAAGAATATTGATCTAGTTGTACCCAGAAAACACGTCCATAAGGGAAAATATCTCACTCCCAGCACATTCGTCAATGATCTGTTCAATAAAAGGAGTGGGATAGTTAACCTTAGAGAAAGTGTGATTGATATCTCGGCAACCTACACAGACACGAATAGTAACCTGCTTTTAATCCATATGAACAATATTAGAAACCAATTCTATCAAGGGAATCGGATAAATGAAGCCAGCTTTAAGAAGTTTTTAAACTTCTCCCTTAATGGTGGCTGCCTTTCTAGGGTGCACGGGACGAAGATGTTGGCAAACAGGCTTCGTGCCAGGATAAGTAGGAATCTCAAGCACAACTATACTCGGATCGATGCCAAGCATTTCTTCATAAGACCAAGAAAAAACTTCTTGAAACTCGTGGAAGATACTAGTATAGACCTCGATCTCATCAGGAGAACAGGTCACCCCAATGTGGATGTTCACGACAACCCCTGGTTTGACGGAGATTTTGATAGGAATCGTTTGCGTAATTTTTCCCAGGTTACCTTCCGTAAAGACTTCATATGTCAGGATGGGCGTTTGAAGCGGATGGGAAGGAGTTTGGGAAGCAAACTTCTCAAGGCAATTGGACATGGCCCCAAGGCCAGGCATGAAAGAAGAACTATGATGACTATCATCCCAAGGAGGATCCTTGAGAGACAGTTTCCATGATGGCCTCATCAGTGGGAAATATCTCGTTTAAGGGATCGGGCGAATCCGAAGTGCAGAGCCAAGGGGATTGAGAATATGTGTCAAGAGACATACTCAGAGGAGTATAATCAGAGGGAGGAGGAGCTAAAGCCGAAATAATTTCACAATAATCAATTTCTATTGGGCTTAATGACATCGCGTCACCAAACGAATCAATCTGCTCGGGTGAAGGGATGATCCACAGATTAGAAGACCTGGAGATCATGTTAACATGGGCAGTTTTGGGTGGAGGAAGAGAAAAAATACCCATGAGGGTGGGATCTTTGAAAAGATCCGGTCCTATGCTCTCATAAGGCATAGGAATACGATCTACATATGGAACGTTGCTTTCGGAAGACGTGGAAGTGAAAAAGGACAACTGATCGATAGTGATGATATTTCCTTTGTGCGGAAATCGAAGAACATGAAAGAGAGTGGACAGGACACACAACATGGCGTGAGTCCAACTGCGATCGAGGAGAAGATTGTAATTGAGCTTGGTGTCAATGACTTCAACATCAACGTTAACCGTTTTCCATTCTAACGTAATAGGTAAACTAGCAGGAACACCAAGAGGGCGAGATTATCTTCCGTCAAAAGCTTCTAAAGCATTTGGAGATTGATTGAGGGCTGGAGAAACAATGGCTTTCCAGCAAGTAGAAGACATGACACACGTAGATGCACCCTCATCCACGACCACTCGGTGGATATTCTTTCCATTAATCCCAACTTGAATGATCAGTGCAAGCTGGTGAGGGAGACATGGGACAAAATTTTCCAAATCGAAAGTGATAAGGCTAGAACCGGTAGGGGTCAATCCCTCCGATGGCAGATAACAAAGCCTTTCGTGCGACGGACAACTCTGAAGTAATTCTAATGAAGACATAGCAGATGGCGCCTGAGCTAAATCCTCAACAATACTGTAATGTTGAGCAGCATGGACATTGGGGTTGTAGGAAGATTTTCAGAGTACACCTTTAGAAGGTGGTCATATAATGGGCTCGGTACAGGACCTTTTGATATGAAGAGGGCTAGTAGCAGGTGGGGGAGGAGGACCATCAATGATTTCCTTCCCTGCTACCTGATGCAGTTTGGTATAATCTTTTGATCATGTGGCAATAGAGATGGGTGCAAGACCGTTCATCATGAAAACCGAAGAGCCAAATGGGGCGGAGGACTGAGGTTGCTCCACCATCTGAGTTTTTTGTGATGAGAAAGGTTCTTTAAGGACATTCAGAGTGCCTTGGGTGCCCTTGAGCAGTCCACTCACCTCGGCCTGTCATGGACAGTCCTTGGTGTAATGCTCTTTGTCACAAATCAAACAAGGGTACTTCAGTTTGCTTTTTGGACCATCATTAGTATTGGGCTTCAGAGAATCCTGTTTCGGGGTATCGGCTTTGGCCTTACCTTTACCCTTCTTCTTACCCTTGGAAGTTTTATCCACCGGAGTGGACTGGACGGCATTCACTTCCGCGGTTTTACCAGAATTCGGAGGTTGCCGAGAAGTAGTATCACTGGAAGGAGTAGATTTTTGCTTCGCAGGATTTTGAGAAGACTTTCAAGAAGTATGAGACACAGAACCAATGATACCATCAACAAATGGTGTCATCAGTGCTTTGGTAGTTCAATGTTAAGGAGCATCAGGCAAGAGTTCATACAATATGTCAGAATGAGAATACACAAGATCAAATTACTGGGCATGCGCAATGGCTTGTTCCTTGGTAACACATGCCCCCACAACGATGTCCTTGGCAATGAGGACCGATAAAAGAGGTAGTGAACCGATCAGTTAGAAGTTGATCAGGAATCGCAAAATTGATCAAATGACGATGCCGCCTCCACTCATGAATGTGATCAGAGATATGAGTAGCTCGATCCTGTTTCAAGGATGCAAGGAGGTGCACCCCAGTTTCATAGCGAACTGGTAACTGGAAGTGCATGAGAAATGACATAGCAAGAGAGTTAAAATTTTGAAAAATGCCGCGAGAGAGTTCAATGTACCACTTTGCAGCGGTACCAGTGAAAGTCCTTTGGAAAAGACGTAGTTGCATTGAATCGTCAACCCAAGAGTTAGAGGAACACCAAAGATGGTAAGTAATAACATGCGCTTGGGGGTATTCTTTGGACTTGCCGTCAAATTTGGGACAATCGACAGGGATTTTAGTTGGAACTGGAGGCCAATATGGATTTTGAAGGATAGGGTCATTCGTCAAATTCGGCACATCGGGTAGTTCCAGCATAGCGAGAAAAGGAAATTGTGAATTGAAAGGCATTTCAGGCCTTTGATAAAGACCAATATTAGGATTTCAACCAAGTTGGGAGAATTTTTGCCCCCATACGTTATGTCCCAACGGATTTTGTCCATAGGGGTTATAAGTCTGATAATTTTGCCCATATAGTGGTTGAGGACCAGGATATTGATTCTAAGCGAACTAAAAGGGAGATTCTTGTAGGCGAAGGTATCCCAAGGACAGATAAAGGTGGCCTTGTGTTAATCGGCTGAAAGAATATTGATTTGGTTGTACCCAAAAAACCCATCCATAAGGAAAAATATCTCACTCCTAGCACATTCATCAATGATCTAGTCAATAAAAGGAGTGAGATAGTTATCCTTAGGGCAAGCAATTGATATCTGGGTAATCTACACAGACACAAATAATACCCTGCTTTTTATCCACAGGACAATATTAGAAACAAATTTTGTCAAGGGAATCAGATAAATGAAGCCAGCTTTAAGAAGTTTTTCAACTTCTTCCTTAATGGCGACTACCTTTCTAGGGTGCACGGGACGAAGACGTTGGAGTACAGGCTTCGTGCCAGGATAAGTAGGAATCTCGTGCACAACTATACTCAAATCGATTTTGGGCATTTATTCATAAGACCAAGAAAAAATGTCTTGAAACTCGCGGAAGGGACTATTATAGACCTCGATATCATCAGGAGAACAGGTCAACCCAATGTGGATATTCTCGACAACCCCCGGTTTGACGGAGATGTCGATAGGCATCGTTTGCGTAATGTTTCCCAGGTTACCTTCTGCAAAGAATTCATGTGTCAGGATGGGCGTTTGAAGCAGATGGGAGGGAGCTTGGGAAGCGAACTTCTCAAGACAAGTGGACATGGCCCCAAGGTCAGGCATTAAATAGGAATGATGATGACTATCATCCCAAGGAGGATCCTTGAGAGACATAGTTTCTATGATGGCCTCATTAGTGGGAAATATCTCATTTAAGGGATCGGGCGAATCCGAAGTGCCGAGCTAAGGGGATTTAGAATACATTTCAAGAGACATAATCAGAGGATTATGATCAGAGGGAGGAGGAGTCGAAGCCGAAATAAGTTCACAATAATCAATTTCTATTGGGCTTAACGGCATTGCGTCACCAAACGAATCAATCTGCTCGGGTGAAGGGATGATCCACGGATCAGAAGACCTGGAGATCATGTTAACCTGGGTAGTGTTGGGTGGAGGAAGAGAAAAAAGACCCATGAGGATGGGATATTTGAAAATTCCCAGTCCTATGCTCTCATAAGGTGTAGGAATATGATCTACATATGGAACGTTGCTCTCAGAATACGTGGAAGTGAAAAAGGAAAATTGATCGACATTGATGATCTTTCCTTCGTGCGGAAATCAAAGAACATGAAAGAGACTGGACAAGATGAACATCATGGTGTGAGTCCAACTCCGACCGAGGAGAAGATTGTAATTGAGCTTGGCGTCAACGAATTCAACCTCAACGTTAACATTTTTCCCTTCTAACGTAATAGGTAAACTAGCAAGAACACCAAGAGAGGGAGATTCTCTTTTGTCAAAAGCTTCTAAAGTGTTTGGAGATTGATTGAGGGCTGGAGAACCGATGGATTTCTGGCAAGCAGAAGACATGATGCACGTAGATGCACCCTCGTCCATGACCGCTCGGTGGATATTCTTTCCATTAATCCCAATTTGAATGATCAGTGCAAGCTGGTGAGGGAGATGTGGGACGAAATTTTCCAAATCGAAAGTGATAAGGCTAGAATCGGCGGGGTCAATCCCTCCGATGGTAGATAACAAAGCCTTCCGTTGCCTGGGCATTGGGGTACACCTTTAGAAGGTGGTCGTACAACGGGCTCGGTACTGGGCCTTTCGATATGAAGAGGGCCAGAAGCAGGTGGGGGAGGAGGACCATCAACGATTTCATTCCCTGCTGCCTGACGCGGTTCGGTATAATCTTTCGATCGGGTGGCAGTAGAGACAAGTGCAAGACCATTCATCATGAAAACCTAAGAGCCAAATGGGGTGAAGGACTGAGGTTTCTCCACCATCTGAGTTTGCTGTGATGGGAAAGGTTCTCTAAGAACAGCCGGAGTGCCTTGGGTGCCCTTGAGCAGTCGACTCACCTCGGCCTATCGTGGACAGTCCTTGGTGTAATGCTCTTCGTCACAAATCAAACAAGGGTACTTCGATTTGCGTTTTGAACCATCAATAGGATTTGGTTTCGGAGAATCCTGTTTCGGGGTATCAGCTTTGGCCTTACCTTTACCCTTCTTCTTACCCTTGGAAGTTTTATCCGCCGGAGTGGACTGGACGACATTCACTTCCGTGGTTTTACCAGAATTCTTAGGTGGCTGAGAAGCAGTATCACTGGAAGGAGTAGATTTTTTCTTTGCAGTATTTGGAGAAGACTTTCGAGAATTCTGAGACACAGAACCAATTATACCGTCAAAAAATGGTGTCATCAGTACTTTGGTAGTTCCATGTCATGGAGCATCAGGCAAGAGTTCATATAATGTACCAGACTGAGAGTACACAAGATCAAGGTACTGGGCATGCACAATGGCTTGTTCTCGGTAACACATGCCACCATAGCGATGTCCTTGGAAATCATACCGATAAAAGAGGTAGTGAACCAATCAATTAGAAGTTGATCAGGAATTACAAACTTGATCAAACGACGACGTCACCTCCACTCATGAATATGATCAAAGATATGAGTAGCTCAATCTTGTTTCAAGGATGTGAGGAGATGCGTCCCAGTTTCATAGCGAACTGGTAATTGGAAGTGTGTGATAAATGCCATAGCAAGAGAGTTGAAATCTTGAAAAATGTCGCGAGAGAGTTCAATGTACCACTTTGCAGCGACACCAGTGAGAGTCCTTTGCAAAAGACGTAGCTGAATTGAATCGTCGACCCAATAGTTAGAGGAAGACCATAGATGGTAGGTTATAACATGCACTTGGGGGTCTTCTTCGGACTTGCAGTCAAATTTGGTACAATCTCTAGGGATTTTAGTTGGAACTGGAGGCTAATATGGATTATGAAGGATAAGGTCATTCGTCAAATTCGACACGTCAGGTAGTTCCAGCGTAGCGATAAAATGCAATTGCGGATTGAAATTCATTGTAGGCCTTTGATAAAGACTAGCATTAGGATTTCAACCAGGTAGGGAGAATTTTTTCCCCCACACGTTCTGTTCTGAAGGATTTCTTCCATAGGGGTTATAATCCTGATAATTCTGCCCATACACTGATTGAGGACCAAGATATTGATTCTAAGTGAACCATTGAGGTCCTGTCTGAGCAACATATGGATTTTGTTGCGGAATGTAAGCAGTGACTTGAGGCACATTATATACCACCTAAGATTGACCTTGAGGAATATAAGCAATGCCCTGGGGCACATTGTACACTACCTGAGATTGACCTTGAGGAATGTAAGCAGTGCCTTGGGGCTGCGCGGGTTGCCCCTGTGGTGTAGGATGACCCGAATGCTGCGGTTGAATAGGCTGTCTTTGCGGTGCAGGTTGGCCTGGCTGTTGGGGTTGGACAGACTATCCCTGTGGTCCAGGTTGGCCTGGATGCTGAGAGCCACCAGGTTGCCCTTGTGGAAGAGGTTGGCCCAATGGTTGGGATGAGCCAAGTTGCCCCTGAAGAACAGGTTGAATCGGCTGAGCAGTAGAGGGTTGAACTTGTTCTACAAAAGTGGGGCCTTTCTGAACGTAAGGCTGGTGCTGTTGCATAAAAGGTTGTCCCTGTGATGGATAGATTTTCCCCTGGGGAACATAAGATGCTCATTTAACATAAGGTTGACCAGTAGGACAGTAGGGTTGTCCTTGTTGTACCGAAGGTTGTCCTTGAAATTGTTGTGCTTGTGGACCATAAGGTTATCCCTATGGACCATAGGATTTTCCTTGTTGGACCAGAGGTTGTCCCTGAAAGGGTTGTCCTTGTGGACCATCGGGTTGTCCCGACAGGTACGTGAACTGGTTGGGATGGAAACTTCATTTCTATTTTAAAAAACTTTCCAAAAATAGCTCGGTGTGGGTGCCCCACTGAAATAGAGTGCCAATGGGCGCAAGGCCCAGTGTTAATTTCTCTATGGGCGCGAGGCCATAACTGCCTACCAGCGTCGACCCAAAAATCATATGTTTTTTAGAGTCTGCTTGAGGAATGATCAACAAAGGAAATGTTCTTGACATGCCAAGGGATGCAATGACACTTTTAGCAAGGTATGAAAATACACAGAAGTCACTTAAATGGTCCTCCAATATTCGGGATGGGGATTGTAGGGACGATGACAAAATACTGTGTAACAGATGGTTAGTGATGTCTAATCGTGAGGTGGAATCATTGGTTGATGGTTAAGGTGATTTGGCCTCTGGAAGCCTTGGTTTGGTTTTGAAGGATTTATTCTATAAGATCCCACATTCATGCTTGGAAAATGGCATAGGAGTGATTGGATGAAGAGATATTTGGTTCAGCCAATCTATGGTCGGGTGGAACGTGGAAGTCTCGAACCTAGCTAGCCTTTGCACTCATTAGTAAGAGATTCTTCTACTTGGTATTCTATAGGTAAATATACTTGTTTATATGTGTTTTATATGGATATTATATCATTGATATTTGTGTCATTCATATGCTAGTTATGATTGAAATTTATGACAATGATAATATATGGCTCTCGTCATGTTTTGGTTAACCACTAAAGGTGCAATGAATGTATGGCTTAATAGATGGTAATGAAGTTATTATGATGATGTATCAATGCTTCTTAGTGATTCTCAAATAAGTGTGATACCCCTATGCTCAGATATGTTGTTTAGACCTATAGATTGCAAATTTGTGACATGTTTGGCAAAATGCTTATCATGGCTAGTAGGGGTCTAGTCAAGTCCTTGTTCAAATATTTGCATTTGTATCCTTGTTTCGATGTTATTTTTCATTTTTGGAAGTTTCATGGAGTTCTAGGCACTGACTGGGTCCTAGCCCTGGAATTCAACCTTAAATCTCAAATTCGCTGGCATAGGAATGACAGAAAGAGACCACAGTCACACCCATGTAGGCTCATGGGAGTAATTAGGACCCACAATCGCTTGAAGGGCTTGGAAAGGGAGTGACTGGGGCTCTACGAGCTTGAATTGTTAAGGAACACTTGGAAAGGTGGGGTAGCTCCTGGAGGTTATGTTAGTTGTGTGGATTATCAATTTGGTTGTGTTTTGTTGGTTCCACTTTCTTAAGGTGGCCTAGGAGGTTGAATCAAATCACAGTAGCCTCTCGTCACATTTTTATCCCAATGGACATGTTAACCTGGGTAAATGTGGGAGGAGGGTGTTACACAAGATATATGTTACATGGTCTAAAGTGATAAGGGTTGGATGCCATGAGGAAGCTTGAGGTCATAATGGTTAGGGATTCAGGGTTAGAAATTAGGAGTGATACGAGATTAAGGGTTATGAGATACATGGGCACTACATGGGTCACTTATGAGGGCTTATGATGGTTAAGTGTTTGGGGATAAGTCTTATAATGGATAAATGTTATACATGTAAAGGGTTATGGGTTAGATATTACAGATATAAGAATTAGGGGTTACTAGATAGAAAATATAAAAGCTATATCTTAGGGGTGATAATGGTTAAGAGATTTAAGGGTTAGTGGTTGGTGGTAATAGGAGTAAGGGGTGATATAACCTACATGCACCAACAATTAGGGTTAAATGTTATTAAGGTAAGGGCTTACACTGGTTAATTAGGAATTAGAGGTTATGGTTAAGGATTATGTGTTTTAGTTCAATGGTTATATAAGTTATAATATGATTTATAAAGATCACTAATTGCAGGTTAAAGTGCTAGTGAAATGGGTTTCATGGGTCAAGAATTATAAGTGTTGCGAGTGATATGTTAGGGTTTATAGGTGATGGGGATTAAAGGTGGGAAAATTGGCAAGGGTTATGTTTTATAGATGCTGCAAAATATGGGTTAAAGTGGTTCAGATTTAGTGAGTATGGGGGTTAAGGACTACAGGTTAGTTATTAAAGTTTATAAGGGATAGAGATAAGGTTTAACAATGAGGTTTATTATGATTTATATATGTTTGGGTTATGGGATAGAGGGATTAAGGATTACGTGGGTTAGAAACTAGGGGTTTTGAATTATGTGTTAGGGTTTATTAGGGCTATTTGTTAAGGGTTAGCGGTTTTTTAAAGGGGTTATAAGGTGATGATTTATAGGGGTTGGGAGTTTTCAGAGTGTTAAGGATTATAAGTTATAGTATTTATCAGCTATAGTACAATGATTTAGGAATTCTGGTTATTAATGCCAAGTCCAAAGGATAGATGCATTTAGGGATAGGGGTTATTTGGTTTAAGGTTTAAAAATAAAAAGGGTTTAGATGTGTCATATAGGTTATGGGTTAGGGCATATAGGAGTTAGAGAATATATTTATATATGGGATTAGGTTATGGATCATATATGTTACTAGTTAATGTCAAGTATAATTGTTATGACTGAGAGTTTATTAGTCATAATGGTTACATTTAAAGAGTTAAGGATGATAGGGTTATGCTTTTTGGAATATAATGGTTATGGTTAGAAGATACATTAGACAATATATGTTAGGGGTCAAAATTAGTAGGTGTTAATGGTTATAAGGGCATGAGATTATAATTGTTATGTGTTATACAATTTAAGGGTGATAAGGCTTGGAAATCATGGGGTTAGTAATTATAATGGTTATGGATTTAGGATTAGGAATTATGAGTGATAATAGTTACAGGGAATGCCCATGGGGTTGAGATACATTATCATAGGGAATAATATTGTTTTCTCATTAATAGATGAGCAAGAAGAGCCCATCTGAGCCCATGGGCAAAAGAACCCATAAATTGCAGCTTCTTCATTAATATAGTAATAATGTGATACACTCTTGTGTTAAAATCAACTAACATCATTATTACTAAACCATAATCTCATTAATGCTATTTTTGAACCTAAAATATAAACAATAAAAAAAATATAATGACTTTACGTAATCGAAATTTATATAATTAAAAAAATAAAAAATAAAAATAAAAACCCTTTCATTTTAATTACACATATTTTACACCTCAACTCAACTATTTATTCATACCTCTAATTCAATTGTTATTATGGAGGTCAAATAACATAGTATTGGAGCAATGATTTTCCTCTAAAGATTTGAAGGGTTTCCATATTAATTTTGCCTTACATCATTCCAAAAATCCATCTACCAAACATAGCTTGATTAAAGGCAGGAATATGATTTATTTTGGTAACCAAAGACAAATTCAAGAGGCCAAATTTCTCAACAAAAAGGAGAGGTCGAATTCCTTGTATTGGTCATTTCATTGGTTCGATTAGAGGTGTTGTAGCAGAGGAGCTTGATAACCAGAATTCTAATCAAATTCTTGAAGTTTGAGTGGTATTGTTTGAAAGGTTGGGTACCAACGCAATTTTATACAATGAACGGCTGCAGTTGGGGCCCCAACTTTTCTACTGTGTCCACTGTCACTTGTTGTCAGCCCGCGGATCCCTGATTAAAAACGTGCAGGGATCAATCTTCAGTAGTGTTATTCCACTTTCAAGATGCAGATATTTGTTAATGATGTCAACACCTTGACGCCTGGATCCCCGGGCACTGAACCACAGCAACAGGATCAACCGTAGGTGACAACCCCGTCAGGACCTCCTACCAACATAGACATAGGTGTCGAAGACTTCTTTCAAATCTTGTCCGAACTGTCACCTTTGCCCGATTATGGATTTCGATGCGACAACAGGGCTTTTCAGGAACTATTTAGGAGATTGGAAACCCTTGAATCCTATAACTAGGCACTAAAAATATAGGTCAATGAACTCAGGAACATAGTAGTTGTAATGGAAGGCGAGAATGGTTCACTGAAGCAGCTGTTGAGGGACAACAAGGAGCAAGCAATTCACCACCACCCCTCTAATGACACTCTACACGCTGAACTTCTCGATTTGAAAAACAAATAGGAGGAGATCAAAGCTCAACAAGTGGCCTTTAAACAATAAACATAAACACACATCAACTCATGGGCACAGGTTGCTATAGGAAGGGATACCCCCCCTCACTCCCCCTCTAGTTGCAGTTGAGGAGGTGGTACAATCTAAAATCATGGAAGAACACACTAGAAAAGTGCGAGAATTGAACCTCAAAGTGAGAGGGATTCCTTTGCCTCTCACATCCTCAGACCCCATGGTGGTTGGGATCGATGTGACCCTTGATAGGACTTGGCTTGGGTATGATTCCACTCTCTTTCTCCGGCTCAGGTCGGCGGCTGATCGCCTTCGAGCTCTTAGAGATAAGCAAAATCTATTCTCACTTCCTAGTAAGATCTTCCTTGATGAGGATCTCACTAAAACACAAGTTGCTGAGCTCAAACGCTCTAAGGAGTTGGTTACAGCAGCATGCCAGGCAGGGAAATGGGTAGTTATCAGGAACCTCAAAGCAGTGATTCGGGACACTTTTCCACCTGGGTGGAAGCCCAGTTCTGAGTCCTCCAAATGATAGGCTCGTTGGGGGAGGAAACAAGGGGCATCCATTTCCGTCAGTTGTTGGAATGGGAATGGGTCTTTTTGGGCATAACCAGGTCTATTATATGATGCTCTTCGACTGTCGGATATCTTATTCATCACCGAGACGCATGAGAGCCCTGTTCGACCTCTCCCAGACGTTACAGGTTACCATAAGTTCTCAACTTGTAGGCAGGAGACGAGGAGTTCTGGTGGTATCAGAGGTTTTGGGGGATTCACTTTCTTCATCAGAGATTCCTTTTAGAGCGGGATTTCATTGGTGTTTGCGGATGAGTTTGCGAGGTTTATTGTGGGTTCGGGTTCGAGGTGTCTCTCCTCTCCCTAGGGACATTTACATTGTTATTTGTTACTTCCCTCCTGCTACTTCATCACATGCCATTCATAATGGGCGTGGTGGGGACCCCTTTGTCGATTTGTATGTCGGCATAGCCCAGTATTCAGCAGTTGGGGAGGTTATTCTTCTAGGTGACTTTAACTCCCGCACTAGAGCCCTCCAGATCCCTCTTCACAATTGGTTTGAGGACGTGTACTGCATATAGGAGATTGATCCAGAGTCAGTGGGATTTCACAGGATGTCTGATGATGCATTGGGGCCCCTTACCGCCTATGGTCGACATCTTTTACACTTGGGCGAATCTTAGGAGTTGTTGATTCTTAATGGCCTCCCGCGTTTTCCAAACTCCTGATTTTTCACATGTCGGCCTCAAGGTGGAGGAGCAAGCGTTGTTGATTATGTCCTCTCTAGCCAGAACCTCCTCCCCTTTATTCATCACTTTGTTGTTTCCCCCATCCCCTTATCTGACCATTCTCTTCTTTCTTTCTCTCTTCGTGCTGACAACCCCCCATTCTCACCCCACCTCCCCCCAAGGGCTCACCACGTACTACTTTTCGTTTTGATGAGGGTGACCCAGACATCTTCTTTTTCCACCTTCGCCAGATGCTCCCCTCCATGGACCAATTCTCACTATTTGAATCTGCATCGACCAAGTACAACTGTCTCTCATCCATCATTTTGGATGCTGCCCTTAAGTCCTACCTCCACTCTCGTCGTCCCACTTCCAGCTCTTATAAACCCAAATATTTCCCTATGAATCAATGGTATGATGAGGAATGCAAAGCTCTCCACTGTCAGCTTCGACATGCATTCATCCATACTCACCCCTCCTACCCCAATATCAAAGCCTCATATCGTCGTCTACTCCGTCGTAAGAAACGTCTCTTTGTTTCCCAGAGAAGACGTGACTTGTGTACCTCTCTTGCTCACTCCCCTAGACACTTCTAGCGTACTTTCCTCCCCCGCCACTCTCCCCTCCCGTTTGACCTTAACCCCTAGTCTATGTTCTCCCATGTGTCCACCCTCTATGACATCCCAGGGAAATCCCAGATTCAGGTGACCTCTCCGCCCTCTTCAGGTTTCATATTCTATGATAGTGACATCAGAGAGGCCATTTGGGTGATGAACAACAAAAAAGTAACAGATGAGGATGGTTTCCAGGTAGAGTTATTTAAACATAGTCTTCGTACTCTGGTTCCCTACTTGGTTGATCTCTTCAACCATGTGGTTTGTATAGGTTTCCCATCGACATGGTCTCATCACATCATTCACCCGATACACAAATCAGGGCCTAACTCAGATCCCAACAATTATAGGACTATCATGGTAGGCCACACATTCTCCAAACTATATGCTACATCCCTCCACCTCCAAATCTCCAAGGAGTTTGAGCGGAAATAACTTAGAGCTAGAGGACAGGCAGGATTTCAACCTGAGCACCAGACAATTGAATGCATCCTTACACTTAGGGCCATCATTGAGGAGGCACAACATTGCTCTTCGAAATTCTATTGTTGTTTTGTAGACTTTCAAAAAGATTTTGACTCGGTCCCTAGAGAAGCATTATTCCAGAGACTCGGAGATATTGGCATCTCAGAGCCCGAGTCGGTCCTTGGTCGTCTGGTCACAAAACATGGGCTATCAGATTTTATTTGGAGAAATATTGGGGTAAAACAAGGTTGTCCCTTGTCCCCCACAATATTTGAGATCTATATTGATAAGCTGGAGTCCTTCTTGCATGAACACATCTAGGACAGTGATGGTTTCCTTCTACATCATGTCTTGATTTCTATCTTGATGTTTGCAGATGACGTGGTCCTTCTAGCTCCATCCCCTGACGGATTGCAGAGGCAGCTAGATGCCCTGGCCCTTTTCAGTGATCTTCGACAGTTGACAGTTAACCTAGGTAAAACCAAGGTTATGATCTTCAACACGTCGAAGAAGTTCCTCTGTGACCTCCATTTATTTTTCAGAGGAGAGGAGATTGAGATCACTAGCTCATACACCTATCTGGGGGTACTATTCACAGGACCTCGCTTTAGCTTGCGGCCTGCACTCCAACCTCGAAAAAACAAGGGTTATGGATCCTTGGCTCTTCTTGAGAGATAATGTTTTTAGAATCATTTTCAGGACATATTAGCCAAGATGTCACTGATGGACAGTCTTTTTCAACCCACAATTCTATATGGTTCGGAGGTTTGGGGTCCTAGCTTACTAGAGTCTGATTGGTCTTCTGCAAAGAGAGTGCAGATCACCCTTCTTCATTGCATCATTCGGTGCAAGCAGACAGTTCCTGAGCCCATCATTCTTCCAGAGTTTGGAGCTCACCCCTTTCGCCTTGAGACAGTGTTTGGTATCATCTCTCTTCTTCACCGTGTTTGGGGTTTTGCAGATACAATGAAGGGGCAGGATCGATATCCATACTTGGCCTACCTTTCATTAGAGTCCATTGCAGTAGCAAGTCCTTTGGCTTGATCCCGATGTTGGTATGCTGGAGTCTCAGATCTCCTTGCTTTAGTTGGTATCAAGATAGACCAACTCCCTCCATTCAAGTATTCTTTGTCTGCACCAGGCCACCTCCTACCAACCAAACAAGAGATGAATAAAATCATCTGAGAGGATATTTACAGGAAATATGTACAGGTTATTTGGATAAATCCTTAGGATGGGTTACGTCTAAAGATGGCTTTCTATGCTAAGCAGTTCATATTTTTGAGAGATGGACTCATTGTTCGGCCCCATTACACGCTTCACCATTGTATGCACGCAATTCAAATTCTCTTGGGTCGGATCAGAGTAGGTTATCATAAATTGCGGATTGAGACTGACCATCAGATTGCACGGTTAGACAAGATTTTCCAGTTGTGCCACCTCCGAGAGACTGCGTCGGAGGAGCACTTCATCTTCTGCTGCCCCATTTACTATGAGATTCATGGGAGATTCCATTGCTTGTTCAGAGGGATCTAGACCTTATATAGCTTCTTTCAATACCCAGACCAGAGATGTCTAGCCTTGTACATACAAGAGGCCACGAGAATTTGCACACAGTTTCTCTAGCCTCCTCCTAGAGCAGATCCTGTGCAGCGGATTACATCATTTTTTACAGTGCTCCCGTCAGTAAGAGGCACGAAGCGACAAGTTAATAACATTGTTGCCTCAGACTCTAGATTAGTGCATGTTAGAGGGGCCATCCCTCTAGCATAGGGATCCCTGAGTCATTACCGGACCAAATCTCTTACTAGCAGGCAGTTGAGATCGCCCAGTCATCAGCGACATATCACTTCTTCTCGGCATCGGCGTAACATAGGCTCCAGATCCTCCCCTAGCCCTCCCATGAGACAACACTCCATCTTGAGTTTTTTTGCATTCAACCTCGAGTGTTAGGAGAGAGATTTAGTGGACCATTATCTTGTGCCCTCTGCACTTGGAGTCCAGGACTTTCCTCATTTTGGCTTACAGGCATTATGTTTTTCTTGCTTTATCTCTTATTTCTTGCTCTTTATATAGGAGACCTTTTGGTACTCCTCCTTGTATCGACATCATTATACTCTACAGTCCCATTGACCTACTTTTGTGGTCATTCATTGGACATTAATATAATTATCTTAACTAAAAACACTAAATCTTAGTGAGCATTATAAATTTTACACAACCACAAATTACTTAATCAAACTTATATGAAACTTTAAACCTTAATAACCATTATATAATAATATTCTCTTTAACTTCATCAATACCTCAATATCTTTTTATTAAATATTACATAACTAAAAATTAATTAAAACTAGTTATGCCAAAGGCGTGGTCTATATTAGAATTGGGCTTGATGAATTTATATTTTCAATTTTCAATAAAGTGAATGGTTGAGATCAAACCAAGGGGATATTCTTCGTCTAATACATGATCTAATGGACAATATGAAAAGTTTGCCAATAGCTTTTCAGTTTCTTAAGTTTGCTCCTCTTTTTAATTTTGTAAAAAATCATTTGTGAAACATGGCTATCCTTGGCATGTCTGTTCCGCTGGCATATTGGTGCATCGATTTTGTTGGCCATCACATGTCTCTTCATATGGAGGGAAGAAGCAATTTGATCGAGTTGTCATTCCATTCAAGCGCCTTTTGGTATCCACACCTCTTTCGAAGATCAAATGTTGATAATGTTAAAACTTGCATAGTAGTGGTTGAACGTACAAGGTTGTAAGTAAGTCCAAGTTATATACAGGGTACATATCACATTAATGTTCTAGGAATTATCACAATCTCATTAAAATTTTATACATGGTTCCATGAGATTTTTGGCAGAATGTTTGCAAGGTGATTTTTACTACAACTGGAAGATGAAAATGTTGTTCCTTCTTATGGGTAAGATATAAAGCAATGGCTTCTTTTATATAGCATATCCACTTAACTTGTGGCTCATGAGCAACACTATTGTGACACAAATTTATAGCTAAAGAATCTACAACCTACTAAGGTTTGCAAGAGAGCATTTATGGGCATGCTTTGGCTTATGGGAAATGAATGTTACACTGAGGAGAGGAAAATGATGCAGTTTAACTGTTGGGTATTTTTGTTTTTTTATTTGTAATTATTTTGGATTTTGTTTGCCTTTTTTTTTGCAATTATTTAGGTTCATTTTTTTTGAAAGTGAAAAAATTTCTTAGAATCTTAAGTTTCAGTATTGTATAAATTTATATAAATATAAGTGTTTTAAAAGTTTTTTGAGACACTAAATCTATTTATACACTTAAAAAAAACTTATTTTAAACCACTTAAATTCACAATCAAGCCTTCAACCTATATTAACCATATTTACTATATAACAATCAGCACATCACCTCAAATGACAACTACTCATTACCATCTCCACCACTAAATCACAACCCCCTGTCTAAACCCTTACTCCGCTTGGATGAATGTTGTAATTTCACAAGGGTTCATAAATTTGAAAAATGCCTTTTAATATTTCTCGACCACACACAATGTGGGATCTCGAATTTTATTATTATTATTTAATTTTCACGTTTCTTTTATATTTAGCTATATCTACATTTTCAGGCTCAATAACAAGCCTAGGTCACCTAAAGAGGGTAATAGGGTAATAACACGTCAGCAAGCGGTAAATGAGATTTACTTTTAACTTCACACGTACTGATTTAACCAGAGCTAAGGTCCGGAACCAAGACCCTTCAATTCAATTCATAGCGTTTTCGTTTTCATTTATTTTACCGTGAGCTCCCTCAGTTTTGGATTCCTCTCCTCTGATTCAGCAGGAGCAGCTCACGATTTTGGCGGTCGGATCGCGGCTGGAGCACGGAGCCATAGCCTCTTCCAGTTCTGGATAGATATTCATCCTACATTTTGCACAATTCCGAAATTTTATTGCGGATTCTGGCTCACTGAGGTTTACCGTAAAAAGATTGTGAACGGTGCCTGTATCTGTATTTACGATTTCAATTCCCAGCAAACTCATCATACATTGTTTCTTGGAAAACCCTGAGAATTTCTTTGTCAGGGTATTTTATGTCCGTGTAACGTTTGAGAAGAGGTTCCAGGGCTTGTAATGGTTGCAATGGCTGATGAGAATTCTCAGCGGACGGAGTGGGGTATGAACGCGTGTATGGTTGCAGAGGAGATAGGGTTCGGAGCGACTATGCCGCGCAAATGTCGTGTTTCGTGTTCAGATCAGCCAGAGAGCCTGAAAGCTGGCAGTGGAACCTTAATATTGATTCGGGGGTTTGAATTATTCTAAGTTATACGAGAATGATGGTTTTGCGGCAGCGTCGGTTGCGTTGCCCAATTCTTTGAATGGCAGTTTTGGGGAATTTGATGGGCGGCTTGTCGGGCCCAGTCAGGAACGACAGAGCTCGGATGGTGCGTCGAATTGTGTTGAGGCAGCCACTGGTTTGTCCCGCAGAGCTTCTGATTTTGATTTTGCGAACCGTGATGGCTTTAAAATTGAAAGTTGTGTCGAAGGGAGTAGCAGTTTGGATCGCATCGGTGAACCCGAGAATGGATTTCGAAGTATGCCTTCTGGGGTTCGCAGTTCTGGGTGATTCGATCCTGCAGGGTATTCTGACGGGTTGCTTCAAAGGATATCGACAATTGACTATTGGCATACTCCATTGCAGTTTCAGTTTTTGTCGAACACTAGATGTGAAGCAGGTTCCTAGGACGAGGACGATGGAATGGAACTGGATACTCCGCCTGTCGAATGGGGGATGCATATGAGTGCGCAGAACGTTTAACGAAGGCTGAAATGGGTAGTTTTGCTTACAACACACAGATCCCGCCTGAAGAATCATCATCCACTACATCTAGAATGGCAATGCCAGATGTCAATGTTCCCGATATGATGCAACACAAGCGAGCTAAGGTACACTGGTGTGTATCCATTATGTTCGATATCCATATTGTAATTGTAGTGCATTGCCACTTTTTGTATTGTTGTTATATGTTGCAGCTTGTACCCGAATCGCTGTTGATTATTTAGGTATCTTTGAATTTGAGGCTCAATGTTTTACCGTTTCAATAGCTAAACTACTTTATCAAATGAAATTCGACTTAATCAAAATTCCATCATTCCTACCTCATCTACTCTGGCTTATTTACGGCGTGTCCTAGAAATGGTTTCTGCAAGTGCGTAACACATTTCAGGCCCCTGGAGATGTATCCAAGATGCTGAATATGTCTTGGCCATTTCCAGCCATTTCTGGGTATACTGCCCGATTAGTTCCTTTGGTTGTTTCTGGAAATCGTCAGCAGTTTTTGGCCTTATTTTATGTTTTTGGTTTTCTATTCAAAACAAAGAAATCTCACACAACTTAAAAATTTCGACTAATCCAAACATGGCAAAACAAAACCCTTGAAAGTTAAAAGTTAATACAAAACTACCACGGAAACCCAAGGGATGAAAGACTTGATTTTTTAAAACAGAACAGTGGAGCAGCAAGGATAAAAGGACATTAGCAGTACTGTCCTGGGTAGTTTTTTCATAACCGGTGCGGAGAAAATGGCTCAGTGACCTCAATTCTGTTGGAGGATTAAATGCGTCACCTTTAGCTCCAAGCTCAGCACTAAAATTTGGATCCAAGGACACCATTAGTGAGCTTTGCAACCAGGGGAAACAAAAGAGCTAGGATATGTTGCAAGAACTCTTCTGCTGGCGTGTAGTTTCTTGATGATGGGTATGACCTAGGAAGCATCCCGATAATGGCAAGCAACGTTGTTTTTTTCCTTTTTTCAATGGCAATGGATCGTGCTGCACCTGTACCCAAAAGTGTTGTAAAGGCTTTAAAAATGTCAATTGGGTCTCAAGTTTTTAAAAATCAATTTAAATCTTGACTGTTATAAAAAATCAATTTATTTCTGTCACTAGGGTTTTCCAAACAATTTATAATGAACAAATAGATTGTGGGCATAATTTATTTCCTACCAGTAAGTGTAGGGCTCGGTGATGCTCTTGATATCTACTGTCTTTTCTTATTTATGGGCTAGGACCTAATATGTACTTTTCTTATTTTCTATATGCAGACATTTTGTTTCTATGTTATGGATTTTTAATGGTGTTTAAATGATGACATGCCTTACTATTTTTTCACATAAACAGTTAGAAGTTTTGTATTAACAAAGTAAATATTGCGCCGAACCAAGAAGGCTGCTTTACTTAATTAAAGTCCAAACTTGATAGCATAACGAGGAAGACCATAGAGGCATAGCCAACACAAACTTTTGTAATTTATCCTTATTTTTTCATTCTGTCACTACACACACGTGCACGACACACACAAACAATACATCCATGTTTTCTGATTTGCCAAGATTATGAAATTGCTCTTTTTGAAACTTGTACCCATTTCAGAAACTTTAGCTATACACCAGCCATTTATATAGGTGCATTGTTCTGTGTTAGTCAAAAAAGATTTGCCACTAATTAAGGTGGGTTTGAATGCTGATAACATTTGACCTGAGTCATACCAACTTATGGAAAGTGCAACTAATGTACAATAAAAGCAAAATTTTAGGTGGCAAGTCATTACTGTCCAGCACACCCCTGGTAATAGGTATTGTGAGCCTCATTGAGTCTCTGACTCAAAAGATCTGCTATGAAAATCTTAAACTTGTCTCAACCAAGTGGGTTGGTGAATATGTGAGCCAACTACTACTCCGTAGGCTCGTAAACTAAGTCCATCACATCCAGCACCCCGATAATGGCAAGCAACGTTGTTTTTTTCTTTTCTTCAATGGCATTGGATGGTGCTGCACCTGTACCCAAAAGTGTTGTAAAGGCTTTAAAAATGTCAATTGGGTCTCAAATGTTTAAAAATCAATTTAAATCTTGACTGTTATAAAAATCAATTTATTTCTGTTACTAGGGTTTTCCAAACAATTTATAATGAACAAATAGATTGTGGTCATAATTTATTTCCTACCAGTAAGTTTAGGGCTCGGTGATGCCCTTGATATATACCGTCTTTTCTGATTTATGGGCTAGGACCTAATATCTACTTTTCTTATTTTCTATATGCAGACATTTTGTTTCCATGTATGGATATTTAATGGTGTTTAATGATGACATGCCTTACTATTTTTTCACAGAAACAATTAGAAGTATTGTATTAACAAAGTAAAGATTGTGCCGAACCAAGAAAGCTGCTTTACTTAATTAAAGTCCAAACTCGATAGCATCACAAGGAAGACCATAGAGGCATAGCCAACACAAACTTTTGTAATTTACCCTTATTTGTTTCATTCTGTCACTATACACACGTGCACGACACACACAAACAATACATCCATGTTTTCTGATTTGTCAAGATTATGAAATTGCTCTTTTTGAAGCTTGTACCCATTTCAGAAACTCCAGCCATTTATATAGGTTCATTGTTCAGTGTTAGTCAAAGAACATTTGCCACTAATTAAGGTGGGGTTGAGCGCTGTAAAATTTGACCTGAGTCGTACCAACTAATGGAAAGTGCAACTAATGTACAATAATAGCAAAATTTTAGATGGCAAGTCATTACTTTCCAGCACACCCCTGGTATTGTGAGCCTCGTTGAGTCTCTGACTGAAAAGATCTGCTATGAAAATCTTAAACTTGTCTCGACCAAGTGGGTTGGTGAATATGTGAGCCAACTACTACTCCGTAGGCTCATAAACTAAGTCCATCACATCCAGCATCCCCCAGTGTGGCAAGCCGAGTCACGATGCGGGGATGCGGGGGACACGGGGATACGAAGTGTCGGACACGGGTACGGTGACCCCGGAACAGGATACTTCTGGGACACGTTACGTTCTATATTATTTTATTAAAAATATATATATATTTAAAAATATATATATATATATATATATATTAATATATTTAAAATTAGATATTTTTTGCACAAATTCATACAAAATTCATTGATTCAAACATAGATATTAGATATTCATGAGTCATACATCATCATTGGTACTATAATACAAATTACAATGATACATTGATACACCATACATGATACAATCGTCAAATTTACTCAGAAAGACAAGATTGAAGATAGTAAGATACTGTAGTTTTTTCATTAAGTCATCAGAATCAAAATGTGTTACATAACAACACTGCCAATGGCAAATAGAAATAGAAAATACAAAATCAACTACTATCTACAAGACTACAAGCCTGAAGCCTCAATGAGTCAGAGTCATCAATCCTCATAATCAGCATCACTGTCTAAATCCTGATCATCATGCTCACCACTGCTCTCCTCTGCCTCTGATGCATCCTCCTCCTATATCATCTCTGCATCTGCTGGTGTGGAGGATGACCCCTCTAATCCATCATCAAATCTGACAGGCTCTAGCACTGGCGCATTGAGATCCAAGTTGGCCAATGCCAACTCAACACTGCTGTCCAGACCCATATCATCAGGAAAGACATCCCACATCTTTGTCTTTCCCTTCAACCACTCCTCCCTCTGCCTGTAGATGAGACGAAGGTTGGTGTGCACATACACCATTGTCTCTGCCTTGGACTGCTCAAGCTTGCTCTTCTTCACACTATACAAATTCCCATATGTGCTCCAATTCCTCTCGCAACAAGAGGATGAAGTCACCTGAGAGAGGAGCCTCATGGCTAACTGCTGTAGAGGAGGGCTTGCTGCCCCATGAGTTGCCCACCAAGAATGGGGCTTCTTAGCCCCCTTGTCTTCTTGTTGCATATTTCCACAATGGGTATTTGGGGTCAACAATTTGTTTTCCCTGCACATTTGAAGCTACTGTTGCAGCCCCACTTCCAATGGATGGAATACTTGCAGACTGTGATGAAAGAGGGACAGAAGGGGCATCTCCAATGGACACATTCTTCCCCTTTCTTTGCCCCTGTCTTGGTGCCTTTGATTGAGCCATAAATACTGTAAAAAATAAACAAAAACAACTAAATATATAAACATATGCACATGCAAACACTAACAACAAACTAAATGCAAAATATAGAGGGACAATGCACTTACCGGATGCCCGAATCTCTTCGAAAGAACACACTTGCTCCTTGCTCTTGCTCCTTGCTCTTGCTCCTTGCTCTCCTTCTCACTTCACAAATGAAACACAAATGAAATAGGTGAGAAAATATGAAAGAAAAGCCACACTTTATAAAAAAAAATCGCGCATTTTGGTTGCCGCGGGCCCGGCCGTACCCGACAGGAGTGGCCACGGAGTGTCCGAACAGGGTACGGTCAGGACACGGAGTGTCCCTTTTCGGACACGCCGTGTCCCGACTGTACCCTGTTCGGACACTCCGTGTCCTTCGAATTGGGGCCGAATCCGACACCTAGAGGTGTCCGACACCTAGAGGTGTCCGACACGGGGATTCGGGGATACGAGGGCATTTTAGGAGTGTCCGGTTACTTAGATAATAAGAGGCGTTGTTTTTTTTCCTTTTTTGAATTGCAATGGATCGTGCTACACCCTGTACCCAAAAGTGTTGTAAAGGCTTTAAAAATGTCAATTGGGTCTCAAGTTTTTAAAAATCAATTTAAATCTTGACTGTTATAAAAAATCAATTTATTTCTGTCACTAGGGTTTTCCAAACAATTTATAATGAACAAATAGATTGTGGGCATAATTTATTTCCTACCAGTAAGTGTAGGGCTCGGTGATGCTCTTGATATCTACTGTCTTTTCTTATTTATGGGCTAGGACCTAATATGTACTTTTCTTATTTTCTATATGCAGACATTTTGTTTCTATGTTATGGATTTTTAATGGTGTTTAAATGATGACATGCCTTACTATTTTTTCACATAAACAGTTAGAAGTTTTGTATTAACAAAGTAAATATTGCGCCGAACCAAGAAGGCTGCTTTACTTAATTAAAGTCCAAACTTGATAGCATAACGAGGAAGACCATAGAGGCATAGCCAACACAAACTTTTGTAATTTATCCTTATTTTTTCATTCTGTCACTACACACACGTGCACGACACACACAAACAATACATCCATGTTTTCTGATTTGCCAAGATTATGAAATTGCTCTTTTTGAAACTTGTACCCATTTCAGAAACTTTAGCTATACACCAGCCATTTATATAGGTGCATTGTTCTGTGTTAGTCAAAAAAGATTTGCCACTAATTAAGGTGGGTTTGAATGCTGATAACATTTGACCTGAGTCATACCAACTTATGGAAAGTGCAACTAATGTACAATAAAAGCAAAATTTTAGGTGGCAAGTCATTACTGTCCAGCACACCCCTGGTAATAGGTATTGTGAGCCTCATTGAGTCTCTGACTCAAAAGATCTGCTATGAAAATCTTAAACTTGTCTCAACCAAGTGGGTTGGTGAATATGTGAGCCAACTACTACTCCGTAGGCTCGTAAACTAAGTCCATCACATCCAGCACCCCGATAATGGCAAGCAACGTTGTTTTTTTCTTTTCTTCAATGGCATTGGATGGTGCTGCACCTGTACCCAAAAGTGTTGTAAAGGCTTTAAAAATGTCAATTGGGTCTCAAATGTTTAAAAATCAATTTAAATCTTGACTGTTATAAAAATCAATTTATTTCTGTTACTAGGGTTTTCCAAACAATTTATAATGAACAAATAGATTGTGGTCATAATTTATTTCCTACCAGTAAGTTTAGGGCTCGGTGATGCCCTTGATATATACCGTCTTTTCTGATTTATGGGCTAGGACCTAATATCTACTTTTCTTATTTTCTATATGCAGACATTTTGTTTCCATGTATGGATATTTAATGGTGTTTAATGATGACATGCCTTACTATTTTTTCACAGAAACAATTAGAAGTATTGTATTAACAAAGTAAAGATTGTGCCGAACCAAGAAAGCTGCTTTACTTAATTAAAGTCCAAACTCGATAGCATCACAAGGAAGACCATAGAGGCATAGCCAACACAAACTTTTGTAATTTACCCTTATTTGTTTCATTCTGTCACTATACACACGTGCACGACACACACAAACAATACATCCATGTTTTCTGATTTGTCAAGATTATGAAATTGCTCTTTTTGAAGCTTGTACCCATTTCAGAAACTCCAGCCATTTATATAGGTTCATTGTTCAGTGTTAGTCAAAGAACATTTGCCACTAATTAAGGTGGGGTTGAGCGCTGTAAAATTTGACCTGAGTCGTACCAACTAATGGAAAGTGCAACTAATGTACAATAATAGCAAAATTTTAGATGGCAAGTCATTACTTTCCAGCACACCCCTGGTATTGTGAGCCTCGTTGAGTCTCTGACTGAAAAGATCTGCTATGAAAATCTTAAACTTGTCTCGACCAAGTGGGTTGGTGAATATGTGAGCCAACTACTACTCCGTAGGCTCATAAACTAAGTCCATCACATCCTGCATCCCGATAATGGCAAGCAGCGTTGTTTTTTTTCCTTTTTTGAATTGCAATGGATCGTGCTACACCTGTACCCAAAAGTGTTGTAAAGGCTTTAAAAATGTCAATTGGGTCTCGAATTTTTAAAAGTCAATTTAAATCTTGACTGTTATAAAAATCAATTTATTTCTGTCACTAGGGTTTTCCAAACAATTTATAATGAACAAATAGATTGTGGGCGTAATTTATTTCCTACCAGTAAGTGTAGGGCTTGGTGATGCTCTTGATATCTATTGTCTTTTCTTATTTATGGGCTAGGACCTAATATCTACTTTTCTTATTTTCTATATGCAGACATTTTGTTTCCATGTATGGATATTTAATGGTGTTTAAATGATGACATGACTTACTATTTTTTCACAGAAACAGTTAGACGTTTTGTATTAACAAAGTAAAGATTGTACCGAACCAAGAAAGCTGTTTTACTTAATTAAAGTCCAAACTTGATAGCATAACGAGGAAGACCATAGAGGCATAGCCAACACAAACTTTTGTAATTTATCCTTATTTTTTTTGTTCTGTCACTACACACACATGCACGACACACACAAACAATACATCCATGTTTTCTGATTTGCCAAGATTATGAAATTGCTCTTTTTGAAACTTGTACCCATTTCAGAAACTTTTGCTATACACCACCCATTTATATAGGTGCATTGTTTTGTGTTAGTAAAAAAACATTTGCCACTAATTAAGGTGGGCTTGAACACTGATAACATTTGACCTGAGTCATACCAACTAATGGAAAGTGCAACTAATGTACAATAAAAGCAAAATTTTAGGTGGCAAGTCATTACTTTCCAGCACACCCCTGGTATTGTGAGCCTCATTGAGTCTCTGACTCAAAGGATCTGCTATGAAAATCTTAAACTTGTCACCAAGTGGGTTGGTGAATATGTGAGCCAACTACTACTCCGTAGGCTCATAAACTAAGTCCATCATATCCAGCATCCTGATAATGGCAAGCAAGGTTGTTTTCTTCCTTTTTTCAATGGCAATGGATCGTGCTGCACCTGTACCCAAAAGTGTTGTAAAGGCTTTAAAAATGTCAATTGGGTCTCGAATTTTTAAAATTCAATTTAAATCTTGACTGTTATAAAAATCAATTTATTTCTGTCACTAGGGTTTTCCAAACAATTTATAATGAACAAATAGATTGTGGGCATAATTTATTTCCTACCAGTAAGTGTAGGGCTCAGTGATTCTCTTGATATTGTGAGCCGCATTGAGTACCTAAAATTTTGTAAATTTTATTGTGAGCCGCATTGAGTCTCTGACTCAAAAGATCTGCTATGAAAATCTTACACTTGTCTCGACCAAGTGGGTTGGTGAACATGTGAGCCAACTATTACTCCGTAGGCTCATAAACTAAGTCCATCACATCCAGAATCCCGATAATGGCAAGAAACGTTGTTTTTTTCCTTTTTTCAATGGCAATGGATCGTGCTGCACCTGTACCCAAAAGTGTTGTAAAGGCTTTAAAAATGTCGATTGGGTCTCAAATTTTTAAAAATCAATTTAAATCTTGACTGTTATAAAATCAATTTATTTCTGTCACTAGGTTTTCCAACAATTTATAATGAACAAATAGATTGTGGGCATAATTTATTTCCCACCAGTAAGTGTAGGGCTCGGTGATGCCCTTGATATCTATTGTCTTTTCTTATTTATGGGCTAGGACCTAATATCTACTTTTCTTATTTTCTATATGCAGACATTTTGTTCCATGCAAGGATTTTTAATGGTGTTTAAATGATGACAAGCCCTTACTATTTTTTTACAGAAACAGTTGGAAGTTTTGTATTAAGAAAGTAAAGATTGTGCCGAACCAAGAACACTGCTTTACTTAATTAAAGTCCAAACTTGATAGCATAACGAGGAAGACCATAGAGGCATAGCCAACACAAACTTTTGTAATTTATCCTTATCTTTTTCATTCTGTCACTACACGCACGTGCATGACACACACAAACAATACATCCCTGTTTTTTGATTTGCCAAGATTATGAAATTGCTCTTTTTGAAACTTGTATCCATTTCAGAAACTTTTGCCATACATCACCCGTTTATATAGGTGCATTGTTCTTTGTTAGTCAAAAAACATTTGCCACTAATTAAGGTGGGCTTGAGCGCTGATAACATTTGACCTGAATCATACCAACTAGTGGAAAGTGCAACTAATGTACAATAAAAGCAAAATTTTAGGTAGCAATTCATTACTTTCCAGCAGACCCCTGGTATTGTGAGCCTCATCGAGTCTTTGACTCAAAAGATCTGCTATGAAAATCTTAAACTTGTCTCGACCAAGAGGGTTGGTGAACATGTGAGCCAACTAATTAAGGTGGGCTTTAGCGTTGATAACATTTGACCTGAATCAGACCAACTAATGGAAAGTGCAACTCATGTACAATAAAAGCAAAATTTTAGGTAGCAAGTCATTACTTTCCAGCACACCCCTGGTATTGTGAGCCTCATCGAGTCTCTGACTCAAAAGATATGCTATGAAAATCTTAAACTTGTCTCGACTAAGAGTGTTGGTGAACATGTGAGCCAACTACTACTCCGTAGGCTCATTAACTAAGTCCATCACATCCAGCATCTGGATAATGGCAAGCAACATTGTTTTTTTCCCTTTTTCAATGGCAATGTATCGTACTACACCTGTACCCAAAAGTGTTGTAAAGGCTTTAAAAATGTCAATTGGGTCTCGAATTTTTAAAAATCAATTTAAATCTTGACTGTTATAAAATCAATTCATTTTTGTCACTAGGGTTTTCCAAACAATTTATAGTGAACAAATAGATTGTGGGCATAATTTATTTCCTACCAGTAAGTGTAGGGCTCGATGATGCTCTTGATATCTACTGTCTTTACTTATTTATGGGCTAGGACGTAATATGTACTTTTCTTATTTTCTATATGCAGACATTTTGTTTCCATGTATGGATTTTTAATGGTGTTTAAATGATGACATGCCTTACTATTTTTTCACATAAACAATTAGAAGTTTTGTATTAACAAAGTAAATATTATGCCGAACCAAGAAAACGGCTTTACTTAATTAAAGTCCAAACTTTATAGCATAACGAGGAAGACCATAGAGGAATAGCCAACACAAAATTATGTAATTTATCCTTATTTTTTTCATTCTGTGTGTAGCTGCTTTACTTAATTAAAGTCCAAACTTGATAGCATAACGAGGAAGACCATAGAGGCATAGCCAACACAATTTTGTAACTTATCCTTATTTTTTTCATTCTGTCACTACACACACGTGCACGACACACACAAACAATAATCCATGTTTTCTGATTTGCCAAGATTATGAAATTGCTCTTTTTGAAACTTGTACCCATTTTAGAAACTTTTGCTATACACCTACACACAAACAATACATCCATGTTTTCTGATTTGCCAAGATTATGAAATTGCTCTTTTTGAAACTTGTACCCATTTTAGAAACTTTTGCTATACACCACCCATTTATATAGTTGCATTGCTATGTGTTAGTCAAAAAACATTTGCCACTAATTAAGGTGGGCTTGAACGCTGATAACATTTGACTTGACCTGAGTCATACCAACTAATGGAAGTTCAACTAATGTACAATAAAAGAAAAATTTTAGGTGGCGAGTCATTACTTTCCAGCACACCCCTGGTATTGTGAGCCCCATTGACAATGTTCCACCAAGTCCCCTGGAGGTGGGAGCGAGGGGGCGAGGGAGCGCGGGAGCGGCCTATGCAAAAGCTCCCTACCAATTTTCAGGAAACGTGGGGGGACGTCGGGGTCATAAAAAATATAAAATTTAATATTCAAAATGTAACTATATTTTTGCAAGGAATGTATATACATTCATCATACACTTGCATCATGAAAGATAAATCATAAATGATAAAATTACAAATCGATGAATGATGAATCATATAATTGAAACAAATTTAAAAGTTAAAAGTTAAAACATACATCATACAATCATGCATGTAAGTTTGTAATTTTGTAACTATATAATCATTAATGTAAATACTAACAATGTACAATGAAAATAAAGTTTAAGATATCATATGACATATTATATCAAGATTCAAAATAGAGTTTAAACTGAAGTTTACAACTCAAGTCTGAAACATAAAACATAAACGCAAATAAGTTATTTCTGAAACATAAAACATAAAACATAACATATGAATATCAAATGATATCATCATAATGATAAATGAGCATAAATGCTCAAGTTAATGCCCCACTAGTCTCTGCATCCAACTTCTGCACGAATATATCAGGATCAACCATGTCACCATACGAATCGAGAATCACTTGGATTCTCAAATATGCTAAGTGGCACATCAACTTTTAACACGAAACCATAAACTAAAAGACGTGAGGAGCGTGAGAAATGAAGGAGTGTGAGGGCGTGAAAATGAATTGGGCTGTGAAGAAACGTCAGTGAGTCCCAGGCCGGGGGGGGGTCTAAGGACTATAATTGTGGAAGGGTAAAATCCTAGGCTATTTCTTTCGTTGAGGGTATTCAGATCAGTGCTATCATGGAGTCTCAGTGCCATTATAATTTGATGATTTGTAGGTGAGATATGTATGGAGCAATTTCTCTAACAACTCCACGTTGAATCATTGAATTTGGTCCGTTAAAAATTCAGGTGCCATCGATAATGGCAAGCAACACTGTTTTTTTCCTTTTTTCAATGGCAATGGATCGAGCTGCACCTGTACCCAAAAGTCTTGTAAAGGCTTTCAAAATGTCAATTGGGACTCGAATTTTTAAAGATCAATTAATCTCGACTGTTATAAAAATCAATTTATCTCTGTCACTAGGATTTTCCAAACAATTTATAATGAACAAATAGGTTGTGGGCATAATTGATTCCCTACTAGTAAATGTAGGGCTCGGTGATGCTCTTGATATCTACTGTCTTTTCTTATTTATGGGCTAGGACCTAATATCTACTTTTCTTATTTTCTATATGTAGACATTTTGTTTTTTTGTTTCCATGTATGGATTTTTAATGGTGTTTAAATGATGACATGCCTTACTATTTTTTCACAGAAACAATTAGAAGTTTTGTATTAACAAAGTGAAGATTGTGCCGAACCAAGAAAGCTGCTTTAATTAATTAAAGTCCAAACTTGATAGCATAACAAGGAAGACCATAGAGGCATAACCAACACAAACTTTTGTAATTTATCCTTATTTTTTTCATTTTGTCACTACACACACGTGCACGATACACAAACAATACATCAATGTTTTTTGATTTGCCAAGATTATGAAATTGCTCTTTTTGAAACTTATACCCATTTCAGAAACTTTTGCTGTACACCGCCCATTTATATAGGTGCATTGTTCTTTGTTAGTCAAAAAAACATTTGCCACTAATTAAGGTGGGCTTGAACGTTGATAGCATTTGACCTGAGTCATACCAACTAATGGAAAGTGCAACTCATTTAAAATAGAAGCAAAATTTTAGGTGGCAAGTCATTACTTTCTAGCACACCCCTGGTATTGTGAGCCTCATTGAGTCTCTGACTCAAAACATCTGCAATGAAAATCTTAAACTTATCTCGACCAAGTTGGTTGGTGAATATGTGAGCCAACTACTACTCCGTAGGCTCATAAACTAAGTCCATCACATCAAGCTGGCTACTGGATTTAATCCCCAGGGGAATGTAGATGCACCTCTATGTGCTTGGGGCACTCATCAAATACATGATGTCTTGTTATCTGTATGGTACTTGGTGGTTGCAGAAGATTGTATTGGGACCCTCTGGCAAGCTTTGTTGAGAATTTGGAATGGCAGTTTTTAATTCAAATTCTCTTCTTAATAATTTCTTGTGAGCTTCCTTCCTTTTACTTGTGTCTTCTTAGTTTATTATGTCTTTCATCAAGTCAATTACCAAAAATACAAGAGACACAAATTTAGGCTCTTCGAGCTAGGGTAAAAACCTCTCCCTCTTGGAGAGGAAAATCCACTAGAAATTCCTCTTATAGACTTTCAGATGACAAGTACCTTAACCACGACACAGACACTTGATCCTTGTATGCCTCCAAGACTTTGTCAGTGCTTCTTCATTGACTCCTTGGGTTGATCCTTCTTCTCTGCACCGTCTTGCACCATTCTGCATTGTCATGCACCTTTTTGCACCAGAATTAGATAACTTAGTTTATCAACAGAATGATCCTTCTTTCTTCTTGACTCTAGGAAATCTCAGTTCCTAGATCTCCCTCTTATACTTTGTTGTTCTTATATTATGCCTCTATGGTTGCCTTTCTGTTCTATAATATATCTCTTCTTTATATTCCAAAACATAGATACATTCAAGATAGTGAGTTGACTCCTTTCCTTCGCTGTGGGATAAAGATCAGAGGTAGGATTATTTGCATTGCTGTGGTATCTATCATATTGTATTCTTTCTCATATTCTTCGCATTTTGTCTTCTTATTCTTGTTTGATATCACAGTCCAGATAGAGATATCCGAAACTGAATATATATATATATATATATATATATATATATATATATATATATATATATTGCAGCCCACACAATAATATACTAACCATGCAATCTGTCACCAGAATTCTCAGTCATTATCCTTCACAGTTCCCGAGGTTCTTAGCCGCACATGTTTCTTTCAGAGGTCTGAAGTTGATGCTCCAAATGAACTGCAGACCATCCTTATATATAAGACATATCTTCTTTTTGAGTCGACATGAGAGCCTACTTCTGAGTCGACTTGTGTAGGGGTATGGAGGCCAACTAGTTCACTGTACATAGGTTGACTTGAAAGGCCACTGCAACACAAATCTTGAGGGACATTTGTGCCATGATTTCAAGGCTTGTGGGACATGGTCTTTGACACATACAAGTGTGACTTGACTCTTTATAAACATGACTCTTAGTTAGTACATTTATGACCAGTTGACAAATCCCTAAAAGACATCAAGAAGAAGTATTTTGACCTATAATAAAATCTTGCTCATGAAACCCATGAAGCAAGCATACCAAAAATATATATATTTTTCTTTGTCTTCTTTATTACACATACATAATTACATAGTCAATATGAAGACAGATCCTAGTTACACTTTCCAACAAGCTCCAATAAGGACCCTTTGTCAAACATAACATCACAAAATGGCTTTCTCCGTGGCTCTGTACTCTTAATTTGCAAAAGACACTTCTTATTGTAGAAAGGTATCACTGTTGAAGCAAAGCTAAAACAATGGTCACTAGCGAGCTTCTGAGATTTAATACAGTCAGAATCAGATTGTCTAGTCAACTTGAAATCTGATTTGTGATTAAACTCCATTTTGTTATCAACACTGCACTATGTACCTCAAAATCCCATTAACACTCTTTCAACATGACTGTGGTGGATCAGACATGAATATAGAATATAACCTAACAACAAAGAAAATCTCTAGGCATTTATTTGTTAGGTAAATGAGACTACTTATCAACTACTTGTATAAGGTAAGATCAACAGGATTCTCATCATTATTGGTTCATAACTTGACTCCTACATCCATGGGAGTGGGGGATGATGTTAATTTTAGTTAACAATGGTACGTTTTATGCCTAACACAATTACTTCAATGTCCTTTTAGCAACCCAATGACAATTTCCAAATTACTTTCCAATAGCAATCACATTAACCATAAATCACATTGACAGTTACTATAGATATAACATGAACAATAAATGCAAAAGACAAGCCAAGACAAGAGAACACCAGATTTGGCGAATGCGATGGAAAAACTCCAAGATGGGGAAAACCCTTTGATCAGTTCTTCTTATTATATACAATGTTCAGTAGATATAGAGAGATAGTACAAAAAATAACTCAAAATTGAATTGTCAAATCACCGTCATAACAACCCCGTCAGAAAGTAAAATCAACGTTAACCAGAAAATCAATAACAATGAAACTTCTCCAAAACAGTTTGGTCAACCATAGTCAAACTCGACCTCTTTTTCTGGTTAAAGTCATCCCAAAACAATCCATAAATCAATAGTCAAACTTTGTCAAAGTTTGCAATTGAAGTTTGTGATCAACCTTGTGGTCATCGTTCCCAAAATACCTCGATTTATGTGCCAATAGATGCAACTCTTCAAAACCGAAATTTTGACCCAAAAATTGCAATCAAGCTTGGTCAATGCACTTCTGGTCAACACTGGTCAAACCTGCAAAAAATTCTTGAAATTCGGCACTATAATTTGTCCTTTACTGCCACACGTGTGAGGAAAAGAGATGCCCAATAAGCTGTACGAACCAATCAGATGAGGAGAGAGAAGAATATGTTGAGTTGATGAAGTGCCGAATGATGATGGAAGTTTCTTTTATTTATACAAGTCGTTGAGGGTCAAAAGACATGTTTGTTGGGCTTCATGAGCCTACATAATGATGTGACCGACTTTGACAATTTGCACATGTGTGGGCTTGACCTCAAAAACATATTTCCCCTTGTCCAACTTTGATGATCATTAGGTCAGTTTTGGTCCTCTCAAAAAAAGAAATTCAATGCAATAATCATCTCCTTCAAATGACTTGTTCAAAGTGGGATTTGGCTCTAGTTGCCAATTTTAATAGATGGTTTGCACGTCTGCATCAAAACTTCAACAAAATTTCCCAGCTGTTCTTTCTTTGGAAATAAATAGACTACTACTTGGTTGTTGTTGGAGCCAACACAAAGAAATCAATGAAGAAGCCCCATATCAGAGATCTCAAATGTCTTCAACATGCCCAACTTTAAGTTTTCCACATGTTACGCACAAATCGTAATGTCAATCACGCCGTCAACAATGTTATCAGAATTGAATTGGTTGACCTTCCCCCCCGCCTCCCCACCCTAAATTGGGAATTGGTAAAAAACCAGACCAAAAAACGGTTAACCAAAAACACATAAAATATTCAAATTTTAAAGAAAAAACATACATATTCATGTTCATAACTTGACTCCTCATCCATGGGAGTGGGGGATGGTTTGCAAGCCTATCTTAGAATTGCAACAAAATTTCGCTAGTGTTCTTTCTTTGGGAATAAATAAACTACTGCTTGGACCCAACGCAAAAAAATCAACGAAGAAGCCCCATATCAGGTATCTTAAATGTCTTCATCATGCCCAACTTCAAGTTGTCCACATGCTATGCATAGCTCCCAGTGACAATTATGTCCTCAATAGTATTAGAACTGAACTAGTTGACCCCTAACTGCCCGCCGCCGCCACCCCCTCTCCCTCGCCTGCCTCCCCAAATTGGGAATTGGTAAAAAAAACAGACCAAAAAACGGTCAACCAAGAACATATAAAATATTCAAATTTTAAAGAAAACATATATATTCATGTGCATGTGTTAATTTTAGTTGACAATGGTATGTTCTATATGCTTAACACAATTTACTTCAATGTTCCTTTACCAGCCCAATAACAATTTCCAATTATTTCCACTAGCAATCACATTAATAGTAAATGCAGATAGAACATAAAACAATATGCAAAAGACAAACCAAGACAAGAGAACACCGGATTTGGCAAGATTCCAGGGAAAAACCCCAATGTGGGGAAAAGCCTTTGATCAATTCTTCCTATTATTATATAAAAATTTCAACATAGAGAGAGTACAAAATCAAATTGACTTGTCCAATACAAGGTCAAATCAGCCTTGTCAAATTCTGTAGTCAATTGTAGTCAAACTTCAGCCCTAACCAAAAGTCAACACTGGTCAAAGCAACAGTCAAACACCTTCTTTGAAGCTCGGTTAAAGCTGTCAAACTCGACCTCCAACATCGATCAAAGTCAACAAAAAACAGTCACAAAAGTTCTAGTCAAATTCGGCTAACTTGTGGTCAACCCTGCGGTCAATGTAGGTCAAACAACCCCAAAAACCTTGATTTTTGTGCCAGTCGATGCAGCATAAGAAAGTAAAAATTTTGCCCCAAAAATCGCAGTAAAACTTAGTCAAAATCTCCTTGGTCAATGCTAGTCAAACTGTCTAAAACTCTGGAATTTCGGTTTTGATTTTCTGTCCCAGAAAAACTCGTCCTCCTTGCCACACGTGTGAGAGAGAGAGGCTTCCCAATAGCTGTACGAACCAATTTGATGAAGAGAGAGATGAATGTGTGAGTGATGATGATGCCAAATGACGTGTGAGGTCACTTGTATTTATACAATTCGATGTGGGTGAAGAAACACGTCCATTGGGCTTCTTGAGCCTACATTTCGCTGAGGTCGGCTTAAACAATTTGCACATGTGTGGGCATAAATTCAAAATCACCTTTTGCTTGCTCAAATGAGATGATTTTTAGATCAATTTTGGTCCTCTCGAAAAGAGGAATTTAATGCAATCATCATCTTCATCAAATGAGCTGTCCCAATGTAGAGTTTGGTCTTAGTTGCCAATTTTAACACTCCATCTCCACTAGAGAGAATTCCACCTGCCAATCCATCTGTTGTCATGTACCATCTTTGCTCTGCTGAACCATGATGTAATAATGAAGAAGAATTGGTCGAGAGTGAGTCACAAGACTTTACCACTGTCCACTGACAAAAGTCAGTCCAGAGGTAGAACCTCAGTTGATCCTAGATCAAGTTGTTGAACACCATGCATCCTAGACATAGGGAGTATGGCAGTACACGATGCATCCTAGACATAGAGAGTCTCGCAGTACACGATGCATCCATCGGTAGTGCCATGGTCCCTATCCATGATTCCAAAGTCATTGGCCATATGAGAGGTACTTCACACGAGTCCCAAATTACATGGGTAGGATGTATGCTAGGGCATCAGCTGGAGAAGGTGAACCACTCATCTTGTTCATATTCCATAGGAGAAGGTGAACCACTCATCCTATGCATATGTCAATCATAGGGGAAGGTGAACCACTCACCTTACATACATTTGTCTGCAATTGTAGGGGAAGGTGAACCACTCACCCTACACACATGTCAACCATCATGGGGTATCACAGGGAAAGGTGAGCCACTCACCTTGTACATAACACACCATTAGGGGAAGGTGAACCACTCACCTTATGGTCGCTCATAGCTCCAAGAAGTACCCAAAGCCCCCATGAGCTCCCAGAGCTCAGTGTCCAACTCAAGCGGGACCCTCATAAGAGGGTCTTTCCACAACTCTGAGACTTTCATGAAAGTCTAATAATTTGACCTTCCCTAAGGGTTTCGTGAGAATGTCTGCAACCTGCTCATCAATCCTGTTGTGATGGAGCCTTATTTCTCCCCGCTATACCATATCCGAGATAAAATGGTACCTGATATCAATGTGCTTTGAGTGGTCGTGGAAAACGAGATTCTCTGAAAGGCAAATCCCACTTTAGTTGTCATAGTAGATCACTATGGTACCGAACACATGCTCAAATAGATCACTAAAGAGCTTCCTCAACCAAACAACTTCACAACAAGCCATACTAGTAACAATGTATTCGGCCTTGGCGGTGCTTAAAGCAACCGATTTCTGCTTCTTGCTCATCCAAGATAATGAAGCATACCCAAATGAGAAGCAACATCCAGATGTGCTTTTTCAATCCACCACACTACCAACCCAATCAACATCAATATATCCATGTAGCCTCAAATTCCCGACAGTGAATCTCAAACCATAGTTGATTGTGCCACGGAGATATCTCAAGAGATTCTTAACAGTAATCCAATGTTCCAATGTATGTGATGAGGCTCGACCATAAATTGACTCAATGTATTCATAGTGAAGCATATGTTCGGACGAGAGTTTACCAAGAACATCAGGGATCCCCACAATTTGTTGATACTCGGAAGGATTTTCCAATTCAGGGCCAACAACACTTCCACATAGCTTCTTGAAGTTGAGTTCTATCAGAGTAGACACAGACTTGCATTCCACCATTCTGCATCTCTCGAGCAGCTTCACAATGTATTTTCCTTGAGAAAGAAAAATCTCACCTGGCTTTTACCAGACCTCCAAGCCTAGGAAGTAGTGCATCAAGCCCTAGGTCCTTCATCTCGAATTCAGAAGTCAACTCCCTCTTGCATTGATAAATGAGAAGGTCTGCGCTTGTTAGAAATAAATCATCCACATAAAGTACTTGAATGAGAGGCTTGTCCTTTTAAACCTTGAAGTATAGGTTCGGGTCAACTTTGCTCCTGGTAAATCTCAACTTCATAAGATAGCTATAAATCCTCTCATTCCAAGCCCTAGGGGCTTGCTTTAACCCATAGAGGGATTTCTACAACTTGCATACATGTGTCTTTCGATCTGGAACTTCGAACCCCTCAGGTTTCTCTACTTAGACTTCCTCCTTAAGTGAGCCATGTAAGAAACAAATTTTGATGTCCATTTGGTGTAAGCTCCATCATTGAGAGCCAACGAGAGCAATGATAGATCAGATAGTGGTGTATCAGGCAACTGGTGCGAATATCTCGTCATAGTCCATTCTTTCCTTTTGAGAGAAGCCTCGAGCAACAAACTCGACCTTGAACTTTTCAGCACTACTTGCTAGAGACCTTCAACCCTAAATCCAAGTGTAAATGCGCCTTTCGGGTTCCTTTCCCAAACACGTACCTTCCCATCAACGAATGTTACCTTGAAGCTTTTATCTTCCATCACATAAATACATACCAGGTTTTTTTTCAAATAAGGTACATACAATACTTCTTGTAGATGAAGGATTTGACTTTGATTTAAGTGAAGAGTAACAATCCATATCCCTTTCATGGGGTAGGTGACATTGTCTCCAAGTATGATCTCCAAATTAGTCTTCTTTTAAATCAAATTAGAGAGGGCTTCCTTGTACCCAGTGAAGTGCCTTAAGGCACCACTATTAATCAACCAATTATCCAAAGTGTCTGGAGGAGAGGCAGCAGTGAGGGAAGAAATAAGATAAAATTCTTTTTGCTTATCTCTAACATTAGTTTCCTCATACCTGGAGTTTCTCCTCCTTTTGGGAGGTCGACCATTTCCATATTGAGTAGCGGGAGCATTCCTCTTTCCTTTGTTGTTGAACCTGTTATTCCATTGATTGCCATTGCCTTTGAAATTGTTGCAATTGTTGTTGTTGTCAGAATCCCGCATTGTATCCTTCTTATGAGGACACTCTCTAGCATAGTGGCCAAACCTGTCACTGTTGGAAATACTAAGATGGGGGGTGAATCAATATTTCTTTTCAATTGTTATTTTTACCAGTTAGATCACTTATAATTAGAACACAGAATGAACAATAAGAATAAATAATTTTATTAATCTCTTCTTTACAATAAATTCAATACAATAATGTGTAAGGCTCCAACCCTAGATGAAGACACCAATCTTCAATCTCCCAGCGTCCAACTAGTAGTTTGCAAGCACTGGCTTGGACTTCCCAAGGCTCCAACCTTGTCACTTTGAGGCACCAACCTCTAGGGCTCCAACCTTATTTTTGGTACAAGCTCCAACTTCATCTTTTGAGGGCTCCTATCCTCTAGGGCTCCAACCCTATCTTCCAAGGAACCAACCTTGTCTCTATGAGGCTCCAGCCTCTCTAGGCCTCCAACCCTCAACTTCAATTTGTTAGGATAAGTTTGATGATTCTTCATGGCTCCCAATATCTTCTGCAACTAGCCCTGAAAATATTTTCGCCAACGCCGCCTTCTCCGAATCACTTCATCAATGACAACCTTATCTTCTTAGAAGGTATCATCACTGCTTTTCATGGTACCCAAACAAAATCTCCAAGGTCACCTCATGAGAGCTTCAACAAGGCATCGTTTCTCCAAGATTGACTCCAAGATCAACTTCTGCAATTAGAAGAGAGGGCCTTATACTAGGCCTCTTGGCCCTTAAAACAATCCTCCACGGTTCTTGGAGTCAATCATGGAGACATGATGCTGCTTCTGCGGCTAGAAGAGAGGGCCTTATACTAGGCCTCTTGGCCCTTAAATAATCCTCCACGGTTCTACAATTCTGAGCATAGATCTGAAGAGATTACCGTAGGTCCGAGGTCTTTATTACCACGGATCACTGCCAAAATAATTTGTTGTCCGAATTTGAGAAGGAATAACCCAAACAAATAGCTCTTATGTCCTCCTCACCTCACTGTTTTGTGTTTTTCAGGTGCTCTTGACTGAAATTTAGTGCTAAAACGAGGTGTCTGAACTCATATTGATACTAGTTTGACCTTCAATGAAGAGACATGTCTCTTGAGGGGACATGACAACCTACACAAGTCGGATCAAGTCAACTAGGACAAAAAATGTATTTTTTCATCTTAAAAATTCAATTTCTCTCAGCCTACGAGGAGTTGGGGGTGTGTAATAACTTGTTAGAAAGAGGGAAAAATCCTCTACAAGCCTATGTTAGTCTCATCTTTAAGTAGGGTCATTTTACCATCCATAATTATATTTCATGAACTGCGATAAATATTTTATTTATGGCAACCTTATGGACATTTAGAATGTGGATAGGCTTCTTAATATTCAAGGACTAGGATGCAAGGGCATAAATGAAGGATCCATCAAATAGCTTCCAAGTCTATGCACGTTTTTCAACTTTCTTAGGGAATCTTCAACAAGGCAAGGCTTAGGGCATCATTATCACCTAAGGACTAGGGTGTATGCATGAGGACAAGGGTGATGGTAAGGGCTTCTACATCCATCATTATGCATCACTAGATATTGAAGATAGATCATGGGTATTTAGGGCTTCATTGATCATCATGCATCATTATGCATCACTAGATCATTCAAAATAGATAATGGGTATCTAGGGATTCATTGATCATCATGCATCATTAGTATTTTTCATGTATGTAGCATAGAGTTTAATATATGCATTTAGGGTATCATTCCTGCATAGACTTGGGGTTAAGCTTTCTTAAATAAGAAATAAGGAATAGGGCATCATAAGTATGAGGACATGCATAATGTGTTAGGGCTTAAGGTTTAGAGTATTATGGGCATTTAGATCATACATCAACAATCTAAGGTAACATCAAAGGGTAAATGTACTTAGGGTTTTATCATGTAGTTAGGGCAACATAACAAAAGGGTTTAAGGCATGAATCACAAGAATCAGGAATATTTTCCATCTCCAATAATGCCATATTGACATCAATGACAACCTTGACTAACAATCTCCCCCTTTGTCATTGATGGCAATATTCTTGCTCTCTCAACATTCTCTCCCCCTTTGACATGAATGACAAATGTGTTGAAATTTGGTTACCGGAGGACAGGTGGTTCCTTAAGGCTTTGATCTTTGGCCTAGGGAAAAGTGTCCAAAAGAATTTAATTTTTCTCCTAAAGTGACTTTATAAAGTTATAAAGTCAAATCTAATTTAAAAGTGACTTTAAGTGATAAAGTTACGAAAGTCTAATTTTAAAGTGACTTTAATAAAGTCAATGTAAAATTAGAAAGGAAAAGTGACTTTGGAAATAAATGACTAAGTGGGTCTTTATTAAAGTGGGGTGAATTAAAAAATAGAAAGTGAGATTTAAATGAGCATTTAATCTCAGCCCTAGATCTCAATATATCTCAGCCATTGGATTTAGGGATTCCCCAAAAGTCACTTAGGGTTGGGTTAAAGGAGGAAAATGAGGAAAAAGTCATTCATTTTTTCATGAGCAGATTGAGAGAAGGAGAACAAGAGAGCAAGGGAGATTTCTGGGCAGTGAGGGGAAGGAGGCAGCAGCTTGGCACACATTCCAAGGCAGCATTTAAGCAAGACATTTTCAGCTAGACCGTACAGCTGAGTTAGCACACAGTGAGGCAGATTTTTAGGCACGATTTTCTAGAAAAGGAGGCCGTACAGCAAGGTCGTACAACAGGTTTGCACCGAAATCGAGGAGCAGAATTTAAGGGAGGCCGTACAGCGAGTGGCTGTACCTTGGCACACATTTCTAGGAAGAAATTTGTACAGTCGTACAACTGTTTTTTTGCACAGAAATCGAGAAAATCGTACAACAGATTTTATGGCAGCTTGCACGCTTTTCTAGGCACATTTTTCTAGGCAGGCCGTACAGCAGCATTTAAGGCTGAAATTTGGCACGAAAATCGAGGAGGACGTACAACATTTATTTCTGTTTGCACATTTTCCGAGGCGGTGGTTAAGCACGGAAAACAAGATAAGTTGTAAAAGTTTGTTTGCTGATTTTTTGCTGAATATTTCTCTCACTGTAAAAAGCATTTTCCAGAAATAAGGAGCTTTCAAACTGGTTTTCTCCAAGAGTTGTAGGGGGTTTTTCCAGGGTCATGTTGACCAAAAATATATGTGTCAAAATGTGTGAATGACTGTTTTATGTGTGCTGATATTTATTTCTGCATTTTCCAACATTCTGTAATTTTTCCAGAATTTGTGTTTTCAGCAAAATTTATTTTCCAGCTTGTTAAATGTATGGATATGGGAAAGGGCATTTAACTATATTGGAGTAATAAGGTGAAACTGAAAACCGGGATGGGAAACTATAAATTTCTACAAAATGGGGTTCCCAAGTACTCCCCCTATCAATATGATTCTCTTCAATGTGTTTTATTCATCAATGATAGTTCTTCACAGATATGTTTCTCCCCTTGTCATGGTGCTCTTCTTTAATGTACTTGCTCCCCCTAAACCTCTGCATGCCTTCATGGAAATGGATGAGGTAGATGATCAACCGAATCCCCCTGCCTTCATAAAATCCTATAACACTTCTTTTATGTCAAGAAAGATTGTTGCCTTGTGATCAAGTGGAAGATATGTTCAACAATGATCCATCAAATGAGTAAAGGATTATGTTCTTCAATGGAGTTGCTCCCAAGAGATGATCTGTCAAAAGATGATTGTCAATGTGTGAATCATCAAGGGTTTCATAGGACCCTTCACTTGATGAAGGACTAGAAGACATACACATGATGACATGTCCTAACTCCAATGATCTTGATGATAACACTACATGATTACATGTCCTACCTCCGATAATTTGATGATGACATGAATAATATCCAATGATGTGAAGCTTGATGTATTTATGATGAAGACTACATAATTATGATGCATTTGATTGATGAAATGTAATTTGATGATGACATGACAAATCTCCAATGATGTGAAGCTTGATGTCCTTATGATGAAGACTACATAATGATGCTGCATTTGATTGATGAAATATCTCTGCACTATATTAAGGAAAATTGACCTAGTGACCCTATGTTGAAGAAGGCAATGAAAAGATGATGGTGATCCTATGTTTAAGAAGGCTTGGACATGATTATGAAGACAATCAATGAAGAAATCAAACCATGAAGAAGCCCTACACTGAAAGGCATTATGCCCAGCCTCCATTTCTGCACTCATAAATAATCAGTCACATTAAAAAATAATTTTTGCTACCTTAGAGGAAAAATTCCTTAATGACACCTACACCATCTTGAAGAGCATAATGTTTCATTTCCAACGAGCTATTACTCAGCCCGAAACTCCAAGCGGTTTGAAAGATATTGATTTTTTAAGTTAAGGAAATTAATCCTTGCAGCTAGCTGGCCTATACACAATCATTCATGTTCGCCTCTCTCCATGAGATGTGCCTCTTCATTAAGGGTTGAAACCTAGTATAAATTGACGTTAAAAGCTTCATTTTAGCATCAAAATTTCGGTGATCATTTCAGAGAAAAGACACAGAAATTACAGGAGGCCGAGAGGACATAAAAGTTTAATGCTTGGGCTAATTTTTGTGATTGGGTTATCATTTAAGAGCTGATAAAGTGTAGATATCTGAACAATGAATACATTCTATGGAGAGATACCTCTAAAATCGTGAGGCAACAACATGTGGAGACATTTCTCACCTCATAATTAAAGTGGCTCGGACTGTGGGTAGTTTCCAGACCTTGGACCTAGCATCTTTGTGGTTGTTTTGCAAATTATGGAATATACATTTCTAAGCAGAAAATTCAGCCCTTGGAGCAGTCCCGTTAAACACAAGTTTAGAAACCATAATCACTTTTGAAGACATCACTGCAACAAATTTGTAGATATATTAAGCAGTTGAAAATCTTGTGTATAATAGCAGATCTTAGTTGGGAATTTAAAGCAGTGTTTTGAGCATATTTTTGAAGACACTATTGAAGTATTTTGGAACAGTCTTAAGAGTGCATTTGAAGCAGGCATCTAGTGAAGAAATCTGGAAGATTTATTTGGACTACAAGTTGAGTTGACTTAGAGAATTGTGGAGCTGGCATTCTGAGCATTCTATAAGAATTTTGGAACAAACTTTTTGGTTACTCCTTGATAATTTCTGCAACAGTGCTTCTAGTGACCCTCTCTGGATCAGATTCTTGAATACTTATTCACTTACCTTGAATCAGATTTTGAATGAATTTGGAGCAAACTTGAAAGGCTATTTTGGACAAGATCTCAAGTTGTTGTGAACCAAACTTTGAAGAATTCCTTGGGGTATTTTGGTAATCGGTTGAAGTAGGCTTGGAAGCCTTTGTTGTTAAAGCAAACCTAAAGAGTATCTTAAGGGCATCTAGTTGGAGCTAGTAGCTGCCTTGGAGAAGTTAGTGGAGACCTCATAATGCATTGATGGAAGTCCTCATGACGTGAAGTTGGAGATCTTTCTTGGGTAATATGAAGAGCAGTGGTGACACCTTCTAGGAAGACAAGGTTGTCATTGATAAAGTAATTTGGTGAAGACATCTCTGAATATTGATAGGGCTCTTTTAAGAAGACATTGGGAGTCGTGAAGAATAACCAAACATATTTTGACGAAGTGAAGCTGAGGGTTGGATCACAAGAGGTTGGAGCCTCATAGAGACAAGATCGATGCCTTGGAAGATAGGGTTGGAGCCATAGAGCATTGGAGTCCTCAAGAAACGGGGTTGAAGCTTTTGCCAGAGATAAGGTTGGAGTCCTAGAGGTTGGTGCCTCAAATTGACAAGGTTGGAGCCTTGGAAAGACCAAGTCAGTGCTTAGCACAATACAGGTTGGAGCCTGGAAGATTGGAGTCTTCATCCAGAGTTGGAGCCCTATATCATTATTTTACTTTACTTATTATAAAGAATAAATTAATAAAGGTATCTATTCCATCATTGTTCATTTTGTGTTCTAAATATAAGTGATCTAACTGGTAAAATTAACAATTGAAAAGAAATATTGATTCACCCCCCTCTTAGTATTTCCAACAATAAACTCCTCTAACGCTTCTTTTTTGTAAAGAAAGGTTGTTGCCTTGTGATCGAGTGGAAGAAATTTTCAACAATGATCCATCAGATGAGTAAAGGATTATGTTTTTCAATGGAGTTGCTCCTGAGAGATGATCTGTCAAAAGATGATTGTCCATGTGTGAATCATCAAGGGTTTCATAGGACCCTTCATCGATATTTTCAACAAGAATGGTCAAGAATCACAAGCTCCCCCTAACAATATGCATGGTCTCTTTTTTGGCAGAGTCTCATCATCAAAATTTGGAATATCATATCTGCCAAAGATTTCTTTATCAAATTAACATGTGTTGTTGGCTTGAGTGTTCAAGGGACTTTTGGATCCAATTTGCTTCCTTCTCCATGCTTGAGTAACTTTCTTTTCTTACTTGGTAGTCACGGTTTTAGCTTGCTTAGGGACCCAAGTCAAGTTACAAACACTTTCCATATGTCCAATTTTATGTCAATGTAAGCACTCCATCTTGTTCATGAATGAGGAATCATGACTTCTTGCAAAGTTACTTCTTGGGAGCCGATAGGGCCCATTATGTTCGTCCTTGTGGTATGCCCTACAATCCTTTGCCATGTGCCCAAAATTTGTACAAGAACCAAAAAATATACTTTGATACCTAGAGATGGAGATTGTCTTGATATACTTCTGAAGTATTTTTTCCTTGGGATTCTTTGATGATATCCATTGCTTCTTGCATGCTTGAAGCCATCTACATATCTTCTTGGAGTAGGGTTTCTTCCAATGTCATCTTGACTCTTCTCCTTTCTTTTGCTGGAACTGGGGGCATCAATGTTTCTTCCAAGCTTCTCCACATCCTTGTTTTTTGATGCATTAGGGATTGCATCATTCTTGTTTGAAGGTTCACTTGCATAAACAAGATCTGATTTATCAAGAGGAGATATTTGATGATGTAGGATATCATCTAGGGTTTGAGAGCTCTTTAGGCTCTTGTTCAGATGATCGAATTCCTTTTTAAGGATATCAATTTCTTCTTTCATTTTCTTGCATTCTTCATCCTTCTTTGATAGACTGATCTCCATTTCTTCCTTCATCTTGGTTGCTTCACATGATTGCGCCTTAAGTGAGGTGATTTCTGATCTTAATTTGGTGATGTCATCATCCTTTTCTTCTAGTTGGCATGTCATGGTGTTTCTTTCCTTTTTTGCTTCATCAACTTGTCCTTCTATGAGTGCCAAATATTCCATCACATTCTTAGCTCCTTGTGCTTGTTTCTTTGCTTCTTCTAGTTGAGATATAAGGGAGGAGACCTATTCCTTGTATTGACCAATTTCTGCTTCAATTTTGTTCAAGTCCTTGTGTCTTTGTTCAAGGTGGATTGACAAAGTGTCTTCCTTTTTCTTTGCTTCATCGAATTGATTTGTCATGGATATGACTTCTTCATGATGCATTTTCTTGTTTTGATGACAATCCTCCTTTTAGCTTGATGAGCTCCTTATCTCTTGTTTTGATGACAATCCTCTTTTTAGCTTGATGAGCTCCTTATCTCTTTCTTGTATCTGAAGCTTAAATAGGTCAACTTCCTTCCTTGTCTTGTCAAGGCTATGTTCACCATCTTGTAATTTCTTCTTAAGCTCTTCATTTTCCTTTTTCAAACTTCTTATCTCTTCTAGGGTAGCTACAAGTTTTTCCATGAGATTTTTTTCAAAATCTTCTTTATTTTCTTCATCTTCTAGGTCTTCCTTGGCCTTGATGTCTTCACTCTTGTTTTTAGCTTCCTTAATTGGTTTTGGATTTCTTTCTTGTTTTTCATCATCTTCTTGACTAATGGTCATGGTCAATGTTTCTTTTGAGTGAATTTCTTGAAGTTTGTCCCACATACATTTTGCGAATGAACATTTCTCCACTTTGGCCTTTATAGGATCTGGTAGCGCACTCAAGATTGCATTTATCACTCTTGCATTATACTCCTTGGATTCTCCTTCCATCATGTTTTCAGTAATCACTGATTCCCAAACTTTCAACACCTTGAACCATTAAGAAATTCCTCATTATCACCTTCCATATATCAAAGTTTCCATTGAACAATGGAACTTTCCCAATTTGATTGTCTTTAGTTTTCATGGTTGAGGAAGAGACATCTTTAGAAATATTGGAGGCTTTCTTCCTTGGCTTTTCCATTTGTGTTTAAAGGATCTACCTTCAAGCTGTTAGGCTTATGAGCGAAGATACTGGCTCTGATACCAATTTTTGGAAATACTGAGAGGGGGGTGAATCAAAATTTCTTTTCAATTGTTATTTTTACTAGTTAGATCACTTACAATTAGAACAAAAAGTGAACAATAAGAATAATACTTTTATTAAAATTATTCTTTACAATAAATTCAATACAATAATTTGTAGGGCTCCAACCCTAAATGAAGACACCAATCTTCAATCTTCGAGGCTCCAACTTGTAGTTTTCCAAGCACCGACTTAAACTTCCCAAGGCTCCAACCTTGTCACTTTGAGGCACCAACCTCTAGGGCTTCAACCCTATCTATGGTACATGCTCCAACCTGGTCTTTTGAGGACTCCTATCCTTTAGGGCTCCAACCCTATCTTCCAAGGCACCAACCTTGTCTCTATGAGGCTCCAACCTCTAGGGCTCCAACCCTCAACTTCAGTTTGATGATTCTTCACGGTTCCCAATATATTCTGCAACGAGCCTTGACAATATTTTCACCAACACTTCCTTCTCCAAATCACTTCATCAATGATAACCTTATCTTCTTAAAAGGTATCACCACTGCTCTTCATGGTACCCTAACAAAATCTGCAAGGTGACCTCATGAGATCTTCAACAAGGCATCGTGTCTCCAAGATCAACTTCTGCAATTCTTCAACACTGTCTCAAGGTATGCAAGGCTTCACATATGTTCCAATAATGTTTCCAAAGAATCTGCTCCAATGTTCCAAGAATGCTTCTTCAATTATTCCAAGTCCAAAGAAATGACCTCAAAGAGTTTTCAAACAAACACAATACTATATACAAAAATAGTTTTTCCAACCAAGATGCAACTGTGCCTTCAATTAAGATCTACAAATAATTTTCTCCTCCAAGACAATATCTCCTTAAAACTTTCACAGGTTTCCAATGAATCAACATAGGTCTAAATGAACACCTAATCCTACATGGGTAGGTGTGGAATGCGAAAAGTCACAATGGAGTCCAAGTGACCTTGGAATGTGAAACCAAGAGTCACACCATTGTATTATAAATGTACATCTTTGTATAATGGAAAATAAGAAAGTCTCACGCTTATCTTTCATTATGTGTTGAGTCTCTTGTGTGTGTGTTTATCTTTCTTATACACCATGTGTGTGTTTAACATGGTTATTAACATGGTATCAGAGCGGGCGATTGCTGGCCTTGCTCCAAATTGAGTGAGCCATTTGTGTTTATGGCCTGTGCATATCTGCAAAAATTCTTGACATTTTTGCAGCACTCGGAGTTTCTGCAGCAGTGTTTTTGCCGCCATTCATAAGTGTTTTGAAGAGGAGCAGCATTCAAAATCCCAGCGTTCAGAAATTGGTTTGGAGAAAAGCAGCATTGTGCATCTGAAGGTTTTCTCACTGCTTATTTTTCCTGCAATCTCTGCATTTTAAATTCTGCACCATTTTGGAGCTGCTAGAAAAGTGTTTAAAATAAGTTTCTGGAAAATTCCGAGTTTTTCTACTGAAAATTTCATCATCTCTACATTCTCTGCTGCTGGAAAAAGTACATTTTCTGCTATTGAAAGAAAATTTCTGATTCTGCAAATTCTCCATTTTGCCTTTCCTGTATATAACTCCTCTGCTGTTTTATTAAAAAATAAAAATAAAAAAATTTGGTTCAAGCCTTTCGGCCCCCCTTCCCAACCCGCTATCGAACTCTCCCTTCTCCCACGCGCGCTGCAACCTCACCACAACCCCCTCAGTCCCTGCTCTACCCGTGCCATATCCGCCCTCGCTCACTTGCTGGTCGGCCTTCCCCACGGCCTTCCTTATCCCCTGCTCGCTTTGCAAACTCCGACCTCTCGGCCTTTGACCAGCCTCTCGACCTCTCCTCTTCTCCGCGCGCCATACCCGACCCTCCTACCACCACTCGACCACGCCCTTTCCAACTTGGCTCGGCCTTTCGGCCTTCCCCTTACCCCGCTCTCAAATCTGCACTTCCCACTCTCTACCTTCCCAACCCCCTGCGCTATTCACTACCCGAACCCTACTCAACACGCTCGCTCTGCAGCACACTCCCTACACTCTACGCAGACTCTGCTCCCTCCCCTCTCCCTACAGCCGACCCCTCACACATTACGCCCTCTATACTTGCAATCCACTCCCTCCACACATCTCTGCACTCCCCCTCCCACACGTCCACCTCTCCCTTGGCGTTCGGCCTTACTCCTCCGCCCTTATTCAAACTCTGCTTCCCTTTCAAAACAGTCATTTTTTTAATTGAATCTGACCTTTAAATTTTTTAAATCCCCCTCCCTCACCCCTTTTAAATTAACTTTTTTAATTTATTAAATTCCGTTCCCTTTCTTTTTAAATTTATTTTAATATAAGCCCCCTCCCATCCCAATAAATTTCCCTCCCCTCCCATTTCAATAAATTTCCCTCCCCTTTTAAATTCCCTCTCTTTTAATTAATCCCCTTCCCCCCATTTTAAATTAATTTATTTTTTAATTAAAAAGAAGAAGAAGAAGAAGAAGAAGAAGAGAGAAAGAATATGAACAACAGAAATGAAGGAAATGACATGTGAGCAGATGGACTGTATACATAGAGAAAATTGCAGATTTGCATTGTGGCATTGATAAAAGGTTGATTTTCTGAAGAATTTTACATGTGAAGACAAGTTTGCCATCATGTTTAAAACAACTATTTGAAGAAGAGAATTCAGCTACCTTAAAGGCTTTTTGCACAAGTATTTTTGCTGCACATTCATACAAATATTTTGCAGAAATATTGTATTATATTGACATTGTATTGTGAGTGGAATTTGCCTCTTCATTCATAGTTGGAATCAGTAAATTTGAGTTGTTGATGTAACTCATTGTTGATTGTCCTCCATCATTTGAGGAGCACACTTTGTACTTTGAGATTTCCATAGTTGGAAATTCTTTGGAGTCATTTGTATTTGTTGTTGAATTACATTGTAAGCGGGTGCATTTTCGGTTGAAGCCGACACCCTTTCATTTTTTGAGCCTAAATTGTTGAAATGGCTAAAATCAATGAGGCATTAGAGTTGTTGAGTAACCTCATTCATTCCAATGTTGATGATATGGTAAAAATGAGCAAGAATGCTCTTCTTGATATTCAAAATTGTTTGCAAGATGCACATGAGAAGATTGAGTTTTTGCAGTTGGAATCTCAACTCCAACAAGATGAACTTTAGCAAAAGAGTCACCATTCTGAACCTGTTTCTGTTCAGAAGATTGAGAATGACTCTCATCAAAAGAAATAAGATAAAGTTGCAGTTGATTCCCATTCAGTTCCTTGCACAAGAGCAGATGTACATGCAGATGCATCAACTCAACCTGCACTTCTCAAGCCCATCATCAGACCTTGGGAAGAGCTTGTCCACAACAAGCACCGAACTGGTCTTGGATATGACAAGGATGTGTCCTTTCATATTCCAGACTACACCAAGCCCATCATATTTCAGAGTGCCGGATTTCTGTATGATAGTTCACCTGCAGCTGTTAGGATCTGCTCTAGCAACAACAGATTGAGAAATGTCAACACTGTGATCGAGTTGGCCATATGAAAGATCACTGTTTTGATCTTCATCCATGAAAGCACTGTGGTCGGCACACCCATTCTTCAGACAGATGCTTCAGACACAAGCCTCCTGCAAGAACAAAGATTCATCTTGGATGGATCGCTTCTTGGCAATGGGCATGAGCAGCCAAGAAGATGTTTACGACACATGTTAGAACTTGTTCACGGATATTGAACAAACTTGCAGTTGAGTTTTCGCCATCATCTCACCTTGTCCCACACAGTGAGGAAATGGTGGTCATGTACAAGCTTCGACGATAGATCAAGCGAGCCTGAGCCACAATCTCTCATTCCATGTTCAGAGTTGTAGCCAGAGACACAACAGTTCAAGCGAGCCTGAGCCACAATTCATCATTCCAGATTCAGAGATGTAGCCAGAGACACGGATGCCCATGAGCATGCCTTTGGTTGGTGGACAACCTTAAACCATCATCTTTGGTTGGTGGATAACCTAAAACCATCACAGATAGTAGACCTCCCTTCTTTTAGGTCGAAGGTCTCCCTTTCATATATGAGGAACACTTCCTCTAGCAGAAGCCTTCAGCTTCTTGCCAGCTTTGGTTGAGTTCCAGGAAATGCTTCAAGCATTCCAGAGTTGTTGGTAATCCTAAAACCATCATAGGTAGTAGACCTCCCTTCTTTTAGGTTGAAAGTCTCCCTTTTTTATGAGGGAAAATTCCTCTAGCAGAAGCTTTCAGCTTCTTGCCAGTTTTGGAAGAGTTCCGGGAACTGCAACAAGTTTTGCGTTCCAGTGTTGGTGTTCATCCTTAAACCACCTTTTTTTTCCAACATTTCAGAGAGTTGATTCAGCGCAAGTGCTGCCATGTATACTTTGCAGATTTGTATTACAAATCTCTTCTTGGACTCATACATACCCCTTCGGATTAAGGGGGGATGTTGGAACACCTAATCCTACATGGGTAGGTGTGGAATGCGAAAGTCACAATGGAGTCCAAGTGACCTTGGAATGTGAAACCAAGAGTCACACCATTGTATTATAAATGTACATATTTGTATAATGGAAAAGAAGAAAGTTTCATGCTTATCTTTCATTGTGTGTTGAGTCTCTTGCGTGTGTGTTTATCTTTCTTATACACCATGTGTGTGTTTAACATGGTGTTTAACACCAATAATCCACTTCAGGTCTATAATAGATGCTTTCCAAAGTGAGATTTGCCACATTTTCAAAATTTCAAATTGATGTCTATGTCCACAGGTCGAAGAGCTTGTAGACAAGTCATCACATGTTCACGTAGAATCCACTACAGGTCTCCAATATGTCACCACATATAAGCTGCAATAGAGATATGCAATTCCCAAATTTTCACAGAGAAATTGTAATAAAAGCATCCAATTGTAGGACCGGATTTACTTCTGCAATTAAAATTTAGGTTCAAAGTTTTTAGTAGAGGTTTGATCTCTATATGAAGTTTTTCAAGGTAGGTGCACGGTCCAAGCCTCTGAAACTTCACACAAGAGCTACCACAGGTCTGAGGGTAGCTTTCAAGGTGATTGTAATTCGAGCTTCTGCACAGTTCAAACTGCTTCATGTAATGCTGCTTCTGCGACTAGAAGAGAGGGCCTTATACTAGGCCTCTTGGCCCTTAACCAATCCTCCACGGTTCTTGAATTCCGAGCCACATAGATCTGAGGTCTTTATTACCACAAATGACTACCAAAATAATTTGTTGTTCGACTTTGAGAAGGAATAACCAAAACAAATAGCTCTTAAGTCCTCCTCTCCTCGTTGTTTTGTGTTTTTCATATGCTCTTCATCGAAATTTAGTGCTAAAATGAGGTGCATGAACTCATATTAATATTGGTTTGACCTTCAATGAAGAGACATGTCTCTTGAGTGGACATGACAACCTACACAAGTCAGCTCCAGTCGGCTAGGACAGAAAATGTTTTTTTTGATCTTAAAAATTCAATTTCTCTCAGCCTATGAGGAGTTTGGGGGCATGTAATAGCTCGTTAGAAAGAGGAAAAGTTCCTCTACAAGCCTATGGTAGTATCATGCTTAAGTAGGGTCATTTTACCATCCATAAATTATATTTCGTGAATTGTTATAAATATTTTATTTATGGCAGCCTTATGGACATTTAGAATGTGGATAGGCTTCTTAATATTCAAGGACTAGGATGCAAGGGCATAGATGAAGGATCCATCAAATAGCTTTTAAGGCTATGAACCTTTTTCAACTTTCTTAGGGCACCTTCAACAAGGCAAGGCTTAGGGCATCATTATCACGTAAGGACAAGGGTGTATGCATGAGGACAAGGGTGATGGTAAGGGCTTCTTCATCCATCATTATTCTTCAACTTTCTGCAAGCTATAACAATTTTTCTGTGTAGAATTTCATTTTGCGATAAAAATAAAAGTTGTGAGAAATTTTGTTAGCTTTCTATTACTTATTTTTTGAAATTTTTTTATGCGGATTTGATATGTCAACTTAGCGTTTCTTTGAGTGTGTGTTTCTTAACAATCAAAGAATTCATAAGTAGTCATGTTATGTGGCAACGTTGTATTCATTGAAAATTTGTGTTTTTGAAAAAACAAAATGTGTTACAACAATCTAGACAGAGTCTACTTTGGTTTCGTCATATTTACAAAGCAAATGGATGCATATCATAATTACTAGAATTTTCTGAACTGGTCCAATACGAAAAACTGCGTATTTTTGATATGTTTCACGTGGCAACAAATTTCTTAACATACAAGTTATAAACTAAAAATCTAAAAGCTACCCATTACAGTCAACGGACCAATGTAATGCCCCATAATTTTTTAAATTTTTTTTACAATGTATTTTGGGAGATACAAAATTTTGATTTCACTGAATCACGATGACCCTCAAAAATTGTTTGCACTCATTTTATTAGAAAAATAATTAAAATTAATAAACGTTTACGAAATTTCATAAAATTTATATTTCCTGAAAGTAGATTCAATTCTGAAAATGCTTGTCTTGGTTCCGAAAGTTAATTAACAAGTTTTCATGGAGTTTAATCAGTCCAAAGTTGCAGAACCGTTTTCAGAGCTTGGCTCTGCGTAATCAGTGACGCGTTAGTTCGGCCGAACTATTAGCGACAGTTCGGCCGAACTATGTTTTCCGCTTACGGGCCGCTAAAACTAACGGCTTAATAGTTCGGCCGAACTTTTTATCAAAAGTTCGGCCGAACTATTGTGCAATTCTCCGTCGGCCGGAAATTTTTGTGGAGCCCCCTACAAAACACACATTTCGCGTCAATATAAATTGCCGCGAAATGAGTCACAATTTTCGCACATTTCGCACTTCATTTCATTCTACAACTTGGTTTGAATTCAAAAACTTTTATTCAAAGTCTGGGTTTGAAAATTTTTTTTGGAAGACATTTTTTGGAGGCGGCGTGATTTTTCTTGGAGGTTCAAAGTTTGAGTTTAAAGAACAAGACATTTTTTTGGAGGCGACTTGATTTTTCTTGGAGGTATGTAAGTGTTTTGTGTTGAAATAAATCTTTTGAGCTTCTTTGTAAAAAAAATTTCTTCACATTTTAGAGGCGGTGTGATTTTTCTTAGAGGTATGTACGTGTTTTGGATCAAGGATTACGTATTTTTTAGAAAAGATTTTTTTAAATTAAATCTTTTGTGATATTGTTTGTAATTGAGTTATTGTCTAATTTTTAAAGGAAATTTTTTGAACCTCATACTCTATTATCATGGGAAATCGAAGAACTTGTGTGAGAAAATATGATAGAAAAAGAAAGCCTGAAGAACGTAGAGAAGAGACGAGACAATATCGCAAAAGAAAGTTAGAAGCTCTCTCAAATATTGAAGAGGAAAATCAACCTCAAGCAAAAATTGAAGCAGGTATGTAAATGTAAATATTACATGATCTATTGATATATATTTAAAATTTTCCTAATATAAAATATGAAGCTTAATTTTTATTTGATGAACTAGTTTAAAAAATATTTTGTTTGATGTAAACAGACACAGATATTCCTCAAAATATTGAAGAAGAAAATCAACCTCAAGCAGAAATTGAAGCAGGTATGTAAATGTAAATATTATGATCTATTGATATATTTTTAAAGTTTTCCCAATGTAGAATGTGAAGCTTAATTTTTATTTGATGAACTAGCTTGAAAAATATTTTGTTTAATGTAAAAAGACAGAGATACTCCTCAAAATATTGAAGAAGAAAATCAACCTCAAGCAGAAATTGAATCGGGTATGTAAATGTAAATATTATGATCTATTGATATATTTAAAATTTTCCTAATATTTATCGACATATTTATTAATTTAGTTATTTATTGAATATGTACTATTTTTTCGAATATGTACAGATGAAATCACTATCGATAATGAGATGTTAGAAAATGTCGACACTCACACACATGGAGATAAAAAAACCTGACTATATTATACGATATCGTGTCGATAAAATTTTGGAAATGTTTTTCAAACCTGAGCAAGTGACAGTTCAAGCTCAAATATTGAAAGGTCTCCTATCATCAAGGAAATTAAAAGAAGCGACGACACTATTGGGTATTCGAAAATCAACCAAAGATAAAAAAAATGAAAGAAGAGGTGATAAAAAATATGAGTTGTGCTATAGAGTCAATTAAGAGATCTAGAGATAAAGAGGTTTCAAATATACGTAGAGGAACACAAATAGCAATGGTTTCACCAAGTACTCAAGAGAACCGTTTGAATCTAACATCTATGGCACGAGCACTGGGAACCTCGCGAAAAACTCTGCACAAACATCGAAAATTTCGACTGCAAATAGACGTAAATGATGAACTCGCTTGTTGTAGAGCTATTTGTAGGCAACCATACAAAGATAGACTTGGAGAAGATGTTAAAAAAATAATATATGAATATTGGAAGAACAATTCGCGTGTTTCACCCACCGCAAGACATGTGATGCGAAGAAGAATAGCACGAAATCAATACGAAGAACATGAAAAACATCTCTTGGAAACCACTCAAATAGAGTTATTCAACAAGTTCAAAGAAGAAAATCGTCAAATTCATGTTTCACTTAGTGCTTTTGTTCAACAAAAACCATGGTATGTAAAACCTATCACCGTACGCGACACTTGTTGTTGCCGTTATCGTGTGGAATTTGAGTTATATTATGACACATTCCTTGATTTCGGTAGAACATTATGGAAGGATTCACCTCCTCCTTCCACTATCCGTGAATTCATATCTCAAATTCTATGTGAAAGAGAAAGCGATGAACTATTTACAAAAAGAAATGTGTTGGTGGTAAAAAATGCGATGATTGTGGAAATTTGACTAAATTTCAAAACAAATATCGTATTGATATAAATGATCAATCATTGTCCAACATGAAAGTGAAATGGAAGAGATACGAATATACCAATACATCGATTCAAAGTGCAGATAGTGTTAAAAGAATCCAATTACGAGAAGACGAAATTTTTCTAATAGAATTTTTGAGAAAGTTTGAAGCAGAAATTTACAAATACACCATGCATTCCCATAGAGCTCGATGGCAAGACTTGCAATTCAAAAAATCTCGTGAAGTTTTTCCACCAGGAACCATTTTTTCAGTGATTGATTTTGCAGAAAACTACACATTTGCTCCACAAAAAGAAACTCAGAGTGAATACTATCACTCTGACCAAGTCTCCATGCTCGTTCATATTCTATATAGACATGCTGAACAAAATGTCGATCATATAGAAAGCACGAGTGAAAATCGACAAATCATTAAAGAATATCATTTTTATATCAGTGACGATCGTACGCATGATACATGTTTTGTACAACATTGTTTTGGAAAAATTTATGATTCATTGAAAAATCGTGGAATAACATTCAATGAACATCGGATATGGTCAGACGGATGCGCAGGTCAATTCAAATCTGCACGATCATTTTTTTGGTTGTGTCGTCTTCATAAGAAAACCTCCATTAAACATTGTTGGAATTTCTTTGAGACTGGCCATGGAAAAGGAGAACATGACGGTGTAGGAGCATGCATAAAACGAGTGCTTCGAAGATATCAAATGAACCACTTTGCACGCCGACTTGCGAACGCTGAAGAAGTTGTTCAATGGTGCAAAAATGCTCTAAGCCATGAGATTAACCCATCAAGAGAAGTGCGAAGGTACATTCAATTTAATTTATATTGGTAATCTAATTTTAAACATTGCACATTTATCATGCAATGATTATTTTTAATTGTATTTTGATATCATATTTACAAATTCTTTTTCTAATTTTCCATATAAAGGTTTTTCTGGCATATTGGAATCGGAGACGTAAATATATCAATTGGAAATGAAGTTGGAACAATAAAAGGGACTCGAAAATTGCATTCAATTCAAACAAAATTGTCCACAAATGTGTTTGCATTGGATAAAAGAAAATATTCTTGTTTTTGTGATGTTTGCATAGACAACACAAAATCCAATGACGTCTGTGAAAACAAAATGTATGTGAACGATTGGAAACATACATAGCTAAATACAAAGGGAAAAATGTTTGTTGCAATGATTGAAGAAATGGAATCAGATGAAACTACAATATCATCCGATGGTGATCGAGTTTCTGATCTTGTTAGAGAAGGTAACATTTGAATTAATTTTTAATGATTTAAAGATTTACAAATTTAAATTTAAATATGCATAATTAAATGTTAAATTTATTTTATTGTGCAGGAGATGTTTTTGCTGTAATTGCACCTATTGACAACGATGAAAATGTGAAATATTATTTGATGCGTTGCACTGAACAAAAAATGAAATTATTACAAGACTATAATGATCACGGATTTCAGTATGACAAAGGGTCTATTATACTGAAAGGTTATTTTTTCAAACAAACTCATCAAAGTGAAGACTTTGTTTACTTTGAAGACTATGAACCCGATTCCATAAGTTGTCAATATAGTCACTTGGTGTGTGCAGCACGCATAAAGTTGATAGAAGTTCAATCAAAGAAAAAATAAAAAATTAAGAAATGGAAAATGTCAAAATCCGATCATGAACGGATTATTGAGGATGGAATTCCATTAGAATTTTTTTGAGTGAAGTGTCAGGACAACAATTTATTATCTTTTAAGCCTTTCAGTACTCAACTAAAAATTGAACTGCTTATGTTATTTGTGGTTTGCAAATGTTACAAATTGTTTGGGTACAAGCACGTGCTCTAGTTTCCACTAAAAATAGTTTTTCTATACATGTGCATTGATTAAAAATGTTAAATATGTATTGGATATATATATTCTAGAATGAAATTAATTGTTCTTGTATATTAATTGTTTTTGTATATGTTCTCCGACCATATGGTACAAACTATTTCACTTTATTTTGTAAAGTCAGATTCGGTCCCCATATGGCCTAGCCTCCAGGGGACGAGATAACAAGTGGTTGTCCCCACTTGCCCGAATCTCGGCTTTTAAGTACAATTTTACTGTTTATGTCGAGCATCTTACATGATGTCCTAGCCAAAGATAGATTCTCTTTGTTTCAAGTTTCTAGTAAAAGTTGTCACCGAATGCCCCGCTCGAACTCTTGTAGTAAACACCATACCTCATCTCTCTTGCTCTCCAATATTATTAGGTTTAATTATTATAACACAAAAATCGTTCTACATTATCAATAATTTTTTGCGCTTAAAGTAAAATCAATGAACACTATTAATCCAATGTCTTTACAAGTAATGTACCATCATACATGCAATTATATCAAATTAGAAATCAACATATACAATGAAATCAATGGGGATTGTCTTGTTGCAAGTAACATAATTTCACTTTACCATATGTGCAAATGTAGGTTGAAACCATCCAAAACTTTAAGTTGTAAATTGAAACCATCCAAAACTTTAAGTCTTAAAACCCTTTCGATTATATATTGTGCATCATTAAAACATTTAACATTTAAAGTTCATTAAATATCACATGCAAAATGTAGATTGAAACCATCCAAAACCGGAGTTTTAAAAACTTCACATGCCATGCCAATTATAATTCAACAATCCAACAAAAACATTTAACAAATTAAATATCACACGCCACACTAAGACGACCACAGTAAGAGGATTGGTGCACTTCGTTTGGAAGGAGTCAATATATGTCGTATTGGAGCGATTAGACAGAATTCGAAAAGGAAAGAGCTTGAACCAATTCAAGCAGACCCAAGATCGAATTGTTCTATGGAGCTTCATGAGAAGAGATATGTGAAAAGCATTGTTAAGCCATGCCAATTATAATTCAACAATGCAACAAAAACATTTAACAAATTAAATATCACACGCCAAAGTTGTTTCAAGTTTTTGGTAAAAGTTGTCGCCGAATGACCTACTAGAATATTATAAATACTAACTTTGTAAGATCATTTGGCATTCGGAAAAATTCGAAAGTCTTAGACTATCAATCAATTTAAAGTATCATTCACCATAGGGAGTGTAAAATATTCAATGTAGGTTGGTGACGATGCTCACTCCTAGCTTGAAGCAGCGCCAATGACCAATTCTTTAATGAATTCCAATGCACTAGACCAAAGTTGGTTCAACCTACTTGGTTTTTCACCCAAGAAATTCCAAGGATGGACTTTCTAGACAAACCGCTGAAATTGAAAAGCTTGACATGGAGATACGACAAGGTGAACAAAGACTTCAGGAACTCTTTATGGAAAGGGCTCACTTGAAGGAAATAAGCACCACGTTGCAGGGTAAAGTCAAGAACATGGAAGATAAGATCAAGACGGACTTTCTTGATCCGAAACCTATTGGTTTGAAGAAAGAAAATGCATGTGTTGGCACACTTGGAAAAGAAGACGACCACACTAAGAGGATTGGTGCACTTCATTTGGAAGGAGTCAATATATGTCGTATTGGAGCAATTAGACAGAATTCGAAAAAGAAAGAGCTTGAACCAATTCAAGCAAGCCCAGGATCAAATTTTTATATGGAGCTTCATGAGAAGAGATATGTGAAAAGCACTGTTAAGCCAAGGGCTAGTTCGAAAAACATATTGGAAGAGGAAATGTTGAAGAAGATTGCGAAAGTAAGGCACAAGACAAGGAGGAGGAATGATGATGAAAGTTCCTTGGACTTGAGATTCATGTCTACAACCGTACATGGAAAAAAGTTATCTGCTTTGATAGACACGGGGCTACCCATAGCTTCCTAAGTCGAAAGGCAGCTTCATCTCTTAGAAAGAGGAAGGCTAGCATCGAGAAAGAGTTGAGTGCTTTCAAGGCAGTCAACTCAAGGATAAAAGTAGCACGACCGGTGTCATGAAAAGCACACATGTGAGAGTAGGGTCATGGTTTGGAAAGATAGAATTAAGAGTCATTGACATGGATGATCATTCTATGATGGACCATACCAATGATGGACCGAGACATTCTCTTAATTCTTGTGATCAATCTTAAACTATTTTATGAAAGATAGATAAACCATTTAAATATTTAGCTCAAACTCTTGTAGTAAACACCATACCTCAAGTCTCTCTTGCTCTCCAATATTATTAGGTTTAGTTATTATAACACAAAAATCATTCTACATTGTCAATAATTCTTTGCGCTTACACTGAAATCAATGAACACTATTAATCCAATGACTTTACAAGTAATGTACCATCATACATGCAATTATATCAAATCAGAAATCAACATATACTTCATAATGAAATCAATGCGGATTGTTTTGTTACAAGTAACATTTCAATTTACCACGTGCAAATGTAGGTTCACATTCTATCATTCATGTAGTTTTAAAACCTTCAGATACCATTAGAATTATAATTCAACTATCCAACTAAAACATTTAACAATAAATATCACATGCCATGCCAATTATAATTCAACTATCCAACAAAAATATTTAACATTAAATATCAAATGTCAAATGTAATTCAATGACAACATTACTTCACATTCACATGCCAAAAGTACTAAAACCATCCAAAGAACACTGAAATCAATGAACAAGTTATTAATCCAATGACTAAATACAAGTAATGCACCATCATATGTATGCAATTATATCAAATCAGAAATCAACATATAATGTAATGAAATCAATGGGGATTGTCTTGTTACAAGTAGCATTTCAATTTACCACATGTGCAAATGTAGGTTCACATTCCATCATTCATGTAGTTTTAAAAACTTCAAATGCCATGCCAATTATAATTCAACTATCTAACAAAAACATTTAACATTAAATATCACATGCTATGCCAATTATAATTCAACTATCTAACAAAAACATTTAACATTAAATATCACATGCCATGCCAATTATAATTCAACTATCCAACAAAAACATTTAACATATGTCCAAAAATATGTCCAAAAAACATATTGTAATAAAATATGTCCAAAAATTGTAGATCTCACTCAAGTATCAAACTGTATCAAGTTTAACAAATTTTAAAACCATCTAAATTTTGAAATAAAATCAAATCTACTGTATATCTTGTCCATCAAATGGAAGATCTAGCCTCTGGGGCTCGGTTGGCTCGCTATCTTGTAAAGGGAAAACCTACATACACAATGTACATGTACTTGAACATTAAAATTTGAAGTTTTAAAAATGAACGAGAATATATATATCTAGAACTTCATGTAAAAAACAAAAAATAACAAAAAAATCGCACAATACCTCGTAAGGTTGCCTCTCCATTTGATGAACAGGATCTGCCATAGAAACATCTCTAGTGGTAACCTGTACAATATACATGTACAGTTAAATATAAATATATATATATATACAGAAATAATTTATATAAATTAAAAACTTTCAAATGAAAATGCACGTGTGTACATATATATAAACTTATTTGAACGATAATATTAAAAAAAAGAACTAAAGACAACTTCTTCAAATGCTGTGGATGTCCCTATCTCCGTCGCTAAAGTCCTCGGATTAAAAAAATCTTCTATACAAACCTAAATTCAAAAATTTTTAAATAACTCAAAATATAGATCTCTCTCTATATATCTCAATTTTTTATGGAACTTTTTGAGGTAACATAAATTTTGAACTTGTGAAAAATTGTCCATACTTGTGCATCTCCCAATGAAGTAGAAGGTATATCTCTTAAAGAAGAAGAAGGTACCGACATCCCAAAAACATCAGACGGAATCGGTACCTGTTAAAACATTTTATCGAATTAAATATATATACATACATGTACATGTGTGGCAACAATTATTTATTTTAGAGTCAGTTAAAAAACACTAACATACATGTGCCAACATATCATGATGGGCAGACCCATCTGCATCGTTTGAGCCAGAGGTCCCGAACGTAATATTAACATTTTCATCATGCATCATGCCTGAGAACTGCAAATGGTGTTTTAACATATAATCATACCTTTTTGTTAGATTAATGTACACATACAAATAAATGTATACATGTGTACATACACATGTATTTATTACAAATTGCACACATGTATATGTAAATATAATTTCAAACCCTAAGGTCACTAACACATACCGTTCCGGTGCCCTCTTCCTCACAAAAAATTAGGTCTTGCAGACCATTGCGACAATTTATTGCGTATGTTCGGAGATCTTCAACATTCATGTTGTAAATCTCCTCATCTGTATGATAAACAAAATTGGCACGTGCATTTTCACATGCTCTTTGTCGATTTAAGCCAAGATCGACTCCACTCAATCCGCTATGAACATTTTCGATCATAACATCTCTTGCTTCACGACTTATTTGAGAAGTCGCATCCATCTCTGATCGCAAGGTTTCGACTCGAGACGGCCGACTCACCAATGGCGGCTCAGGGCGAGGCAACTCCACATCTCGCTTTGCACCCTTACGTTGACATAATCGACCTCTCCCCGGGCCAAAAAATTCTGAAGGAAGATCATTGTAGTCGGGTTTCATACCCAAAAAAAATTCTGCATAAAACATTTGTGCAAAATAAAGAGGAACCTCATCGTTCCATGGAAGCCTTCCAAAGGCCACAAGATGTCGACTATACAAATATTTTGCTTTGTCTGGGTGCTTGAAATACTGCACCTTCAACATCTTTCTTTTTGGCCCTTCCTTATAATTAAACATTGACTTAGCCTGCGCTCTTGAAACTTTTTTTTTTATGTCCTGCCATTTATCGGGACCTATCAGTGTTTCTCTTCTCTTTCTCATCACTTCTACAAACGAATCAGTGGTTGGCCCCAAATCTTTGTACACTTTTACCATTTCACTCAATGAATGTGTAACTATTTCTAGGCTTTGTTTACTCTCAGCAGGTAGAGACAAATCCTGGAGATCTCTTTGCAATTTTGCATAAAGGCTTTGACACCTTTGTAAGGTGCATTCCGCCATGTTCGTTTCCCATGGTATATCAGTAATCTCAGCTGGATAAGTTGTGCTAGGTTGACATCCTTCTTCTTCAATGTAGCGCACTGCCCTGCATCTTTTTTGACCACTGGCTCTAACATTTTCAGCCTCTGCATCAATATATATAAAATTTTGTATATTAGAAAAAACACGTGTAAAAAAGGTCGTACAAATTTAATGAAAAAATATTGAAATTGATGGCAACCTTGATGTTGTTGGTTAACATCATCTCCAACTTGACCCTGCTGAGAACCAACCCCAGAATGATGCTGCTGAGAACCAGACCCACAGTGATCCTGTTGAGAACTAGCAGCCATTGATTGCTGGCCTTCGGGGGAATAAATATCACCCCCTTCCCGCACCCTGCTACCTCGACCGGTTGAACCTTGGCCACACTCCATGGATGGAGTAGAAAGCCTTCTCCTCTCGCCTCCTAAAAATTAAAATATGAAACTTATTAACAACTAATTTCACTCACAAAGTTAATAAAAAAATCACTTCCATATGTACACACATGTATGGAGATTTAAGATTATATTTAAATACCGTGAACATCCTCCATATGGGATTCCGCTGATCTTCTTCTTTCATCCTCCATGATATATATCTATTGGCCGACATTCACAAAATAGATTTCAAAAAATCAATACCTCAGAGTAAAATCCAGTTTGGGGCTATTAAATCCAGTATGTTCTATATTTCTTAAAACAATAGAAGGTTTATAAAATAACATGCGAAGCAACATGAGACTTGGAACAATCATTTTCATTATCTATATGGAAGGCAAGAATGATTATATCCCTTGAGCTTAAGCTTATGTAGTTTGTCAATTTTTATCATATATTTTTTGGTAAGTGTAAATGTTTTTTTTATCTATAGTACAGGTCATGAGTTCCCCAATTTTACCTTATGTAAAGCATGATTCTAGGATTACTAAAATTTGTACTTGGTTTTTTAAGAATATATCAAATAAAGTTTTTGAGAAGCAAATATGGCTTGTTCCTTAGAATTTGGCACTTTGAATTTCCTTCCCCATATTTTTTGTTAATGATTATAACCTTAAAATGGCTAATATTGGTTTGTCATCATCATCTAAAAATGACTTGGCAGATGAAAATTTACCATGTCAATCATCATCACTTCACACCATCTCATACATGACCCCTTTTACATATTATATGCATGAATTTTTGAAATGTCATCCTCTCTACCTATCCCATGAATGATTGTGACAACAAGTGAATAAAATACAATTTATAAGCAGAAGATAGTTTCTAGCTTGTCCTCCTCCATCCACCCCATAGCTAGTGATTTCTCAATTTTCCACTTCCAACTTTCTATTCTCGAAATTCATTAGTAGCTAATTTTATCGATAGCCACACCACTATACATATAATTATCATATACACTACTACATTAATGAACTCTACGTTGTTTGTTATTGTAAAGTCCAATAACAAACAATGTTAATTGAGTTTAGTAGTGTATATATATAACAATTTCTTTGACTTCCAGGTGTGTTGTGACTATTAGTAGAATTAACTACCAAAATGAATTTCCAAAATAAAATGTTGGAAGAGAAAAAATAGGCAATCACTGGATATGGAGTGCGTGGAGGAGGACAAACTTATACTGATCATTTCCTTATCAAATTTCCTTTATTCACCTAATGTCACAATCAATCATGGTCTAGATAGAAGGGATGACCTACCATAAATTCAATCATATAATGTGTAGAAGGGTCATATGTAGATGGTGTGAAACGATGATTACAAACATGATAATTTTTCATCTACTAGGTCATTTTGAGATGATGATTACAAACCAGTGCTAGCCCATTAAAAGTTATAATCATTGGTGCCTAATGTGGGGTGGACAATTTAAATCAAGTTCGTATCAAAGTACAATTTAGCTCATTTTAGTCAAGGTTAGTTAGAAGAATTAGCTATTGGTTTCTACCTTCAATTTCCTCTAAAAATGAATGTGTACGTGCTTTTGAGAGACATTAGAGACATTAGAGTACCTTCAATTTCCTCTGAAAATGAATGTGTACGTGCTTTTGAGAGACATTAGAGACATTAGAGGAACAAGGTCCAAATTTTTGATGAAAATGTGCTATGAAAGTAAAGGGTTTTAAAGGCAAGCATGTACAAGTCATAGTTGAGCCAAATGTTCTTCAAGAAGGGCCTAATTATTTGGGTCTTGGTTATGGAAAACATGGAAAATGCTCCAAAGCCAAGGAGGCTTGTGAGGTTTGTGTTCATGATGAATGGAACATGTGCATAGTTTACCTTAAAGTTGTTGTGTTTTACGAATATTAAAAAATGAAGAACTTCTATTTAGATCCATTCCAGAGATTGACTGCAGGGGCATTTACTAGATATGTCACCTTTCATAAAAGATGAGATCCAGAGGCTACCTGGCCCTTTACAGACTCCGCCTATAGAACTTGTAGAAGTAAACACTAGAGGCATTAACAATATCAAATAACTAGACATGGGAATGTGTCTCTTTCCCTACGCAAAAAAATAATTCTTGAGGTAGTTAATCTTCATAGACAGGTCATCAAGCAAGTCAATGTGATCATCCCTCCTTCCCTCCCTTCTAAAATAATTATTTTTTGCGGGTCAGAAAGCCAAAATATGAAGACAATTATCACCAAATCCAACGTACGATTATGCATGATGGAGAATATCTAGCGCTTTCCCTTGTTAAATATATTAACAAGGGAAAGCGCTAGAGATTCTCCATCATGCATAATCGTACGTTGATGCTTATAGAGTGAAAAAACTGAAAGAATCAACTTGTAGGGTCATTTTAATGGGGGTGGAGAATTCAGGTCTTTGCAAATTCAAAGTATGGTGCATGTTGCATGAAGCAAGATGTTGAAAGTAGAGTTATGTTAGACACACTTAAATGCAACAAATATGGAAATTTGTACATGAGCTCTATTATTTGACTTATGAGTCAGTTGTTTGAAAAGGCATGTTTTCTCAACTTGTGTTTGGTTGATGGTTTTGTACACCAATATGTAAGAGTACATGGACATATTCACATGATGTGAATTTTTTTTTCTTTGAAGGAGAAAAATGATGTGTTTTCAGTTTGATGGTTTTGTTTGTGATAAGACATCACAAGATTTTGCGAAGGTCCACTCTTGAGCGAGAGCCTCATGATTACAACCTATCCGTGAGAATCAAATGGGAGTGCATCCTTATTTTGAAGGAGAAATTTCAATAGGCTTTAGGAAATTTAATTTCAAGTCATTTAATTTCATTAGAAATAATTCAGAGGTACATGAAATGAATAGTATTTAGGAAGAACAATAGTCCCTCATGGAATATGAAGAAAGTAGCCACTTCATTTTGTATATATGCATGCTTTGAGTTACTCCTCAAAAAAATTCAAAACATGTGTATTTATTACTCTACCCATCCCGATTTTCATAGGATCCATAGCACATACATTTCTATATGCCCTAGTTGTTGTAAGGCCTAATTATTTCATCACTTTCAAAGGAATTACATCAATTGTTTCTCCTAAATCTAGCATATAGTTGTGTAATAATATTTTATTTATTAGTAGGAATATATGAAAATGTTTATGACTTACATTTTTATTCCCTTGGTTCATCTTTTATAACTCTATAGGATAATCCTCAAAATTAGGGTCATCTACTTCATCAAATTTTAAGAACTTCCTAACCTAGTATCTTTATTTCATATTTGCATAACTTCCACAAATGGGATAGAAACAAGATATTTTCCAAGTGTTGAAGTAAACCAACATTAATTTAATTGTACACTCTTTATATAGGTATGGTTGAATGTTGTACATCTGGTACATAGATCAATTTGTTGTTTTCATCGTTTACTCTTAAAAATTATTTGAAGTGGGAGCGAAGAGTTGGTTTCTTCCTAGGTTGGCTTACATTTCCTTTAATATGTGATCCATCCCTTTCTCTAATTCATATTTTTATCTCTTCTATTAATTATGTTATTCTTTCTATGTATTTTTAGTACAAGGGGGTGAAATAATTTCGTATCATTTTCTAAGTGTTGAGGTCGTTTGAATCTCCAATAGTTGTGTTGGTGTGGTGGGAACCATGCTAGGAGTTGGGTACTCCATTGATATGGTCAAGGTACTTAGTGTATGAGGAGCATCCAAAATTAGACGGATTGGGATATTGATAAGGGGGATATGTCACTTGATGCATGCAGTGATGATGGTATTTGATGAGTAAAGGACACATATAGATGAGATGAGTGTCTTTAACATAGAGCACTCAAGGGCATGCCATATACTAATTAACCGAGTTCGTGACATAATAAATGGTGGAAGAGGAATCATCAACATATGAGGTTAGTGTAAATGGTGGTGCTACTATTGAGGCATTATGTATGGTGACCAACACATCTTGATATCGTCGGAGATTGACACAATGTTGTGTATAATGTTTGTGTTTCACATAAATAGACGAGATCGTTGGTTCTTAAACCCTTATTACGTGATGAGGTGGCAACATCACCTGATGGAGTGGGGAGAAATGGGGGTGCTTAAGGGGTATGAAGGATACCCTTCAACTCATGAAGCATGGGGCATGTATTTTGATGTCTCATTAATTTCTTTGCAAATTCAAATTATGTTGCATGTTGCATGAAGCAAGATGTTGAAAGTACATGAGCTCTATTATTTGACTTGAGAGTCAATTGTTTGAAGAGGCATGTTTTGTCAACTTGTGTTTGGTTGATGGTTTTGTACACCAATATGTAAGAGTACATGTACATATTCACATGATGTGAATTATTTTTTTTCTTTGAAGGAGAAAAATGATGTGTTTTCAGTTTGATGGTTTTGTTTGTGACAAGACGTCACAAGATTTTGCAAAGGTCCACTCTTGAGCAAGAGCCTCATGATTACAACCTATCCGTGAGAATCAAATGGGAGTGCATCCTTATTTTCAAGAAGAAATTTCAATAGGCTTTAGGAAATTTAATTTAAAGTCATTTAATTACTCTACCCATCCCGATTTTCATAGGATCCATAGCACATACATTTCTTGTGTAATAATATTTTATTTATTAGTAGGAATATATGAAAATTTTTATGAATTACATTTTTATTCCCTTGATTCATCTTTTATAACTCTATAGGATAACTCTTTTATAACAAGTAGATTATGTTAAATTCTTTCTATGTATTGTTAGTAAAGGGGGTGAAATAATTTCTTATCATTTTCTAAGTGGTGAGGTCGTTTGAATCTCCAATAGTTGTGTTGGTGTGGTGGGAACCATGCTAGGAGTTGGGTATTCCATTGATATGGTAAAGGTACTTAGTGTATGAGGAGCATCCAAAATTAGGCGGATTGGGATCTTGATGAGGGGGATATGTCACTTGATGCATGCAGTGATGATGGTATTTGATGAGTAAAGGACACATATAGATGAGATGAGTGTCTTTAACATAGAGCACTCAAGGGCATGCCATATACTAATTAACCTAGTTCGTGACATAATAAATGGTGGAAGAGGAATCATCAACATATGAGGTTGGTGTAAGTGGTGGTGCTACTATTGAGGCATGATGTATGGTGACCAACACATCTTGATATCGTCGGAGATTGAGACAATGTTGTGTATAATGTTTGTGTTTCACATAAATAGACAAGAGGTCGTTGGTTCTTAAACCCTTATTACGTGATGAGGTGGCAACATCACATGATGGAGTGGGGAGAAATGGGGGTGCTTAAGAAATAGTTAAGCACCAATAGTTGAAGGGTATGAAGGATACCCTTCAACTCATGAAGCATGGGGCATGAATTGGTGGGATGACCTAATGTGTCTCAAAGGGCACACGAGGGACTAACCTTAGGGGTATTTTTGGTTGAAGGTTCTTTCTAAAATAAAAATTATAAATAACTATGGAAACTTGCATTAACATGTGTGTGTGTGTGTGTGTGTGTGAGATCCTAAAAATACTTAGTCCAACAAGAATAAATATACTTGGAAAATATAACCAAATATATAATCAAAATTAATTTGTGTTCAATACAACCAACCATATAATTGAAATTACGAGTATGAGCATTTTTATTATAAAAATAAAAATAAAAGTAAACTATGATAATGATATTGTATAAAAAATTATCCTACAAAAATTATTGTAGAAAATTTTCAAAATTGAAATGCAACCTTAAATTCCTTGCATTCTTTCATCAACTTTGTTAATAATTGAATAGTCTACTAGTTGACTATATTACAAACTGCAATGAATATTGTCTTTTCCTATTGTTCATTGTGAAAATGGATCCTCACGTTAATGTGATAGGATCTTTTTCATCTCTCAAGTTACTAGGTCAAAGCATCCTAATGGGTAAATTAATTGTGAGATAAATTACTTGCATTAAATGTCAATCCAGGTTCTTATACTTCTAAAGTACACTTGCACAATATATGCTAAGCAATTAACTCTCAATCAAAAATGGAAATTAACCTATGGAAATGATTGCAATTAAAGAAAACCAATTAATGAAAATATCTAAATGAGCACAAACACGTTATTCACATATTCACATGATGTGAACTTGTTTTTTCTTTGAAGGAGAAAAATGATGTGTTTTTAATTTGATGGTTTTGTTTGTGATAAGACGTCACAAGATTTTGCGAAGGTCCACTCTTTAGCGAGAGCCTCATGATTACAACCTATCCGTGAGAATCAAATGGGAGTGCATCCTTATTTTGAAGGAGAAATTTCAATAGGCTTTAGGAAATTTAATTTCAAGTCATTTAATTTCACTAGAAATAATTCAGAGGTACATGAAATGAATAGTATTTAGGAAAAACAATAGTCCCTCATGGAATATGAAGAAAGTAGCCACTTCATTTTGTATATATGCATGCTTTGAGTTACTCCTCAAAAAATTTCAAAACATGTGTATTTACAAAAGGTTACAAAGGCTTCTTCAAAAGGTTACAAAGGCTTCTTCAAGTATATCAATTGAATCAAAATTTGGAGAAGCACTCCTATTTAGGTAAAGCACTTTGAGGACAGTATATGAAAAGTACTTATAAATGAAGGAAGGAAGCTCTTTGGGGGAGACTTTGAAGTGTAGCATGAGACTTAAATCAGGTCCACTTGAAAGCACATGATCTTAAGGGGAGACTTTGAAGGTGCAGGATCAACAGCATGATTATCTGGTAACAAAAAGGCAGCATGAATCTGTCAGGTCCATACAATCATACAGGAATAGGAATATTTCAAGAAGTTTTGGGAGCATGATTATTTCATACAGGAAAAAAATTTGGTTAAGGGCAGATAAGGAGACACTACAATATCAGGCTCAACCATGAATATGGCAGTGTTTATAAACATGTGTGACCCTTTGCAATCGATATTAAAGCAGGATATGTTTGTAGACATTAATACAAATATTGACTATGAGCAGGAAAGAAAGGTGAGACTTAAAGCAAATATTGACTATTAAAGCACATGATCTTAAGGGGAGACTTTGAAGGTGTAGGATCAACAGCATGATTATATGGTAACAAAAAGGTAGCATGAATCTGTCAGGTCCATACAATCATACAGGAATAGGAATAGTTCAAGAAGTTCAAAAGCACTGTTAAGCCAAGGGCTAGTTCAAAAGACATAAAAAGTTAAAACCAAAACTAAAAGGCTAAAGTGACAAGTCACACAAATCATATTGATGTTCATACTAGAAAACCATGTGAAAACCAAATAAAATTGAAATTTTCTCTTCACATTTAAAATTAAAACTAATAAAACAAAACAGGTTAAAGCAGACTCCAGAGTAATAAAAGTTTAATTATATGATACACTATCAGTTAAAACAAAATAATTTTTCGAGTACAGATATATCAATGATCATATATGCATATTGAACTAAGTTACTAATTATATGACACAGTGTCAATAAAAACGAAAAGTTAAAACCTGAGTTTATAATAGTAGAGCAGGATGCGGAGGATGTAGTGTCCCGGGAAAGGGTCAAATTAACGTCTGCCATGAGATACAAAATAAAAAGAAGCAGATCCAAGATGTTTTGCAGAGATAGAGATGCGCTCTTAACTTTAAATGATCACACCAAGTGCAGAGTACCTACCAACTACGCAGCCTTTGCTACTCTAATCTCTGTATCAAGACCTCGAGAGTAATTGGAAAATGGATTGAAAACAAAACAACACTGAAATGAAAATCTGGTGGGTTACTGAATTTCTCAATTCATTTAAGTTTAAACTTTATATCGATTGAAATACCATAAATATTTTGGCTATATAGTATATATTAATATGAGTAATGTGAATTTTCAATTAAATAACAAAACACAGTGTCAGAGTAAAGCGTAGTAATAAGTTTAATAAATAATAACTAAACATTGAACAATGAACAGGTTAAAAACTTAAAGTTATAAATCATTTCTTGAAATCGAAGGCTTGGATCTCCTCTTTAGAAAGATTAGGCTTGCCGCTTATGCGTTTTAGCATGACGAAGAATCCTACCACAGTCTTAACGAATTTCTTTAGCCATGGCCCATATGTGAAGGGAGGTTTTGACTCTTGAGCGATAAGCGTGGAGCAAGGGTGAAGTTGAATCCATTTAATAAATATTAAAAACTTAAAAGTTTAAAACAGAGTAATGCGTAGTTGCCCGTGGCAGTAACTAAACATTGAACAATGAACTTGTTACTTAATAAACATTCCAGAATGAGCACAAGCAAAATTTTAAATTCCTTTACAAACTAAAGTCTAAAACTATACCACTGGACTGTAAAGACGGATTCAGAAAGGCAAAATCCTCATACCCGGGCCAACGCAGACGTAACAGCAGGAGCGCCAACGCGGACGTAACAGCAGGAGCGCCAACGCGTCGAATCGAAACAAAGCTGCAACTATCTGCGCACCAGCAGAAACAGAGCCACCGCTGAAACAGAGACAAACAGAAACAGAATTGAAAAATCGCGCGAACAATAGAACCTGTACAATTCGCGGGAGAAGCATTTATAAAAAAATAGTTCGGCCGAACTTTTCTATAAGTTCGGCCGAACTCTTGTTGCCGGTTTTCCAAAGCTCCGGCAAAAATTCTGTTCGCTGTGCCGTCACTGTGCCGTCAATCTAAACGGACTCAAAAGTTCGGCCGAACTATTTAATAAAGTTCGGCCGAAACTCATTGCCGAAAAAATTTTTGCCCCGATTCTCACCAAAATGTAACCCACCTTCACGTTTCCGCCCGGAGCGCTAGAACATGCTTAAAACAAGTGCCCAAAGATTATCACAATTTTTCGCGCAGTTTTGGATTATTTCCAATCACCGCGACCGTCAAAGGTTTCACATAGAATGATACCAAATATGTTTTCATCACACCAAATTTTCAGCTATGTCCTGTGCGTAGAATTCTCGTGGTGGAAAAGCCCCTTGCCTACAAGGAAAGAAGTTGTGCTAAAGATTGTTTCCTAAATTAACACTAAAACGACACGCAAATATATTCTACCCAAATCGCATTTTGATCATGGAACTCATTGACCATTACTGCGTAAGATGATAGTGAATTAATTAGTGATAAAGCCCCCAAACATATCAAGAAGCAACGATTGACAATTTTCGCAAGACCGATTATGTGGAGGCATACATCCAACTCGTCAATAGTCTGTGCTTTATCTATTTTATGGGCCACCAAAATAACTTCTAATTCTCCAAAAGGGCTCCATTTTAAGCTTGGCTTCCACGTGCGTCAAATCTAAGGTGTTTCGCATCCATTGGCGACCGCACTTGGAAGGAAAGAGGAAGATACCCGGAAATATGATTGGGTAAAAAATGCAAACACATTATTGACCCGCAACAAAGGTGGCTGCCGACCGAAATACATGCCCTCGATACGTGCCCACGCTCCTCCCTTATTGGTACCCAACAACCTCGGCCGGGTCTAGGACTTCAAAAGTTCGAGATGCGTGGGATTCGTCTTGTCAAACGTTGCTGGTGCAAGGTAATTCTAATGCATGATTAACCTCGTGAAGAAAGAGCCACATATTCGGGGATCGTACTCGCGGTTCATAAATTCATTTTTGCAATGCTCATAGAAGATAAAGGGGCATCATGTCGCATCAATGTAACCATATCCCTCAAGTACGCCTACCGAAACGGATTAAAAAATGACGAATCTAATACTTAACACCTACCCGTAACGCTACCAATAGACATCGAAGAGGCACAGAAACGGTCTACCAAGCCAATCTTCCGATGACAAAGCCCTTCACCACACAGGGTTCAATTATTTTCCGCCTTGCAAATTAATTAAAATGCCTTTGTTAAAATTATTATTTCAATCATGGAGATATATGACCTATGTTATTTTATTGCAGAAGAACCTTCGTCCCAGACAAAGAGGCCGTAGTTTTCCCTCAAAGAACAAGGGACCTTCAAGACAGTCGCAGGGTCGCGGATAGCCCCGGGTCGCAGTCACGCTGATTGCTCGAAGTCGTAAGTTGTAGATTTGCTTTTTTAAGTCGCAAGTCGCAAATCCCCAAAGGTCGCAAGTCGCAGAGACGCTGTCGCTAAGTCGCATTCCTTGTCAAAGCCCGCCGCGCGACCCAACGACCCAGCCTAATTGTCGCAAGAATGGCTAACCCGGAAGAAAGCCGCAGTGCTCGAACATTTACTCAGTGTCACCAAGTCGCATCCTCGTAAGTGCTCGCGAACGCCACCCACGACCCAGCCGACCAGGTCGCAAGGTCGCAACCCGGCCCGTGTCGCATGTCGTCAGCCGGCTCAAGTCGTAGGTCGCAGAAAAGACTAGGTCGCAAGGCAACCCAAGGAAGCCGAAAAGTCAGGACCTAAGGGGAAAAACCTTGCTCTATAAATAATTTTAGAACTTGTGTCGTATCTTTGGTTTGGGACTCGAAGTTGAATATATTGTATTACCGAGGATTACACATTGAAACATGAATACAAGCATTTTGAAAAACCCTTGTTGGATCCGATGTGTTTTTTTGTGCGAAAAACTATGTGTATTTCTTATACGCTCTAAATATCCTTGATTAATGAAGCCGTACTCTTAATGGCATCATTTACCATTTCATGGCCATTCCGTGCTTGTGTTAATGATGTTCATTATCGTCTCTTAATGATGTTAACACTGTTTATTAGTATTTTTGTTCTTTCAGTAGGCACAAATATTCCCGCTTATAAAGAACTGAGCTTCTTTTGTTGGCCTGAATAGTCTTCATAAACATGCTAACCTGTGATGTTCGTTAACGACACCTCCTTTCTGTGATGCATGTTTATTACCATCCTGCCACGCATAGCGTTATATACGTGTTTAATGACTGTCCAGCATGTCTGTATGTTGGATTAGGTATGTATCCAATCGTTTCTATAGAGTTTAAGCGAGACCCAAAGCAAAGGAGAAATTGGCAGTCAGACTCATCCCTGGATTTTGATCCTGATTTTAAAACTGTTCAAGGTCTAATTGGGACCTTTTACCGGAGATCCCGTTGTTGGGCCAGATAAGATTTTCCCATCAACACTACACCAACAACATATGTTTGCATTCTTTCTAAGGTTTCGGTATTTCTTTCCTCAACCGATAAGCCATGCAGGTCAAATCCACCGTGGAATTTGAGTAGGATAGAATCAAGAGTGGTTTAATATTTGCAGCAGATGGAATTGTAAACACCGTTATATCTAGTGCAAGAGTTTGACCTGAATTATCTGGAGCTCTTCTCATGGCATCAAATTCGTACAAAACTGGAGTAGATTCTATTTATTTTCCCATTTATTTAAAAATAACTATGAAACATAGCTAAATCGTTTACACTACCAACAACAAGACCTTTAAACCACTTCTTAACTTCTTTAATGTTATAGTAAATAACCTCATTTGAACATCAAAATCGTCAATCTCATGGAGTTCAAAGAAATCGTCATTTTACTACTGTGCTGTTGAGTCAGATAATGCGTAGTGGCATCAAACTCGTGGTATCTTACTCGATAGTCTTGAGGTATGCATGAAGTTGTACCGGTAAGGGAGCATACCTAGTGCCTAGCTTGAATTTTAGCTTGTTAGGAGGTAAAGTAGAAGTGCTTGGGGCTGAACTGAATTGCAGCCATGAACTAAAAGCCGTAGTTATGTGCCGAGAATGTTCAATATATGTGGAACTACTAGGGAATGAGAATGATGTGTTTGAAAAATCAAAATGTGAGCTAGTGGATATAATAGATGAAGGGGATGGTGGAAATAGTACTCTAGGCTTTAAAGGTAGTCTAGGGATAAATGATCCAGAGATGCATTGGTATTGCATATATATAGATAGAAAAGATATAGAGATGAATCTATAGCTAGTATAATGGTGGTATATAAATCGTGAAACTAAAGGCTTAGTGTATATGCTAACAATTGAGCTAATTCAATAGCTTCATCAATATATTTGAGAATAGTAGCATTAATTTCATTAATTTTAGTTTGATATTCAACTTTTATTTAGATTCTATCGTAATATTTTTTTTTGTTTTGTTTCCAAGAATGAAATAAAAACAGGGTCTAAAATACAAAGATAAAGATCACTTTCGTATTTAATTTACAAACAAAGAATGTTCAAATTTCGTATCAAAATCTATCTTGTAAACTTACTAACCTTTGTATAAATGAATTAATTTATTAATGACACTTCAAATTTCAAATTTTCTATCTTTTTTTCTTTTTTGCCAATTCTATTCGGGTTGTCTACTATAAATAGTAGGTTTAGGATCCGGGTTAGACCCGGCATAGTAAAATTTTCCTGTGTCAAAAATTACGCTTTTTAATACTCAAACTTATAAAAATAATCTAAAGTAAAAGGATAACAAATGATTTCCTTTAAGACTAGCTAAGGACTGAGGATCAGTTAATTCCCCAATATGTCGCCAAAGATAAGCCGTCACTCTAGTAATTCTAAAGTTGTAGATTTTTAGACAGTTTTTAGTCAAAGAACACTAGAGGAATCACAAACCAACTTCAAACTCTAGGATCTAGCCTTCCTAGGGTTCGTAGAGTGGCTCTCTCTTTAATATTTAACTTTGTTTGTTTTGTAAATATTAGACTAGTTATGACTGAGCCTTTGGTTTGGTTTTGATCGATTTGGTGGGAAAAATAATTTGAAGGGGATGGATAGTGTAGACTTGGTGTCATATTGAGCTAAGGAGTCAAAATCAAGCAAACAAAATAACTAGGATCAAGGCCAAAATGCGAAATTTTTTAGCGCAAGATAGATAACTTCGAAGATCTTGGAAAGTTGTTTTTGTGAGGTGGTCTCGATCGAGATAAAGGAAATTAAAAATCCTTTGATCTCGAAAAAGGAAGTAGTAGGTAGAGGTCAAACAAGAGAGGGATTAATTAAGGGTTCTCTATACCGGAAATCAAAGGAAAACATAGAAATGGTAACTAGTTAAAACAGGGTGATCTTAACAAATCTTTTAGTAATAATTTTAGTTATTCATTCAAATTTAAAACAAAAATACGATGGATGCATGTAACAAAGAAAGATAATAAATGACAAGTAAGAAATACTTCACTCTAAATAGCTCATCAAAGGTGAATTTAAGTATGATGCCAATTGGTTTGTCCACTGCTACTCGAATTTTGAACATAAAAGCCTTCAAGTCCAACAAAAATGACTATAACAATATCCAGTCAATAAATTATTCCACACAAAAAATACTTAAAGATGAAGTATTTATACATAATTGTTTACAAAATATCCTAGAATGCCTTTAAGAATTGATTTGGTAATAGAAATATTCTGGGACAACAAAATAGAGACAAGCTTGCTTAACAAATCGCCACATGTCTTATATATCCAAAAGAAATAGAAACGGAATGAGGATAAGGCAATGGTTGTTTGGTGTCCTCCTTGTCAAGCTTTAGATAAGCTAAATTTGTTTGGAAATCTGATCCGCTCTATCCGATACTCTTTCTCTCGATTCTCTTTATCCACCGATACTCTCTAAACTCGCATACTCTTTAACCACATTCAAAAAATTATCGTTGTAAAAATCCGTTTTTACCTGAACCGTGCGAACAACTTTTTTCTCTTTTCATCCGTCCGTTTCTTTTATCTTCATAATAAATCAGAAAGTGACTACCAATCCTCATTTTTTAATTTTTATCTTCTTTGATTTCCCCGAAGTTTTCATCACCTTCGCGTGTATCCGGAAAAAGTTGGCTTGATGACAAACACGTGTCTTATCTCATGATGTAAATAAAATAAGTCTTCAAAACTTTTGAGTAAGACTTTTCCGTTGGAATACCTTTGTACCGGTGGTTTATTTACATGTTCCTTTGCAAATTCTCTCGATATTTTTATCATAGTCATTTGAGGCATCAATTTATCATTAATGACCATAATGTTAGGCAAATCTTTTTGCCTCAAATTCTTAAACTTGACCATAAACTCGGTTATGGCAGATCATATTCTCATTTTCTTCCAGCTTGCTTCATTAGATTTTTCTTTGTAGTAACTTCCTAACTTCTAGATAGTTTCATGTCAGTAATCTGAGTTCTTCTAATTCTTGTCTCGTTTTTGCTATTAAGGAATGTGATCAAATTTCTTTAAAGCTTGGCCTAGTTTATCATCATTTCACTTTGAGTCTTTTGAATTTCGCTTGGGTCGCTATAATGTCTTCTTGTTCAAAGATTACTCGAATTTCTATGCCACATAATGGATGCCTCCAATGATAGTGTTCCACAAATGATTTTTCACATAGGAAATATGTTCTTTCAAGGTTAATTCCTATTGCAATTTCTTCAATTCTTCATTAAGTCCGATGGCCTTTCTCATGTTTTTTGCATTTATCTCAGCCAATTTGTTTGAATTTCGAAGATTTCCTACCATCCGTTTTCAACCTATTAATTTCACTATTCTGGTTACATTTATTCCATTGCTTTCACTACACCTATGGCTTCATCCGTATATTGAACTGTTGTTGTGATGATTCAGTAGGGTTTACTGTGGATGAAGTCACCTAAAATTACAAAGAGGCTAGTGTGAGCCTTTGGGTGCCAACTTTTCAACTAAATCTAAAGGCACAACCGTAGTGATTATAGGAATAACCGTAGGAACTTCTGCATTTTTTATGTTTCTTTCTCCTTGACAAGTTTGTCCATATGTATCTCCATTTCCTTGATTTGTGTTTTCAAATCGAAAATCAAAGTCATCATATCATCTTTTTCTTTTATGTCCTTATATTATTTCCTTGGTTTATATGTTCACTTGGTGGCATTTTAAGCTGTTTCCTCAATGTTGCAACATATTCATTTTTCTTCTTCACTAATAACCTCGCTTGACATTAGCAGTGGTCATATCCTATCTACAAAACTAGTTCTTCCAAAGATTTTATCCCGAGATATTTATATACAAGGATGTTTTTATCCAATTTCATATGATCTTCATGTTGATAATGTAGTTCGAGCTTCGAGAACCTTATTTTTAGCTAGCAAGGAGTATAACATTTCCGAAGTCTCTCTATGGAACTCAATATGGTCAAGAGCATGAATATTTTCTCTCGATCGGATTTCTACATCAAATTTTTTATAACTGCCACCGCCTTTGGGAGATTTTACTATTGGCCGCAACATTGACATGATTAGCTTTTGATTTGAATAATCAAATTTAGACAAGTCTATTCTCAATTCACTTGGTGTTTGTTTGAGATATTGAGAATAAATAATGTTCTTGATCTCTTCATCTTCAACTCGATCTGCTTGTATTTTTCTTTGATATCCAGACTTTCTCCTCAGCTTGTCTATGAGGATGAGGCTCTCATACTTATTGTCTTTCTATCAGCCGTGTATTTTCAATATAAACTTGTTCTTCATTATGTTTTTCAAGAGATTTTTCATTGATAATGGTAGTGGCGCATTTGTCTCCCAACTGTATTAGTATCTCGGGAGATTTGTTTCTTCAACATCAATTGTTATCTTTTCTTTACCAACCGAACTTAACTTAGGCTTTTTGTTGTATATTCATTTGAATTTTGGTTTCAGCTTCGTAGTTTCAGCAACATATGCACCTTCTTCCCTTACTCTCTTAGTATGGATGTTTAGCTGATTTGGCAAGCTTCAAAGTGTACACTAGTATCACTTTTGTTTACTACATCCGTTAAGGTATTTTCTACTCAATTAACCGATTTGAATATTTTTCTATCTCCTCAAGTTATGACTCATGAATGAAGAGCGTTAATTTTCATTTAACCCTATTTTTAGGATCCTTAGGATCATAATTCAAAGTAAAAGCTTTTCTTTAAAGTATGAATTCCAATAGCTGATTTGCTACTTCTTTCTCTCGCATCCTTATGATTGCGTATGAATGGCCCTATCTCGATTCTTTAATTTGAACCGAGTTTTCTTCGCTGCCATGAAATTTATAGAATCGTAAAGCGAGAGATTGTCTTGAATATACCTGCTGAAAGATCCTCATTCAAACATGTTTGGGTAACTTTTAAGGTAACAAATTTGACCCAAAAACTCTAATTTTAGTATGTTTTTCATATAGGTACTAGTCACCAACTTTATTCTCGCTCTAACAACTTCCGTAATATATTTTCTACTTTTCCATTTATCCTTGGCTGCACTATTTTGTTAACATTGTGATCACTCGATGTAGGAATAATTTCGAAAACTTCAGACATGGTAAAATCTACACACTTGTTGTAGAGGTAAATCCTCTCATGGGATGCAGAGGAGATCCCTACTAGCTCGCATCGGGTCTAGCAATAATCGTAACACGCCATGGCGCAAGTCCCCAATTGCAATAAACCAAATTGCGAAGAAGGCTTACCTTTGAATCCAACCTCCGTTGTTTGTAGAGAAGGTAGCGTCCCGTTCCCTTACTCCGCATCACAATCCTCACGCTCGCCCGATCGAACACCCGCACACGCAAGAAACACGACAAACACAAGCGTAAAATCCAATAGATGCAATTATGGGGATTACCAGAGAAGACACAGAACTCATGATCATAATGAACAATATGAGTGGAACCATAACCAAAGTCGCTTATCAATTCATACAAAGGAAAATACAACCTCGTCTCCGACGCCGAATCTCCCTTCAACAGTCATCGGCGAATACGCTTCCCAGAAAGCTCGCCGGGGATGGTACAAGCCTCTCTTCGATCGTCAATTTCCTTGCTACCGATTTGGCTCTATGAGTACTATCAAGGCTCTTGCGCATTCTTTGTGCTATGAAGGCTCTTGGAGATTCAACCATTCAAATTTCCCTTCATCAATGGATGAAGGCTATATTTATAGAGGAGAGGAGGAGGTTGGGATCCCTACAATAGTGGAAGGGAGGCCTTATCCTTTGGGAGGTTCCCCATATGGTTGAAACAAGAGGCCAAAGGAGGAAGGCCGTGGTTATCCAGGGCGAAACCACTCCCCGATGACTCATCCATGAAGTTGTTGTAATCGAAACTTCGCCTCTTTTTTTAAAAAACTTTCCATAAACAGAGTGGCGCGGGTACAACACCGGGACAGAGCGCCAATTGGCGCGGGCTCAGATGCTAAATTTTCGCCCTATCGGGGCGCGGGTACATAACGGGCTACCGCGCCAATGCAAAAACATCCGTTTTAGAGGTCTCTGTCAGAAATGATAAACGGGAGAAATGTTGTCCTCATGGAAAGGGATGCAATGAAGGTATTTTCAAGGCTTGACATTGCTCACGTGTCACATAATGGGTCCTCCATTGTGACGGGACGGGGAATGGTAGGGACGGTGACAAATTACCGTGTAACGATGCTAAAGCATGAGGCCCGAGAGAGAGGGGTGAAATGCTTTACGAGAACATGTCCAACCGAAGGCCCGTACGTCGAAAACCCGGCACGTAAAGATACAACCGATATCTCAAGTACATGATGTATATCTATGGTATGGACGCATGCCCATCCGAACGAGTATGCTATAATCCGTATCCGTAGGTATGGGCGCTATACCTATCCAACTAAGATCAAACAAATAGACTCGTGCATGGTCGCACCATCCAATCAGTGAGTCATGTACATAATCGATAATAATCCACAATCGCAGCCTCGGATTACAACAGACACAATCCAGGGTCTTGCGCTCCATCTCGACCCAAATAAGTACAAGTTCTAGCATGCGAATGTGTGAGCCGATGTCGAACATGCAAGAACATCGTCCGATTACCGTGCCAATGATGAAAGCTGTCACGTACGCCGTAGAGAAAACCACCAATAATGAAAATGGTCCTCAAGGTACTACAGGCAGCACCCACGGCGTGCGAATAAATGAGTTGATGTCGAACACCCGCGTAATCACTCGATCGGAGGCCAATGATGTAAACCTCTACGCCGAATGCGACGAACCCGCCATTGAGGCATGCGGGCTCCAAGGTACCATAAGGAGTCTCTAGACCAACTTCTCCCCGGATAATGAGCTGAAGTCGACGGAAGTGACCTCGATTGAAGGTGGGCCATAATGATTCCACATCATCGACACGAGACAGAGAAACATAATGTTTGTTGTGAATCGAGATCATATGAGAAACAGCAGAGGAAGGTTGATATTTGCAGAGGCCAACTTTCTCTTGAACATATTGACGTCGCACGGCGTGATGGATTTGCCGGTATTTGACATCAACGGATCGGAGGTCATGGTGACGAGGCAATGAGCAAGAGGATAGGTCAAAAGAGATTATCCAAACCCACGACGCAAAGTGAAGAAACGAGATGAGATGTCCCCAACCCGACACGAATGCGTACAAGTGCCATGTTCGAGCAGCGACATATCGCTCGATGACAACGACGATGGTTCCATTTTTCTCCCCACCATTTCTCGGCGAGTAATCCTCTTTATTTTTACACAAGCTTGAAGAGGATACCATATGCTTGTCATATAAAGTCCATCCTTCGGGACGTAATCCATCCTAGTACATTTAACGAGCCCTAGGAAGGAGGAACTAGAATAACGTCATCACGACCGAATCCAATGTCACCGGTGTTTAACGAGTCCGACAAAGGAAAAACTCTGCGCGTCTTTTCATGTTTAGAGAGTTTGAAAAGACACAGAAAGAAAACTCCACTGAGTCCCTTTTCGTAAATAGTTTCCTCGCATCCGAAAAGGTAGAAAACAATATCCGGGAAAAACCTCCTAGTCGCGATAGGCTAGGGTATTCCTTCTCGTAATCAATCCATCCTGACCCGAAAAAGGGTTAAACGTATATCTGGGTGAATGTCGATTTCGTGTCCATTTTAACGAGATCGAAACGACAAGGGCCTCGGCAATCTTTTCATAAGCTTTAGAGAGTCGTAGAAAAGAGCTGAAAGGTGACTCCTCCCGGAGGAACGAGTGGTATAAAGGGTAGCAATTGGTTCCGGTAATGGTGGAACTCGCTGTAAAACATGATAAAAGTCAAGAGGCCGGCTAACAAGACCACTCATCGCAACGGTCTCTCGGGAATGGGTAAAACAACCAAGTGAAGGCATATGATCGGCCAGCAGATAGTGACGATGGAGTGAGAAAACCAAGGCTCATCCGTCGAGAAAATAGGCTGATAAAATGGCAATCACAAGAGGTAAAAAGGGCAAACGGTTTCATTTTTACACAAGCTTGAAATCATGAAACTTTGCTTGAAGTTGGTTTCATTTTTTACACAAGCTTGAAACAAAGATAAACTATGCTTGAAACCGGTTTCATTTTTACACAAGCTTGAAACTGAAAACAAACTATGCTTGAAAAAGTGAGCATGCAACATGGTGACTCAATTCGAGGTACATGCCCCCAAGCTTCAATCCATATGAAAGGCAGATGGAGTGAAGGTTCAAGTTATCTGTAGATCGAAGGAGAAAGACCTCGATCGGGATTTTACTGAGAACTGACCAAAGACTCCGAATTGAACAGAAATCGTGTTTCATTGTTTTAACGAGGTTGACACATTAAAAGAACTATCCTCGACACACCTTGTTTCATTTTTTAAGGAGCTTGACACAAGACAAGGAACTCGCTCCAACGACTTTGGTTCATTTTTTAAGGAGCTCACACAAGACAATGAACTATGCTCCGACAAACTTTGTTTCATTTTTTTAAGGAGCTTGACACAAGACAAGGAACTATGCTCCGACAACCTTGCTTTCATTTTTTAAGGAGCTCGACACAAGACAAGGAACTATGCTCCGCGACCTTGTCATAATGAACAAGAAGCCGGCCGCTTTCCAAGAGTTCCACTCTCGATGGAAGGAAAAACATTCGGAAGTCGGACCCAATGCTCCCGACACTCGATGCACGACGGCATCATCACCGAGTACAGGGTGCACGCGTAGGTAGCCACATAGCTGACCGCGGCGGAGCAGATACAACGGTGGATAGAAACCAGAGAGGGGGTGATGGCAGACCGATGCCATATTAGGACCAAAGAACGAAAGCCGATCAATGGTCACGATCCGTCCTTCATGTGGAAAACAGACCACACGAAAAAGGGGGAGGAGACAAGCGCTCCCATGGCATAGGTGTAATCGCACCCCCGAGAGCATGAAAATCCAAGGGGCCCGGAACGACCATCACATCCATATGGACGGTTTTCCCTCCCAAAGTAATTGGTAACCTTGGAAGGATCCCCAATCCGTTGACTGTCCTTCTATTGAATGACAACAGATTCGCGTAACGGCGCAAGTGGTGGTGAACCGAAAGCTTGCCGAGTAGTTGAAGACAGAAATACTAATAGAGGCACCTCTTTCGTCTACATATGGTGCCGGGGTACAAACTGACACAAGAGCCCGCATCGTGATCTCGAAAGGCACATAAGACGGAAGGCGAAATCCCGCAAATCGATTCCGATCAAAGGAAGCGACCAAACCACTCGAGGGGCTACCATCGACAAGCGAAGGTCTTCCCCCGATGTGAGCAGAAGGGCGTGCTTCCCTCCATGACCTCCATCTCGAAGGCGGGAGGAATATCCTCCGGAGCCTCCATCATAGGAGGCGAGAGAGCGGCTTCTGAAGCACGAGCGACAGGAGAATCTTTCTCCAAGCTCCGAAGAATCGAAGAAACCGAAGGAGAGACATGAGGGTTATGGGGTCCACTCTCGACGTAAAAAGACCCGGTGCACCACGAATGAGGGCTGGCTCAATCGATCCCACGACCAATGGTTGGTCGGGGATGGATTCCTGAATTTGAATTTCCGAGGGAGCGAGATCGACCAAGGATGACTCTTGACCAATCGTAGGATCAACTGGTGGAGGACTCAAAGAAAGTTGTTTATAACCAGCCGAAAGGGACGGTGCAGAAACAGTTGAGTTGTCCAAAACTCGTTTGGCTTCATCCATATACAGACAAAGGTGAATGGGATGATGTCCTTCACACAACTTACAGGGATTGGTGAGCTTACCCTGAAACTTAAGAGCCTTACCAGCGCTAGCTGAAGACGTGCCCCCAACTTGACTCCCAGAAGCCAAAGGCAACGGCGGGCGACCGTTGGACCATACTTCGAGCACCTTGGGAATGCCAGGGAAGTCTCGAAGAAGATGGTTTCCCTGACACAACATGCAAGGGAACTTGACTTTCCGTGGAGGGTTGGAAGTTTTATCAATGGAAGGCTTCTTAGGCGCAATAGCCGCAGATCTAGCCTCTCCTTTATCGGACTTCTTCTTCTTTGTCTTCTTCTTCTTCTTCTTAGCCACCTAGTTACTTGAATCCAGACTTTCACCAGGCGAAGTAGAAGAGGAGGACGCAAAAACAGGAAAAGAAGGGGAGAGGTCCACCTTGGAATCAACATGATGTTGTTTAGGCGGAGGAACTGACTGAACAGTAGGCGGGACATTCAGAACCACAGAGGTTGAAAACAACCAAACATGCAACCCAACAGTTAACCCAGGAAGGGAAAACGTTGCCATATAAGGAGCGCCAACATTTCCAAAAGGAGGAAAAGGACCAGGATTCCCTTTGAAGGGGATTCCTTGGTTGGTGAACTTTGGAAAAGTTGCCATCAGAAACGATCTTCAGAACAACACCCTAAGGAAACTAACCTTAACCAGGAATATTTCGTGGGCAGTTAATTTTTAAAACATCGAAACAAAACTCTACAGTTTCATCTTTTAAGAATCGAGAAACAGGCAAAAGGTGACTCTATCGCTTTCAGATTGGAAACACGCATGAAAGGACAAGCGCTTGATGATCCTTTCAAATTTAATGAGTCGGAAAAGATCAAAATGACTACTCTGGTAATCTAGGCAAAGGGTGTACCAGATATCTGTGAACTGCAATATACACCTTGGTTTCAAAATGAAAGAGAAATCAACCAAGGACTTGACGTACGTGCAGGAAATCTCCCCGAATGTTTTGTCCGGTGTATCACGGGTATAAGGCGGAAGACTCAGCTTCCTGTGGATAAAGGATAGCAACCTAGTGGGGTCTCCCTTTATATACGCGATGGTACGGGGAGCACAAGTCCGTACTAGCACTGTCTAAAGCCAAGAGGTGAATGACAACTACTAGGTTTAACGACGCCGGAACACATCACTAGCCTAGACCTCTAAAATGTGTTTCGTTAATGTTCCAATGCTTCCTTAGGTAAATTGAATAAATTTTAATTTTTATCTTCAATTATGTTTCAATTTCAGGCCCTACCGAATGTCATCTGACAATCTCCTATATGCAACTATATGACGAAAGAAATCTTTCAATTCGATGAATGCTATCTAATTAAGGGAAGAGCTTCAAACAATAATGCAACAAACAACAACACTGCAAATGAAAACTTTCCACACTAGATGACTTTCACTATTCAAAAATATTCTAAAACATTCAACGATGCGAATAATGCAATGTAATATATGCAAAATCCTCTTTTTTGAAAACTATGCAATTTTAATCTATGCACAATTTCCTTTTTCTTTTCAAATGATAAGAATGCACTCAATGCATTTTTCGATGAAATGAGAATCTACTTAATGCATACTTTTAATGAAAGAGAATGCACTCAAAGCGAATTTTAGCTTTCAATCATTAAACAATGTAATCTAAGTTCAATGATGGACCTCAAAAAACACTTTTCAATGCAATGTGATCTAATGCATTTTAACAAAAGAAAACTTTGAGATGAAAACTAAATAAACGCAAAATTCCTTAATGAAGGATGAATTCAAAAGAGATGTAAACAAACACTAAGAATGCAATCGTTGTTTCAAACACTTTGTAACGAAATTCCTCAAAAGGCTACAAGACATATGAGGTCAAGCACAAAAAAAGGACTTCCAAAGTATGAGTTCAAAACAAGGCATTCATTCCCTTTTACATCAAGAAATCATGGAGAGAAGACATTTCAAAGAATGAGCAATGTAATCTATGCTCATACAGTGAAAACACCAGAAGGGAAAGACACACTGGTGAATGATTTAGGGAAAAAATCTCAATTTTCACACACCCTGAAATTGGCACGACTTGCTCATTGACAACTAGCGCCAACTGGCGTGACTTACTCACTGACAACTAGCGCCAATGGAAAATTGGTGCGGGTTGCTAACTGACAACAAGCGCCAACGCCTGAAAATGAAAAAACAAAGAATTATTCCCAACCAAGACCAGACTCACCACTTCAAGCAGCATCTAAAACAAACCCAGAAGCAAAGTACTAACCAAAAGAAACTTCTGAGCAAGGGAAAACCCTAGCACCTACAGGAGATGGCGTGACTGTCTGGCTGTAATCCGTGCCAGACAGGGGATGGTGCAAGTAATGAACTGGAAACCTGTGCCAACTGGCACGACTGTTAGGGTGGAAACCGCGCCAATCAAGCCAACTATGAAAAAATGAAAATTCGGAAAAAAAGAGGTCAGATTTGATCCTCTGGGGGCTGAAAAGAGGTTTTACACTAGAAAAAAATAAACCAAAAGAGTTGATCAAGCAGACAAAGACCAAAATCAACTGAAAAGACAAGACACACTCCAAATCAACGTCTCCCCAGTGGAGTCGCCAATTTGTTGTAGAGGTAAATCCCCTCTGCGGACAGAGGGGATCCCTACTAGCCCAGATCGGGTTTAGAAATAATCGTAACATGCTATGGCGCAAGTCCCTAATTGCAATAAACCAAATTGCGAAGAAGGCTTACCTTGAATCCAACACTGTTGTTTATAGAGAAGGTAGCGCTATCATTCCCTTACTCCGGAAAATCACAATCCTCACGCTCACCGCGATTGAACACCTGCACATGCAAGAAACACGACAAACACAAGCATAAAATCCAATAGATGCAATTATGTATCAGTCAGAGAAGACACAACTCATGATCATAATGAACAATACGAGTGGAACCATAACCAAAGTCGCTTATCATTAATTCATACAAAGGAAAATACAACCTGGCTCTAACGCTGAATCTTCCTTCGGCGGGTCGTCAGTGGAATACATCTCGGTAAAGCTCGTCGGGGATGGGCAAGCCTCTCTCTTCGATCGTCAATTTCTTTGTTACTGATTTGGCTCTATGAGGACTATCAAGGCTCTTGCAGCATTCTTTAGGCTATGAAGGCTCTTGGAGATTCAACCATTCACCCCCTTAATCAATGGATGAAGGCTATATTTATAGAGGAGAGGAGGAGGTTGGGATTCCTACAATAGTGGAAGGGAGGCCTTATCCCTTGGGAGGTTCCCCATAAGGTGGAAACAAGAGGCCAAAGGAGGAAGGCCGTGGTTATTCAGTCGAAACCACTCCTCATGACTCATCCACGAAGTTGTTGTAATCGAAACTACGCCTCTTTTTTAAAAAAACTTTCCATAAGCAGATTGGCGCAGGTGCTTAACTGGGACAGAGCGCCAATTGGCGCGGGCTCAGTGTTAATTTTCCTCATTGGCGCGAGGACATAACGGGCTACTAACTCCAAGGAAAAAATAGGTGTTTTTATGGGTTTGCTCAGGAAATGATCAACAGAAGGAATGTTGTCCTCATGACAAGGGATGCAATGATGGTATTTTCAAGGCATGACACTACTTATTGGTCATAGAAACGACCCTCCAATGGGCGAGATGGGGAATGCAGGGACGGTGACAAATTGCTGTGTAACAACACTCTTTCCTGAGCAAAGTGGTCTAGAAAATGACAGAGAGAGGATTTCCCTCTATGTCAAGCTTTTGAAGAGTAACTGGAAAATTATATGATTGAAAGTATAAGAACATATGGAAAAGGAAGAAAGTGTATCTGAACACTCATTCAATTGGTAAATTGATCAATTGATAATGAATATTATCTGCAATGTAACCAGCGTAATCAAATATTACTGATGGGGGTTTCCCTGGGGTAAAAGTGGATAAGAACCCCAAGATGGACTCATCTGTGTGTTCATCAGTAAAATATTCTAGGATGAAGGAAATCATGAAAATCACATGTCTTGAACCTTCTGGGAATTTGGAAATAGAACATGGGGGATTTAGTTTAGGAATTTCTACATGTGAGGGCATGAATGTCTAAAAAATCATGAATCTCTTGGGAAAATCTAGGCCAATATATAGTGTGGTAAGGTCCTCTATGGATAAAGGGACTGCTTGAGGATCAAGTTGAAGTTGTAGCATCTGGTTAATGGATTCAGCAGTGATGATGAAAAGCACTTCTTTTTTGGCATTTACAATGGCTCTCTGCTTAGGTATATAATAATGTTGACATAACCTAATGACTTCCTAGCATGGGTGAGTTAATGGGACAACATATTTGGGCAAGTGGGATTCCCAAATATAGACTTCTTCTTCATTATCTAAGGACTTCTCATAACACGAGTTATGAATATCTAGAAAATTAAACTCAACAATTGGGTCTGCTATTTTATAATCAATATCATCCAATGGAATGTGTTCAATGTCTATGACTGGGGATTGTAAAGGATTGACAACAATAGTAGTCTTAGAAGACATGGATGGAGTGGATTTTGGCACTTTGGAAGCTTCACGATTGCTAGAGCTCTACTTTTTAGGCATTTTGGCTACTTTTGCAAGTTTAGACAATTTGCAGAAGTATTTTTACTTTTAGCAAAGGCTTCTTGGATAAAACAGGAAAAGTATGGTCTTTTCTTTTCAATTTGGATTTTCAATAGGATTTACAGGCTTCTGAACTGGTTTAAAACAAGAAACAAGGGCTTCCCGAGTCTTTTACTAAGGAATTAAGCTGAAAGTCTTTTGAAATTGGGCACAATAGCTTACGATACTTTCAGAAGGCTTTATGGTTTAATTTAGAGCTTGAAATAGTTCATCAAACTGTAAAAACTCACAATTTTCCTCCAAAGTAGTAGGCAGCATTTAAACAAGGTTTCTGGAGAAAATTTGACAGGGTTTGGCTTGTTTTTTGGGCTTTTTGGCAGGTTTTTTTATGATAATTTTGGATCTATGAATGGAATTTGTCTTTTAAAAAACCCTTTTCAAATTGAAAACAGGCTTAATTCGGAATAAAAACCTGTTATTTTCAGGTATAGGGTTTCGAAACAGTTTATGACGTCTTTAAACGATCGAACAGCTTCTGTGGAGTTTCTAGAGCAACGCAAAGCTCCTCACCAGTCTTCAAAGAGTAACAAGCTGAAATTTGAGGTATTTTTGGCCAGAAAATGGCGAAAAAAACTTATTTTAACAGTCGGGAGGCTCGTGCAGGGTTAACGCGCAGAAGGATATGAAATAAAATTCAGTACCAAGGTTTATTATGCATATTAGGGCTACAGGAAATGGAAATTAATGGCAGTCATGTCATAAAAATGGGCAATTTTTCAGGCTTACAGGTTTAAAACAGTAAGTGGTTATCACGCGCCCTTATGGTGGTAAGAAGTTTTGGGGCAAACCAACGCGATCCAATAAGGGTTGACCATGTGGAGGAGGGAGAAAATCACGAAACCGCCCATTTCGTACATAAATGAGATGGGAGTGATCATGCATGTTTTCTGTGCGATATTGGTTTTCAACCGTCAGATCTGGGGTTCGATTGCGAACGACCCAGATTGGTTGGGAAGTTGCATCAGAATGAAGGAGTGGGACCGGGTTCGGGTTAAATTTTATGAATATACATTTTAAACAAAGTTTAAAACTGCATTATATGGCCGAACGGGAAATATATAATGAATGTTTCAACCATATGTATAAGCAGGTGCGGGTTTAATATTATATATTTTTTTCAATGTTGACAGTTGTTTAAAAACTATGGGGGTGAGATATTTGTTTTAACAGATAAGTTTAGACCAATGGGATAGTAGGGCAAGGTTTTATATTATGCACATTGGGTATTAAACATTGGTCTAAACTTAAAATAGAGGGTTTGTGGGTTTATTTAAAATAAATGGTTTTAATACTATACGGGAGGATGTAGTTAGGGATTTAATAGAGTAAGTTAGAAGTTAATATGGAAAATGGATAATGTAATGAATGAAAATACATATTTAACTCTAAGTGAAAATAAGCATAGTTTATCTTGTTGTATTATTTTACACTTTAACTTAGGAAAAATGTATTTTTAGGGTTTATGAATGATTTTTGAAAGGGAATGAAGTTAGTTATTTAGGGTATTACTTTTACTAAGTAAAAATGGGTTTTACTTAGGAAAAAAGGGATTATGATTTATGAATGAAGGGTAAATGTCTATGAATGGGGGTTTAGTGTGGAAATTCAATATTTTCAACCAATCATTCATCGAGTCTTGAGTCCGGTCCCAACAAAAGTCAGAGAAATACTTTGAGCCTTTTTTACTGATAGTTTAGAACACTGAATATTTGTAGGGGAGGGGAAATTAGTGATTTTTGCATGATGATGTTTTATTACATGATTTCTCAACTGCTTTCTACCTACCCATCTTTATTTCTAATATTTTTACTTCATTTTCATGGGTGCATTTAGGCTTGCAACCTTAAAAAAAAATTCTTTCAAAGTATAAAACTATCTAAGTCTACCTTATTCCATCCGAGGGCTCAAATTAAACTGTTGAGCTCTTCATTATTCTCTACCTATCTACTGATTTGTCAAGTTTAAAATATTTGACAGATCTTTATTCTCTATCTAAAACATGAAATTGAAAGCATGAAGAATTACTATTAAACTATTTAACTGATCATAGATTATGGCATTTATTAACACTCTGCACATAATCATTTTTCTTGCAGTAAAAGTAAAATAGTGGCATTTGGACTTGCTCACTTTTAGGTTTTATTTTATCTCTTTTTTTCTTCTAAGTTCTATATTTTTCTAAGTCCTTTGATCTTTCTTTAAGGATTTTTTACCATTTTTTTTTGTTTTTTATTATTTTTCATTTTTTCAAAATATGGGAAAACAACTTGCAGAAAGAAAGGTATGTACATATTTACAGGACTATCAAAGTCAATTCAAAATGTATGAACCATATTATCATAGGACCCTAACACCAACCACATCACTAAGGAGCCACGGGTGGAGTGAGGACATGGAGCCCGCAATTGTTTTTAATAATTTTTTAATTGTTTTTATATTTTAACTATACAATTTGTTTTATTTATTTATTTTAATTTTTATTTGTTAGATATGTTTTAAAAATTATGTTTTTACACTATTAAAATATGTTTTTTTAATTTTGTTTCATATTTTTTATTTTAGTTAGATATCATTTTGCTTTTCATTTATTTTTTATTTTTTTATTCTTTCCTTTTCTTAATTTTAATATTTTTGTTTTTGTTTTTTTATAAATTATGTTTGAATCTTTTTCTTTTTTTTCAAACTTTTTTATTCTTGAATTTTTTGAATTTTTAATGTTTTAATCATTTTACTTTTTATTATTTTTTTAAAGTTTTTATTCTATTTTTTTCTTTTCATTTTTTTTAATTTTTAATTTTTTTACCTTTTAGTAGTAGGAGTTGTGTCGATGTTTGACTAGTAACCTAACCCTACTATGTATTAATTTGATAGTTGATATTTAAGGTTTTGTTACAATGAATCATGTATGTCCCCGCTATATGTTAATTTGATGGCCAATTTTTAAGTTTTCATTGCAATGGGTCAAGTCTGTTTGAGATAATGCCTTAATTATTATGCTTACTTAGTTTGGATTGGGTTGTTGAGGAAGTTGAGAGATTCTCTCAACTTCTCTCTCTAAGATTAGAATTAGTTCAACTATATATTTGATGTATCTTTGTTTATTTAAAGATATAGAAATTCAATTATTGTGTGTGTGAATATTGTGCGTTTATGCTCTCTCATAATTTCTGATATGGTATCAAAGCCTAGCTGGGCTTAATCCCTCACGAGAGTGCCCAGGAAAATGTGAGAGCCATGAATCGTAATTCTAGGACTAGTTCGTGTGAATGTAGAAGATTTTTTTAGTTAGAGATTGTGTAAGTTTATGTGTGGATTGATTTTTTATTCCTCAACAGTCTGCGGTGTAAAGAAGAAAATCGGTGGAACGTTGTTCATTGCAGTTCATGGAAATTGCCATCTGGGCGTAAATGAGCCTCTGTTGATTACAGATTTGCATGTAGGTTTGGAGACCCTGCGTAAAAGGAGAGGACGCTTACGGTGATTAGCTGGAGACAACCTGCGCAGGCGATTTTGATCTCTGTCAATTTAATATGGATCATAAACTCGGTATGTTGCTGGTGAATCTTCCCGTGGAACTAGCCCTACCACTCTGTAGATAGTGCTTCCTACCATTCTCTCTGTAGATAGTTCTTCTAAATTTTGAACTGCTGCATTCATCTTGGAAAAGGGATTTTAGATGGCATGATATGGTATGATCGATATCCTAGTCATAGCCGTGCTCATCAATATGCAGGGATTTCCGTTCAATAAAATTTTTGTTTATAATGGAAGAGTCTGGTATTATACCCAGCGCGTATGGCGGACTATCAGCCCTCATTCGCTCGCTCCACGAAAGCCTTACAACACACGGTTGGAAGTAGGCCCATACTATAAGCCTCTTTGCTCTGAGGGAAGGAGGGACCATACGAAGGGAAAGCACTTTCTGAACAACTCGTTGTGCAGAAAGGAAGGGGCTATGTATTTGTTACTTGCATGACCTTTGCAGATTCCACCCCGCACCATCCACGGAGCCGATCCCCTAGCCTAGTGGCCTGCCACCACGCTGCAGAACGGGATTGATGCTCGCTCGTGACCTTGGATTTTACTATGGGGCAGAGAGCAGCTCCTAGTGCTGCATGAGAACGAACCTGGAGCGCTGTTGGTGAAGGCTATAGAAAAATTGAGACCGTGACAGAGATCGTGTAGCTGTGTGGTGCAAGATGGGATTCATCAGAGTTTTATGCAAAAAAATTATTTTTTATTGTTTTAAGTTGTTTGTTTGTAAATTATTGAAGAAGAACCCAATTATTGAATAGATTTGTATTATTTAAATTAGTCGTTCTCAACGTTCTTCGGTGCCGAGAGAAAAATTGACTAATTTGATTGTGTGAATTTGTTATACGTTGATGGGTCTTGTTGTGCTTCGGGCTTCAAGAGCGTCAAGTACAGGGTACAATGTGAGATCTATTTGTGTAAAGGTCACTTTGTAGGATTGATCGCTGATCATATTCTGTATCCAGAATATTTTCCTATATACTGTTGAAATTTATTCTTCGGGGTTATTTCACAGATGGAAATATTTCCATAGGATAGTTCAGTGTCGAGACTCTTCTTCGGGGGTGTCAAGAATCTTTGATCTTACAAATTCAGTATTGCTGGTCAGAAACAAATGTATTTTAAATGGGTTGAATGGTAGCTCGAAAATGGTGGAGAAAAGAGCGTTGTCTATGAGATCTCAGAGTGAGTACAAATGTTAATGAAGACCAGGACAGACAAATGTTTGTATTAAATTAGTGTGTTCTCCATTTCTGTAATGTAGGCATTAAGGGGGGGTGTTTGAGATAATGCCTCAATTATTATGCTTACTTAGTTTGGATTGGTTTGTTGAGGAAGTTGAGAGATTCTCTCAACTTCTCTCTCTAAGATTAGAATTAGTTCAACTATATATTTGATGTATCTTTGTTTATTTAAAGATATAGAAATTCAATTATTGTGTGTGTGAATATTGTGCGTTTCTGCTCTCTCATAATTTCTGATACGCCCCCATTGCATGTCAATTTGATAGTTGATTTTTATGGTTTCACTGCAATGTGTTAAGTTGTCTTAGGTTCATATTTTTTAAAAACAATAATTTTAACATTAAAAGAAGTACTCTTTGATTTAGGTATTCATTTTAAAGGTTGTTTTTAGTCATGACATTTGGTCTTGAAATATGTTGAAAATTTAAAATTTTGTATAGACACGATATTTGGTTTTAATTCTATAGCTGGAAAATGTTGAAATTTTATGGTTTTTCGGAGTCGTGATATTTTATACTTAATTTCATGGTTGAAAAATGTCAAAATTTTAAGGTTTAAATGTCAAAATTTTAAGGTTTTTCATAATCATGATATGTATTTTTAACACTATGTTTGAAAATTGTTTGAATTTTTAGTTTTTCTTTAATCATGACATTTTAACTTTAATGTTATCGTAAAAAATTATTGGAATTATAAGGCTTTTTGAAGTCATGATATTTTATTTTTAATGTCATTGCTAAAAAAATATTGAAATATTAATAAATAAAAAAAGTGATCAAACATCAACATTTTCAATTTTGGGGTATTTTTTCATGTTTATTGCACAAAAAATTTACTTTTTGATGCAGGTGTTGATGCAACATCATCACTTTTCATTTTTAGGGTGTTTTTTCATGTTTATTGCACACAAATTTTGTTTTTTAATGTCGTTGTTAAACAAAAGTAAAATTTTAAATTGAAAAAAATTATTGCAACATCAACACTTTTTGTTTTTTTTTAAATGCTTTTCATGTATTTTTGTGCAAAAATAAAGATTTTTTTGAGCTAGATTACTTATTTTGAAGTTAGTTATTGTTAAATTAGTAACTTGTTTTCCAAAAAACAAAATTAACATTCTCTAGAAGATAAATTATTAATTATAATAAACACCAACGTTATTCTGACCAGAAAAAATACCATGTAAAATACATGGTGACATTTTCTTTTTCTTGTAATTTCATATCTTCTCACCAACCAGAATCTCTCACATTGAAAACACCAATGGCCACATGGAATGATAAATTAACACACCTTTGAAGCGAGGTATGGAAATGATAAAATGAATCTCGATAGTTATGTTGCTTCATGATAAAAAGTGTTTTTTTTTTTCGAGTCAGTCCATAAATAATCAATAAAAAAATCCATCCAATAGTTTCCAAGATTAAGAGGGAATTGAACATGATCATTACATCATGAGATAATTTCATAGATTGTTAATACAACTCGATTGGGTTGGATGATATCAATAAATCAAAATGCATGAAAATCAAAGACGAGGTTACTCTCTCACAAATTTCATTTTATAATCAAATAATCATTGGAATTTCCACCATTCAACTAGACCTTTGGACTTTGACAAATCACATGTGTTATGATTTAATATGATTCTTCTTGAATGACAAATCACATCAGTTTACTTTACTATGATTTTGGAACGTTCAGTAATCATTTTAAATTTTACTATCCAAGAGTGTTCTTTGCTAAGTAGTGGAGAGGAATCCTCAAGTTCAAAAAATTCAAGCATGGCATTTTCTCCAACAATTATATGTGATTTTCATTTGTGATTTTCCCTACAACAATGGGGAACGACAATTTGTTGAGGAACTAATGATCCATACTAATCATTAACTTGTGCTTTGTTGGTTGAAATTCACTAGAAAATGATAAATATTAAATCTTTTGTTTATGGAGTTTATCATGATGAAACTATTACCTTTCTAGGTAAATATTTGTACAAATTATAGTTTGAAATTTACATAGATTTGGAATTTACATAGAAATGAGTAAAGAAATTTTAAGGGCATATAAATAAGGAGGTTGAGGGAATTTGTGTACTAAATCTTTTGAGTGGCTATTATTTATTGTTAAGGTAACTAATGTATCTAATAGAAACCAAAGAGTTCAGGTTGTTATCTTTTAATTATTTTCACTTTATTTTCTAGGTTATTTTCCCAATATTTATGATCTCACAAAAAGATCAAAAATTGATCATAAAGATGGTTCATATTATCATTGTAATGTAAACAAACCATAGGTTATTAATTAAATGTGCAAATAATATGTTGAAAGTCTAGATTTTTATATTATCATGGATGGAGAGGCTTATCTAATTTTATTCCCTACAAAGTGATTAATTTGTTAATATCAACAAGTTTGTGAGTTTGTAACGAATCAAGTTTGTAAAAAGTGAGGCACACTCTGTCAATGTTTTCATATGTTCTTGCTTGAACATGAAAATTAACTAGTACTCTTATTTTTAATGCATAATCTATTATTGATATGTAAACTATTGTGGATATTCCACTAGAGCAGTTTGTGACAACACATATTTTATTATATAAGTTTATTTCCTTAGATCTCATATTTATTAGCTCTATCCTCTTGTTCAAATTTATGAAAATAACTGACATATGAAAATGAAAGAATAAAATGAATAGACAATCCACACAAATGAACATAAGATGTATCATAGAGAACCTACTTAGAAGGTGAGGTCTATGCTCTACTTTCTTTCCTTCAATTATGAAATGCAAGTACAAAGAATGGGGAGCACTGACTATGGAGTTTTCTTTGACATTGGTGCATGAATGACAACTACAAAATATTCTTCCTCCTCTATTATGCTCTCAAATTGCACTCCTAGATGCTCTTCTCAACTATGGAACAAGTATGATACTAAAAAATATAAACCCCTCTCATCCCAATGTCACAATATTTAACATATCCTGATAGTCATCTAGGGTTAGGGTTTTTGCATCCTCAACCGTCAATTAGTGATAGCATTTTGAAATTTCTAGAATATTCTAGAAATTCCACACATAGCTAGCGTCACATGTGGCTTATGAGGGTTAACATGGCATCCACTTGATAACATGGTGGTTAACAAGGTAGTTCAACTTGTGAGGGACATAACTTCCACATACAAACTTTGGTTGAGGTGAATTTTGGACCATTGGAAAGGTCTTAGTATGTAAAATAGCATCAAGGGGCTAGGAGCTATGATTGAAAATTTTTTACCCCCAATTTTGTTCTTTGACGCCTCAAAATGGCTCTAGAATCTTTTGGACACCAAATATCCAAATTAGAACTTGTGATAAAAATGGACCCTACAAGCCACTTCCTCCAATTTACTACTTAGAAAGTACCAAGATAGATGACATATTATATTATGAACATTATGAATATACCTACCCATTTAGGGATTCTTTTGGTCCCCAAAAACTTGTACTAATTGACGTGAAGAAATTTTACCTCTACCTTTTCTTAGGGTACCATTTTTCCTTCCCTAGAAGTTGTCATTGCAACCCTATCTGTTAAAGATCGTGCTACCCCTATTTGGTAGTTTTGGATCTCTTATAAAAACCTATATCTTCTACCAACTTTGCTTAATATTTTTGTGTTAAGTCCTCTATGGTAGGTAGGAACTACTCCACAATTTCTCGATCCAACATGGGAGTTTCATAGAGTTTCAAGTTCTCCACATTCACTACTGAGTAAATGTGCATATATGGCTGTAGATTGAATTCATATGCATTATCATACACTTTCTCTAATATTTCAAAAGGACCATACCATCGAACCTTGATCTTTTTAACAACACCTTGTAGTATTTCTTTGTTCAACTATAACCAAATATATCTCCCACTTTGAACAATTTCTTAATTCTATGTTTCCTATACATGTCTCATGTTCTTGTAAATGGATCTTTCCAACCTTTTCAAACAACACTTCTCCATTGATGTATTCCCTCACTCCTCGATGTTGTCCATAGACAACATCCGAGGATGAAGGTAACGAGTACCCAAAGAAATTTTTGAAAGGGGACATATTGGTAAAAGTAGGGATTGCTCTATTATAAGAGTGTTGAATATAGATAATATTTTCATCCTAGGTCTTTAGATGATTCTAATTGCAACCCTTAAAAAGCTAAACCGATGTCTTTTTGACTACTATTTTTCCATCTATCCATGGATGGAAATTTGTGGACCTCTTCAATTTGTTGTCCATATTTTCTCAAAGTGTAGTTCAAAAGGCATTAAGAAATTTGGTGTCCCTATTTGAGATTATGCTAATTGGTGTCTCAAAGTGCACCCAAACCTATTCAAAGAACATGTTAGCTACTTTTTGTCCTTTTAACGTCATTTTACAAGGAAAAAGACTGCACATCTTGCTAAACTCATCAACTATTACAAATAAATAGCCATGTCCCTTCCTAGTTGTTGGTCAACCTCCCACCAAAGCCATGGATATGTTATCCGAGGGTTGAGTGAGTATAGGTAAGGGTTATTATAAACCTTTATTTCTATTATTGGGCTTGCTAATACAACAAGTATGCACTCTCTAATATGCTAAGATATGTTTTCTTGCATTCTAGGGCAATACACATACCTTTATAAGTTTGTAATTGTCTTATCAACACCAAAACATCTTGCAACCTTGGAGGTGTAAGCCTCTCAAATACATTGCAATATTTCACCTTTAAGGACATAGAGCTTGCCTAGCTTGTATAGAAACCCATTTTGGAGATGATAGTTCACCACATTGCCACCCTCTCCTACAAAAATTCAACATTGTAGGTATTGGAACACTTGTTGAAAGTCCTCATCTTCTATGTGCATCTCTTTATATGTATTGTGGATGAATGTTACATGTACATAAGAGTTCCCAAACTTTAATATTGGATGTTGGTGGTGTTGAAAACATGTTTTCCAACTTGTTTCCCTCCATATATTTGATGATTAGATGGAATTCCTATAAAAACCCCATCTACTTGCAATGTCGTGTTTGTTGAAGTTTACTCTAGGCTTGCAAATACTATAGTGGTTCGTGATTGGTGTGGATAATGGTCTTATTTCTTGTTAGATATATCTTCCACTTCTTAACAACTTGAACTAGGGCATAAATTTCCTTATCATAGGTAGGGTAGTTCAAGACTCCCCCATGAAATATTTCAAAATACTAGCATATTTTCTTACCTCTCTACATCAAGACCACTTCCATAGCATATCAACTTGCACTTCGAAAGGATTTTGCAAGTTAGGTAATGCAACGACTTGTGCTTGACTTCCATTTCATCTCATCAAAAGATTTTTATTGATTCTTTACCCATTGGAAACTCTTACCACTTGCTATTATGGCATGAAGTGGCATAACCATCATTAAAAAGGATGCTATGAACCTTCATAGGTATTGTGTTGCCTCATTAAAGCTCCTAATTTTAGTGACATTAGTAGGAATTGGCCATTTGATGGTGGCCTCCATTTTTGTGGGATCTATTATGAATTCCCTTGCACCAATCATGTACCCAAATACAATAACGATCACTGATAAAACTCACATTTCTTAAGGTTATCCAACAACTAATGTTTTTTTCAAAGCTTTTTACAACTACATGAGATGTTCTCTTCTCATGTAGAGTTATAAAACAATATGTCATCCAAATATAATATTACAAATGAATATAAATAAGAGTGCAATGCATGATACATCTACTTAGTATTAGTGAGCGATGCAAGGACTTGTGTTTGACTAATATTCCATTTCATCTCATCAAAAGATTTCTATTAATTCTTTACCCATTGGAAACTTTTATCACTGCCTATTATGGCATGAAGTGGCATAGCCATCACTAAAAAATATGCTATGAACTTTCATAGGTATTGTGTTGTTTCATCAAACCTCCTAACTTTGGTGACATTAGTAGGAATTGGTCATTTGTTGATGGCCTCCATTTTTGTGGGATCTATTATGAATTTCCCTCCATCGAACATGTACCCAAATACAATAAAAATCACTAATAGAACTCACATTTATTAAGATTAGCCAACAACTAATGTTTCTTTCAGAAGTTTTTACACCTACATGAAATGTGCTCTTCCCATATAAAGTTATAAAACAATATGCCATCCAATATACTATTACAAACAATTCTAAATAAGGATGTAATGCATCATACATATACTTAATTTTAAGGAGTTGTCTACTGACACAACAAAATAGCCCGGACAACAGCGTTTTATGGTGGAAATGGATTTAGCACCATCAAAAAAACCCCTTGGGCACCCAAAATCCTAAAGTTTGACAACTATAACCCAGATTTTCAAATATTTCTGCCGAAATTTTTCATAATATTACTGGAATTTCTAAATTATTTTGTGAGTATTTAAAATTACCCTTAATTTAATAATGAGAGAATATAAAGGATATTAAATATCTTTGAAATATTATATAAGTGCTGGTTTTAAATAAGATTATGCCTCTTATAAACCACCACTTCAAATAATGTGGTTTTATTGACTTACAATTGTAAATAAATGAGGTATGAAATTGCATTTAAAGTAAGAATTTTAAAACCACCAAGTCAACTGATGTGGTTTTATTGACTTAAATTTTTTGCAAAATGCTATGGAGGAAAATCCTGTTACGGAGAAAGAGACCCGTCTCAGTTGAGGGCTATTTAAGTAGTGAGGCAGCTTTTCCTAGAGTTTACCATGACGTCATGAAGGGAACTCTTTTAACCGAGAAAGAGAGCATTCTCAATTGAAATAGTTTAAAAAATAGAGCAGTCTCAAATTGAAATAGTTTAAGACAGAGCACGCCGTTGCCGGGGATCGAACCCGGGTCACCCGCGTGACAGGCGGGAATACTCACCACTATACTACAACGACCCTCGATATTAAAATTTTGATGGATTTTAATGGTACGGAAAACTGTGAATTCCTGCTACGGGAACGTTGAATTGCAATTGCATACAAAATGGATATATATATATATATATTACTGGCCCTTGCTCCCTCAGTTACATCAAGTGTGTCAGAGTTAATTTTCAAGATTTATTCCAAAGCCTACGTGTTCGAATCGCGTGTTTGATAGATACCATTCTCTTTATAACATATAACTCTTAACACTTTTTTTTTGTGGAGTAACATGGGTTCGAATCGCGTTCTGAGTAATAGTCAATTTTCATTATTTTGATGATAAATTACATTCAGTAATTCAAATGCGTCGGTTTAAAAAAAAATTCATGTAATTTTATGGAAGATTTATTTTAATATATTATAAATCACAGAAATTTACACTCTCAAATACCATTCTCTTTATAACATATAACTCCTCACACTTTTATTTTGTGATTCTCTTTATAACATATAACTCCTGACACTTTGCTGATTAACACAAATCATAGTCTGAGTTTATTTTCAGATATCAGATATTTATTTACAAAGGTATGGGTTTGTGTTATTGATGACACTATTTTTTTTTTTACTTAGTCAAATGGTTAAGAGTATGTATGATCTCTTTGGTGTCTTGATCGTGATTTTAAAATTAAATAATAATTATCATATATTACTTTTATCATTTTCTCTTTTGCTAAAGGACACTATTTTTATGGGTGAGCTAAATGATTAAAAATATGTAAAAACTCTAGTATTTGACTTAGCCATGACCTTAAAATTAAATAATAATTATTACATATCACTCTCACACCATTCTAACAACTCAAATCATAATATTCATATATAACCGACAGAGCGAAGTATCAGACTTAGCCATGACCTTAAAATTAAATAATAATTATTACATATCACTGGCACCATTCTAAGCAACACAAATCATAATATTCATATACAGCCGAGAGAGCCAAAAGCTGGAAAAAAATTGCAAGATTGAAATCAGGTTCCAAAACCACTCCCACAAATGTCTTTGTTGAGTAACACAAAGAGTGAAAAGCTGAGAGAAAATTGCAAGATTGAAAACAACCCCAACAGCAGCAAAAGCTAAATAGAGATGCGGGGTATCGATTCCCGTACCATCTGAGCTACATCCCCACATAGAATCGTGCATTTTTACTCTTTGATGTCCAAGTTAGCCGGAAAATCTGACGGCCATTACCGAACATCGAAGTCACGTTATCGCGTTACCTGCCAGACAACCACGAACACTGAACACTATATTACGAAGGCACATTTAACAATTTTGAAGGTGAAAGCGTATAAAAGGAATCCGTGTTAGTCGAGCGTATTTCCGTGAAAGAGGGTTTGGTTGCACAGAATGGAACGGAGTCTGTCTGTCTCAATTGAATTGAACGACCAGATACAATACTGCTGTAGCTTGTTGTTACTATTGCCCTCGCTTGAATAGCCCAAATGTCAAGATGGCCGAGTTGGTCTAAGGCGCCAGTTTCAGGTACTGGTCCGAAAGGGCATGGGTTCAAATCCCATTCTTGACATAGGCAATAACAGTTTTTCGAAACAAATTATGGATATTGTGTGACATAAATTAGGGTCCTTTATCGAAATGTCTTTTTAGCATTATTAGTCCCTGTGAATAAGTTAATGTTTATTAGTCTTTCTACGCATTTTCGATATTGCAACCTATTACAATTTGTCAATTTTCATATTAACCAATCAAATTATTTGTGATCTTATTGGCCTCTTCCCAAGGCATCCATCTATATTCTCCTTCATTTTCCTTAAGTTGAAAAGTACTTAAGGGTTTGCAACACTAATATTTTCTCAAACTTGAAGCAATGCCAGTATTACTTGGCTGGCATCAAATGTTTAATTTAACTGTGAAAATCTTCTACCACCTACGCTCAATTAGCTACTCCTGCATGTAAGCAACGTGGCTATGCATGTAAACAACGTGGCTTGACCAGTGTACATCTCTTTGGATGCTGGCAAGAGATGTTGATGTTGGCTTCTTGATAGCAGATATATCCAGATAGCAGATGGCTTCCTCGATAGCTTCCTCTCTTCGCTTAAGGAGGGATTCAATTCCATAGTCTTCCTCGTATCATCTTTCATCTTTTTGTCTCTGGACTTGAATTCTGTCTTCTGAGTAGTATCGACTAGCGATTTAATTCCATAGAGTCTATAGTTGATGCCCAAATTGACGGTCAACAACAAACATTGGGGCACCTCCAAAATCATCGACGCTCAGCAGAAGACATTGGGGCACCTCCAAAATCAAGAGATGGAACGTTGAACTGCAACACCAAAAAAAAAGGTCAGCAAATTCTAGGTGATTGGAAAGGTGATGCAATGGAAATTCTTGTGCATTCCTCTCTTCCCTGAAAAAGGGATTCAATTCCACATAGTCTTCCTGGTTCTTTGTTGCCACAAGTTTTTGGGTGTCGACAGCTTCAACGAACTTGTCTCTTAGTCATTTGTGCTTCTTGCTTCGGCAACCCTCCCCAGTGACAAGAACCATAGTGATGTGGCAACTCTATAGAAGTCTCCATGGTTCGTTCTCCTGCAAAAATTTTCCTTCGTTCTGCTTTTTGTCAAGTTTTTTGGCTAGCGTTTCTTAGTCGAGGTTTCTTCACCATGCTTCAATCCTCGTGGTTTCCTAATTGGGGCTTGGCGGTCAGGGTTTCCCTGTTACCTTCGTGGCTCCCCTGTCCGTCGGCGGCCCCTTAATGGCAACACGACAACTGCTACCTATTAAATTTCTGAAAGTAACTCCATGTCTTCTCTGCTAAAGCATTCAAGCTCTGGACATTTGCGAGGAGCAAAGCCAGGAATTGAATAAAATTTCAGTAGGACGAAAACCAAGAATTGAATAAAAGTTCAACTATACATCAAGCCATTACATTTGATAGATTGGCAGGTTTATAAAAATAATAGCCTATAAATTCGAATTCGAGAGCGATAGATTACCTATGTAGCCAGAGTATAGCTTCATCACAGAAAAATCAAACCCTGAGGCATTGTAACGATTCACTGTGACCTGTGACCTGTGACCGTGCCGACGGAGTATAGCTTCATCACAGGAAAATCAAACCCTTAGGCATTGTAACGATTCACTGTCACCGTTCCTGTGGAAGTTCGTGAGGATATTTACCCTCCTTTGAGGATTCTTAGTATGGAAAATATGGTTATGGTGCATAACCAGAGGTGCATGCTCGAGCTGCTTAGTAAAAGTGTTTTCCATCCAATTTTCTCCATCCTCCATCTCGTTTGCTTGGGTGGCGACACGTGTAATACATGCAAATCCCGTAGTTCACAAATTAATACTTTGTTTCTTGAGGGTTTTATTATATGTGTTAGGGTTCGAACTTTTCAAATTCCCCGTGTTCATTCATGTGGTTATAACGCTTTTTCCTTTATACATGTGGTTATAAGGCTTGGCCAAGTGGCATTAGATCTGCTCTTAATTTTCATGGCAGAAATTTGATGGCTCTCTTTCTTTTTTAGTGTAATGAATTACAAAGGAATGCTAATGGTTCTGGGGTGGCTATGTCTGTTTGTTTCGCTTGGTTTTCTTTTTTTCTCCGTTTAAAAGTATTTGTGTAGATGTTAACTCGACGAAAATGATTTCAATGAACATGGAATCTTTATTTCAATGTTATGAAGATAACACAGTTGGAGGCTCTGCTACAAGGCATGGTGAACATTTATGGGAACGAAGGATATGTAAAGCACCGAAAAACTTTGAGTAAGACTATGATTCCCAAGTGTTGGAGAAGTCCCATTTACAGATTCCTTGAGGTTGCAAACGATTTTGTCCACTAGAACTGGAATCGCATTTGGATCATCTTACTTTGGATAGCCTTGAATGTTTTTCTGTTCACATGGAATTTCGGGAACTAGACCAAGAACCTTATTACTTGGGACCAGTATCAGTATACCATCCATGAGTTCAAATTAGCATAGAATTTGACTGCTGCCATGCCATTGTTGGCAATTGCAATACTGCTGATTTGTTTGTGTTCACCAAGTGAAAAGCATAACTCATCTATTTGAGACAAAATTGTAGAAGTCCTCACTGCATCCTTCCCATTTGGAATCCCATTGGTGCAGATGCCCTCGCCCATATTCTCTTTGTTATTTCCTACGCCACCTGCAAGAGTGAAGGATGGGAATAACTAAGTCATAATGTGACTCCCTAAAGGAACAATACATAAAACCATGTTGCTGCTAATTCTACATATAAAACAAATCTACAGTAAATGAAAAAAATGTAAAGCTCAAAACATCAATCTCATCCTTACTACCCAAACCAAACCGAAATTAGTGAACTTCTGAGAGATATATTGAAACTCGTTTTTTCTATCCTTATTTGAAAGTGACTGGACTGTTATATTGGATTCGATCTGAGGCAAGTGTGATTTCTAAAGGGACTGTTACAATTCAGGATATGTACAGAGTGTTGGAATTCAATTGGAACATGGAGAGTAAGCAAATAGGAGGAAGAGAAAATAGTAGATTGATTCATCTATCTATTTTGATCAAGGTGTATTGATATGTATGTGATCTCTCTTTGCATTAGTTTATAATTCTATCAATATAATGGCTTAGTTTATAATTTTGTTAATGGTGTTTCTGTTCCTACACAATCACGCTCTTGGGCAAGTTTCTGTTGCGCACAATCACGCTCTTCGGCACGGCAGGGACTAGTTGCTTCGCAATCGATCTTGTTAGTCCCTGCCACAGCAAGACGGGACTATAGTAACCTACATGTAAGCTATGTAACCTAAGTTTTCAAAGAACTCAAATCTTATCAACCAATGAAATTTATGCTTAATTTTCTAGAACCAATGAAATTATTTTTCGTCTTATTAGCCTCTTACCGAGGCAAGAGGAAAAAAAGCATGGATAGTGTGTTATATATTTGATTATATTTAAGGGCGTAGTCTACTTATGCTACGAATTGGCTTTGTCGGCTACCATTTTTCTTATGGTCTCCGGCAGCATGTTGACTGTCCTTGTCTCTCGGTCTCTCCGCTTCATCAATGCATGCCACCTCCACGAGTCGCCATTTTCAAAACCGGATTTCAAACTCGGGCAGCCTGGCGGAAAATTTCAAAAATCAAATGAAATGCTAGTGTGAGGGACCTGATGAAGGGGCGGTGATCTCTGGAAAGATGCAGTGGCTGCGCCTATTCCACCGAGGGAAAAATCCCCAAGCCCAAAGTCACAGCCCCCAGATGATACCCGTCTTTATTCTGTAACGAATAGCCAGAGTAGCACTCGGCATGGCTGGAAATTTCCCTTTGCCTTCCCAGTTCCAAGCACAGACAGAAATACCGCAGGAGTCCTCTTCTTTGGCAACTGGACTTATTTTTTCTTTCCGAAATAAATGCCTCTTAACACCTCTCCTGCACTACTCTGCTCAACAATCCCCACTGTAAAGGAAAGTATTTCATCGACGTAATGGCCATTCTCCTCTCAATTAAGTTTGACACCGTAGGAGATAGAAGTTTGACACTCAACCAATTAATGTCATTGAAGTATAAACTCTGTTGTATTGTTCTAGTGTCACTCATTTTGGCTTAGAGTTTGCATTTTCTGGTAGAGATTTCCTTTTAATTTTTGTTTTGTTGAAACTTTGTGATGTGTATACAAGAGTTTAATGGTTAACATCGCTGTAAATCTCACAGTATTTTTTCACAGTTTGTTGTAGCGATTTCTTTTTAATTTTTGTTTTGTTGAAACTTTGTGATGTGTGTACAAGAGTTTAATGGCTAACATTGCTGTAAATCTCACAGTATTTTTTCACAGTATTATTACTATTTTTTTTGAAAGCTGTGTGTTTTTATTCCTGAATTTTGTTCTAATCTATTGGACTTTTTTTTTTTTAATAGAAAACCAATTTCAGATTTTAATGGAAACAATTTCAAATCACCCATCAAAATCTTGTTATGTTTTTTTAATAAAAAAACAATTTCACATCACCCATCATAAAATTAAAATAACTGATGAACTGAAATTTAATTTCAAAGCGGGTTAAGAACGGTGAATGTAAATAACAATAGGTTTCAGAAGGCATCGACTGCAAAGAAAATTGAGATTATATATGAAGGATGATTGTTTATTGTTTGGTGGTTTACATTATAGATGAATTCAATTTGGTTTTTATGAATGTATTTTTTTATTTTGAAGATTTAAATATTTATTTTTAAATTTTTTTTTTTTTAAACTATTTTGAAAATTTATAATTATGCAACTGACTTTGCTATTTTTTTAATTTCTCAATTTACATGACAATACAAAACTTGCAAAACAAAATTCTATATATATATATATATAGACAAATAAAAAGAAGAAATATAAGACAAGAAAACATATATTGATATGAAGTTATGAAAAAGAATTAGACAATTTTTGGAAAATAAAAATAAATAACTTCATTTTCTTTATTTTTAACAAATTATTAAATCATCAAATCAAGGCTTTATATCTTATGATATTTATGTAAACCAACTATTTATATATATGGATATTCAAATTAATTTTTTAATTAATATTTATTTTAATAAAGAAATTGTTTAATTTAATTATCAAAATTCAGTAGCTTTTATTTTTTTTATTTTTTATGTTTATATATATATATATGTATAATAAGGAAAACAAAATCAAATTAAAAAACTAACTTATGTTTATCAATTATTTTTAAATACCAATTATATTTAAAATATTATTATAAAAGTATGAAATTAAATGTGAAAATAGCTTAGATAAAGGTGTTTAAATATTGAAATGGGAGTTAGAAATATTGGAATGAGAGTGGTTGATTCGGGTTGGTGGGTATTTATAATATTGTGACCTCCAATGTTGTGCTACATAATGTGATGGTTGTTCGCTAAATTTGTTATATGATTTTAAGAAATCTCAGTATTTTAAAAGAAGATTTAACATGTAAATAAAATTTGTGATAGTACACTATATAAATCAACTCATTAGAAACATTTTTGTGTTTGTAATAATCATTGGTTCTATGTGGAATAACATATTTTATGTAGTTATAATTTAATTTTTAAGAAAATAGATTTATATAGATAGCAAACATTTTTAAGCACAAAGTATAGGTCATGGGCAATAGACTTGCTCAATAAAGGGAATCAAGCCTTAGGACCTAATGTAAGCTTCGAATCAAGCCTTAGGACCTACTGTAAGCTTCCCTGACTTGATTTGATATTTAGAGAGTATCATATCCTTTTTAGTTATGATATGGGCATCATTAGAAGTTTCAAGATCTAGGTATCAGTCTCATTGTCTTAACCATGGTTGGGGTTGGAAACTCAAGGCTCAATCCATTAAGGTAAATTATTAGGTTAAAGGGACATGAATGAGGATTTGAACCACAACATTGGACCTTTCTATGTCTTGAACTATCATGCATGCCATATTAACTGTATCATTGGCCTATGATTGTGAATGTCAATGCAAGTGGGTGGTTTTGAGTAGCAAGGATGTGTCTCTGGATAATGAAAATGATTTACAGAAGAAGGACATGCATTGGGTCCTAAATAAATCTTCAAGGCATATAGAGCATGGTCTTATTTATATGCGTAAAAGATTTCTTAGAGTTGTACATGCTCCAAAGGTTGCTTTTGGGCCTAAGACATGACCTTCTTTCTTATATCATTTCCAATGTTTTGATAAATATACCTATTTCTCAAAACCATTTATTGGCATCAACATCCTTAATCATAGGCCAATAATTTCTTCAGGATGCCATGTGTGGTTGTTTTAGGTTTTCTTCTTGGCCCAAAATGGATAGAGACTTTTCTTAAACCTTAAGGTTCATTTTTTCCCGTGACCATGTCTAGGGCCCTAAGACACATGTTTGAGGTAAATTTCTTCACCCCAAATGAATTAACTCTTTAGAGCCTAAGGCTAGGGTTTTCTCCCACAACCATGTTCAAGGCATCATCACTGAAATCTACTACTAACAAACATCCTGTAAACCCCATATCCCTTCTTTAAGGCCAAATCCCATAGAAAGGTACTATGTGGTTTATCAAGTCCTTGTTCATACCCCTTCACCCTTAGAAGATATTTTTAGGGTTAGGCCTAAATTTTCTGCCCCAAACATGGTCAACACTACTATGGATACTTAATACATTTCCTAATGCCCTAAGGGATGGTGTTCTTTACTACATCATTTCTAGGGCTTTAAGATAGGTACCTACTACTCAAAAACACCTAATGGCACTGAGACCCCTAATCATAGGCCATTGACACCTTTAGGAGGCCACATGTTGTTTTTTTGGGCATCTTTATTGGCCCTAGATGGATAAAAGATTCATTTACAGTTTAACATTAATGTATCCTAACCATGTTTGGTGCCTTGGGACTTGGGTTTGAGATGTCATTATTGATTCCAAATGCTTAAAATATTTATTTAGGGCCTAAAGCTAATATTTCCTTCCCCAACTATGTTCAAACCATCATGACCCAAATCTAGTGTTAAAAAAATTCCAATAATGCCCATATGTCCTTTTATATTCTAAAGATCCAATATAAATGTACTAGGTGGTAGTTTAAGTCCTTATTCATGTCATCCCAACCTTAGAAGCTACCTTTAGGATGCCTTAATGATTTTTATAGGACCTAATACATGGCATTCTCTCTTATATCACTTCTAGGTTAATAGGACATGTACTCACTTCTTAAAAACAACTAATTCCATTCGAATCCTCGAGCATAGGCCAAGGACATCTGCAGGAGGCCATGTGTGATTGTTTAAGGCATTCTTCTTGACCCTAGATGGATAAAAACTTCTTTTACATCCTAAGATTCATGTTTCTCCCTTGGTCATGTTCAAGGCCTCAAGACCCATTGTTCACATGATGAATAGAAATTTTCTTTAGGGCATAAGACTAAGGTTTCCTCCCTAACCATGTTCAAGACATCATGACCCAAATCCTTGAAAGAAATCATCACCACATGTTATTTAATCATAATGCAACTTGATCCACTAGAGATAAAAATGGAGTAACCCAACCTTGATCGTATAATGAAACATATTTATCTATGTGAACTCTACCTATCAACAAGTTATGTTATGTTATGTTATGGTCATTGTTTCCAAAATTTGCATTGCACATGTAATGAACATGGCTAACTCCACATTTACTCAACAAATTTAGATATTGCAGTGCACAACATTGATGTGAAGTTTCGATACGTTGTTGACCATGGACCCTAAAGGTTGTTTGAATAGATACCATGAACCATGAGGTCATGAAGATGTCTCTTACCTCAAAACAACTCATTAAAACCTGTTATTTAATCAAAATACATTCTAATCCACTAGATATTACACTTAAGCAACACAATCTTCTCATAAAGTAAAACAAAGTTTTCTTTCTAAACTCTATCATATAGCTTCATGTATACGATAGATTTTGAAGAGAAGAAATGAATATGAAGCATAGGTTGAGACTCTAAATGTGATTAGGCATTCCAACATCCTAAAGCTCATGTTTTGCATCTCAAGTGCAGAATTGGATTTAAAGTTATTGGCATTTGAATATATAGAAATGGTGGCATTGATTTCTTTCATGTGGGATCAAAATCAACTCAAGCACTAGGGTGTTTAATTAGGCATAAGATCGTAGTTGTTGTGGTTAGTAGATTGTATCATTTTTATAATTATTGCAGGAAATGCAAGTGCATTTATGAAATTCAACTTCTATATATGTACTTGCACTTATATAGAAGTGCACACATATGGAATATGACTTTTGTGTATGTGTAGTTTCTGTATATGCACATATATAGAAGTCAACTTTCATATTTTCACTTGCATTTCTACATATGTGTGACTTATGTATATGTAAACTTCCATGTCTGTGTGCATATATATATGCTACACATTTATAGAAACCATCTTCTATATATGTACAAATTTTGTATATGTACATAGATATGGAAACATGCATATATAATGGAAGATGACTTCCCAATATTTTTGAATTTCATATATGTACACTTCCATATCTATGTGCATATATAGAATTGTACATTTATAGAAGTGATCTTCCACATATGCACAAATTTTAATGATATGCATATAGATATGGATGCATACATATATGAGTCTCACATATTTGGAAATATGGAAGTGTATATGTTAAATTCACCTTCTATATTTTCTGCATCCTCTAATTCAAATTTTCTATTCCATATACACTTATATGTGCATTGAGAAAATTGATATAAAAATTTAAAATTTCCTAGTCCAATTCAATTGAATTCCATTTCAGATTCAACATATATGTTCAACATTAGTAAATATACCCAACATTTTCTAACTCAAATTTTCTATTCTATATATACTCATACATGCATTGAGAAAATTGATATCAAAAATTGGAATTTCATAATTCAATTCAATTGAATTCCATTATTGGAATAGGTATAGGAAGCCAAACCTACCATCCAATTCTTATCTTTATCAATTTAGACAACCATATTTAAGGAAATTGACATGACCAAATGCATCTATTGGGGTTTTCATGTCCTAAGTAAAGAGCTCAATATTTTATTTGAGAAATAAGGTAACAAAATAATAATGTCAAGAAGATTAGTCATGCTATACCATTGTCATCATATATTGCAAGATTATGCCCTTGCAACCTTGGTACTTTTGCATGATTAGCCATCAAGAAGATTTGAATGGTTTCCCAAATTTATACCATAGTCATGATATATTGTAAGATGATGCCCTTGCAACCTTGGTACTTCAAGGAGAAACAATCTTTTTCAACTATACACATAAATAGAAAATCCACAAAAGCCCCAAAAATGGCTTCTATCCTCAACCCCTCCTGGCAAGAACCAAACCTCAACAACCCAACTAATCTACACCTCATGGGTTTATGAGTTGTTATATATGTGTGTGTGTAAAGAATCTAATATTTTGTTTTCACTTCCTAAAATAATCCTACTAAGATAATTTACCTAGAAATTCTCCAAAGAAGGTTAATGAAACAATTGGTGTTGTCTAATTCCTTTTCATAACTTCACATCAGTTTATTCCTTCTAGTTAGGAGATGGAATGTCCTCTCTTATAATTCTTTTTATTTGTCCATTCTTTTTACTCCTGAATTACATGAATAGTGAAATTTCCTCTTTTATTTTATTTTTTATTTATCCATTTTTTTACCAAGAATGTTTTTTTTGGTCTCTCTTTAAATTATTATATTATTTATATAGAAATAATATAGAAATAATCTAACATTTTGTTTTCAATTAAATTATTGGAAGTTACATTCTATGTAAATTAAGAAAAGAAAAAAAAAACAGCAAGTTTGACAATTATCTCTTCTTAAAAATAACAAAAGAGAATAAATATTTAAATCTTCAAAATAAAAGAAATAAATTTATAAATTTGAAATTGAATTAATTTATGGTATACACCATCAAACTCTGAACCAACATCATTAGTATACAATCTCGATTTTCCTTACCAAAAATAACATTTTTTTTCAATTGGAGAAATTAAATGTAATGTTACACTCAGAATCCCAGTCCCTATCAATTCTACCATGTCAAATTGAAACATTCAATTAACTCAAAATTATGTTATACCATGTAATAAATTACTCTGAAATTTTTGCACATGAACAAGTTTGGTTTCTTTCAAATCTATAGAAAACACTTCCCAAATAAATACTTTAAATCAACCTTATTTATGTGTGAGTCATTTTGTAAATAATTGAACTTCAACAATTATAAATTCAATTTACAGTGTATAATTATTTGTGTGAAATATTTCATTGATCTTGCTTATTCTAATATCTCAATGTAAGGAATACAAAATATTCCACTTAGTTTGGTCATTTTTTCTAATAGTTTTGTTGTGATTCTTCTTTAAAATTTAAACGATTATTAAAAATTAATTATGGTAAATTGTTTACACTCTTAAATCCAATATGCTATTGTATATGCATATGGATCTAGTGGCAATTAAAACAATCTATTACTATTGACAGTCAATCTGTAATTAGAATTTTCAAAACCACAGTAAATTTCTGTGCTTGGAATTTTCAAAACCAAAGGGGATGCATAGTGTTCATTGTATTGTTATTGTTGCAGTGGATCACTCTCAGTTCTGAAAGCTATTGTTATTCACATTAACAGTTCTTAACAAGCTTTGAAATTAAATTGTGGTTCACCACTTATTTGAATCTTACGACTAGAGATTTGAAATATTGAAATTGTTTTCCAGGAGAAAACAAGATTTTCCAATAGACTACAACAAAGTCTAGGAGTAAATAAGTAGATCTTTTATGTATGTTTTTTTTTTTAAATGTAGTTGAGAATTTAAGCCTTCATCTCTTTGTGAGATTTACAACCATATTAATACAATCATAACCACTAAATTCTTACAAACCCATCACAATGATTCAGCAAAGCAAAAACTACACAGAAATTTCATTTCGCCCAGAAAATGCAAACAGAAAACAGTAAGGGAAAATGAGTAACACTAAAATAATGCAACAAATTTTATACACATCCCTTTCCAAGGTTTGAAAACACTCCAATGACATTAATTGGGAGGAGAATGGGACAAATTATGAGTTACAAAGCACAAAGAGATTTAAGATCTCTTGGATCCGATCTTGGCAGTTAGTCTCCCAGCCCTTAGCCTCCATTTTCACTATAACAACAACTTTATTTTCTACTATCCATCATCCATGTCGCTCCTCCTTCTAGCCCATTTTCTTGTAGAGACCTTAGAGGAGATTAGGATTGGGGCTAAGTGGTTTTATGACCAGATCATTTTCAAATCAAACGGGTTTTGCATATGCCTAGGTTTGCTTGTCTAAATTCTCTGCTGCCATAAAAAGCTCACTGGGCCTACAAGTGTATAACTAAAGCAAGATTTCTTTAAAGAGAAACTTCTTTCTTCTGTATTGTTGGTCATTTCCCTTCTTTTTCTTTTTCTGGATTTGATTTTGCAGGTATCCTAAACAAATTTTATCGTTCATTCCTTCATTTCATCCATGTCTCTCTCTGCCGCTATGCTTTAAGCCAGAGATGAAAACCTATATTCGGATGGACATACAACTGTCTTCTCATTTCAATCAATGTCGACTTCTATGAGAAACAGGAGATGTGGATAGTGCTCCGTTGCTCACCTGAAAGATGGAATTCACTGCAACAATGCTCCAGTTAATATTGTTCTGCAAAATCAGACTGATTGTGGGCACTACAGGTCCAAATCCTCTAGACAAGACAATTTTGGCATTGAAGTAAGCACCGAAAGGCTTGACTGAGGTGACCAGCATGATGTTCCTCGCCTTAATTGCTTTTATGAAAGCATTTCCGATCGCAGTGTCAATAGGTGTGGCAACAGTCGTGTAGGGCACCACAGCGCTGAGCTTTGTGCCGCCTTGGCCTACGCTGTCAAACTTCAATCTGCCGGTGTCGATGGAGACACTTTTTCCATCGATCTTGATGGCCATTACATTGATGAAATACTGGTTTTTATAATGGGAATTTTTTTTAGCAGAGAGGTAAAGGAGAGGCATCTATTTCAGGAAGGAAAAAATAAGGCATGTTGCCAAAGAAGAGGACTCTTGCAGTATTGCTACCCGTGCTCGGAAGGCAAAGAGTAAATTTGCGGGTTAGAGGCAGAGGCACCGAATCGCTGAGTAGGCAGAGCCAAGCGAGCCCTACTCAATCAATCCAGCCAGCCATGCCGACTGCTACTCTGGTTAATAATCACAGAACAAAGTCGGACATGGGTTTTTGCCCTCGGCGGAATGGGGAATTTGATTTTTAAAATTTCCCGCGGGATTGCCGGAGTTTGAAACCCTGCTACCAAACATGCATTGATGAAGCGGAGAGACCAAGAGAAGAGGAAGTAGCTACACGGCGATGGAGACGCTGCCAGCAAAAACGGAGATGGCGCGGGAAATGAGTGAACGTGCTGCCGGAGAACCTAAGAAAAACTGTAGCCGGAAAGCCAATTCGTAGCATAAGTAGACTACGCCATATTTAAGTGCCCCCCCTAACTAATGCTGGTATTACTTCACGGCATTAAATGTTATGTGGTTTATTTGCATGCATATATTTCATATCATGTATATTTCATATATGAGTCACCCAAACCCATATTAAATGTTATGTGGTTTATTTGCATGCATATATTTCATATCATGTATATTTCATATATGAGTCACCCAAACCCATAAGTTGTCGTGTCAAACCCAAACGTTGCGGTGTCACGGGTTGTGAGCATGTTAGCCATATGTGCAGTTTTCCCATAACTGCCAACCATATGTGCAGGTTTCCCACCATCTGTCAATCCCATGTTGTTTATACCCTGTTCAAAGAGCGAGTCTCTATTCAAAGATCCCATGTTGTTTATCCCCTGTTCAAAGAGCGAGTCTCTATTCAAAGAGCTATGCTGCAACTCTCTCTTGAATCCCTAAATTTGTTGAAGACAGATAGCGAGAGTTCAAAGAGCTACGCTGCAACTCTCTCTTGAATCCCTAAATTTGTTGAACAAGACAGACAACGAGAAGGAGGAAACAGACAGCGAGAACCAGAAAACATGGCTGCACTGGAAATTCAACAACTCTCTCTTGAATCCCTAAATTTGTTGAACAAGACAGACAACGAGAAGGAGGAAACAGACAGCGAGAACCAGAAAACATGGCTGCACTGGAAATTCAATATACATGTGCATACCTTATGGATGAAGGTCGCTTCTGTAGATGATGTGAGACAACCAGCTTTCTTCTCGCTTTGCTCGACCCTCCTCTTTCTCACGGCTTCGCCTCCACAGAAAGTCGATCGGTCCGTCCTTAGTTAGCAGTCTTAACACCCTGAATATTATCAGGCTTTGTTCTGATCTTATGCTTCAGGATGATCAGCGCTTTCCAATCCTGTCTACAACCATCCGATTCTAAGCCATTCGCATTTGCTACCTTTATTTTTTTAGTCTCCGCTGGTGGGGGGAATACCTTTGCTTGCTTGGCGGGCGTACCAAGGTGGGGGAATACCTTGGATGTGTCGCTATGCCTTTGTTTGCGCTTTGCTGCTGGTTCATGTGAGGTAGCAGCACCAAAAGCAGAAGGATCGATACCCAGCTCCTTCCGGCCTTCATGATCGAGCTTATGAATTTGAGGTATCCTAGCACGTTAGCGCTTTAACTTTCAAATATAATTTGAGTGCTGCACCACCCAAATCGATTGCTGTGACGACATGACCGGCGTTTCTCAGAAGCTCTGAGACCTTATACCAACACCAAGCTCCATGACATGCTTTGTGAACCAGAATAAAGTGAGAGATCCCTTCTTTTCTCCTCTCTCCCGATTTGGCCACCATTGTGTCGATCCTAATTTCAAGATCCCACCACCACCTAGGCCTGAGCTTAGTGATAACATTGGATTGCATCTCACAAATCAGCAAAACACAAATTTCTATGTCCTATACTTTTCCAGGCCATTTACAATAACGCTAGCCATTGCAGCCCTATTTATCATGCAAGTGGGTTTCGAACAATAATCTTGGATACACGCGTGGGCTACATGCAAGCCCCACATGCAATCTTGGCATTCCCACCGGCAAGTTTTATTTCATATATTTAATTTAACTTATATTTATTTTTTTATATTTCTTCTATATCAACGAGCATGCAAATTTAAAGAAAGAACGCAAGAGAACTCAAAGAAATAAAAATCAATTGCTTGAGTTGATCTCGTCTTGCTCCGCGACCCTCGGAATATTTGTCACCGCTTCCTACATACCTTTAATCAGGCATTGTGTAGTATCTTGATCACCTGCAACTTATAAGTTCTCGCCAGTGAAGCATTCGTGCTTGGAGTACAGTTCGGTGAGTTGTGACAAATCTCTAAAATATATATCAAATTGTCTGCTTGCAGAGGATGGCAGCAGTAATGATGGGACTTTGATGACTTGTTGCATTACACATGAACTCTGGAATATTTGTTGTTGATTGATGATATAATGGTGACTTGTTTCATCTATTCCAATCAGAAAAGAAACAACAATTTGGTGGATAATGGCAATTTCAACCTCAACATGAGCACCAATTATTTCTGTGTGTCACAGATGAAATACTGAATATCCCTACCATTTCGAGAGATAGAAGCGAGAGAGCTAGAAGCGGGAGAGCTTTTTGTTTACGCATAAGCAGTAGAACAAGGTCCAACATCAGTCGTTTCAACAAGTGGTTATATTTGTTTTGTTTACTCTTTGTTCTTATTGTAGAGGCCATGCTTGATGAAGCTTAGCCAGGTTAACTTTAAGCTATGCTTTGTTTACATTTTTTTGTACTAAGGCAGGGACTTGCTGCCTAGCAACCCTCTTTGTTTATTTTGTAAACATACATGGATCTTGTGTCACATAAATTAGTTTTTCAAATAGAAAAGTGTTATGGAAACTAATAAGATACTGCTTACTCAATCAAAACTTGTCACATTTACTTTATAAATGACACATAAAATCAATTGGTATTGGTTATTATGGTTATGATTATTTAAGAGCATATAGATGATGCCTCACATAACATAAATGATAGAATGCCTCATCATAAATTGCATGATTTTGTTTGATATGATTTTCTTTTTAAAAACTTTATGTATAATTTGTTATTTATTTTTATCATAAATTACACAAATTTGTTTATATATATTTTTATGTGCATATGAATGTTATCTAAAACATTAGTTTTTCTTAAATAGATTATTATTGAATTTGTTAAATATTTGCACATATGCATTGTGTATGATATTCTAATTCTATTATCATGAAAATTTAAAATTTAAATTAAGTTTATAAAATTGTTTTACACATTAAAATTACAGTTAATTGTACAATATTATTTAATTATTTATTGATAATAAAAAAATAATGTTATATATTATACCATTTATTATTATTTATTATTAATTAATTAAATTATTTATTATTATTTATTATTAATTAATTAAATTATTATGCATAAATAAAACATATAAAATATTTTGTAGATAGAAAAATATATACAAAAATTCATAAAAAAACAAATAAAACTTTAATGACAAATATCCATTCTCAATCTAGTCTAACATCCACTTGGAGTGAAATTCCTTTGATTCCATTGTAGCCTTTTAACCCTTCATTATTAAAGAACTTTAATGACAAATATCCATTCTCAATCTAGTCTAACATCCACTTGGAGTGAAATTCCTTTGATTCCATTGTAGCCTTTTAGCCCTTCATTATTGAAGTGAAATTTGAAGAGATTTACCAGAAAACCTAGCTACTATAGATATTAGAAGGATTGTTCATAACCAATTTAGATAATTTTAACAATTGGTTTACCAAATTTCAAGAGGGTTTTTGAAACTTTTTTTTTGAGTGAAAACAAATTTGATCTCTCTGGACACTTGGTAAATTTGAAGTTAAGATAGATCTAGATCAATTATATATATATATATATATATATACCATTGGAAAAAATGCCTAAAATATAAATTGACTCTTTCACTCCATTTTATTTATAATTATAATTTTTTTTAATTGTATTTTTAACCAAGTGAAATGTTTAGATAACATAACATAAAAATAGCATAATAAAATATTACATCTCTTTCATAATGACTTAAAAAATACTTGAACATGTATATAATATTTTATAATATATATTAAAAAATCTTTCACAATTAAATATATAATATTTTTCTCACCATATTAAAAAATCCACCCAAAATTCAATCTAGAAATATAGAAAAGTTATAAGAAAAAAGAAAATGTTATTATTTGTATTTATCAATATAATATTTCAAATTTATATAGTTTTCAATAATAATAATAATAAAATAATTTTAAATGCATTAATTATAATTTCAAATTTATATGATTTCTTAATAATTATATAAAAAGTCTAGTCGAAATTGAAACTAGGAAAATTTACATTCGATTACATATAGATATCCGATTTCAGAGAGAGTTCCATTCAAACAAAATTCCCCTACTATTGCCAGTTAACGTAAAGATGTTTATTGAGCTTCTCATCAAGAGTGAATAGGTATGGTGTGGAACACTCTTTGATTCAAATCTGATCCCCTATATATATAGTTTCTAATTAATAGGGAATAGTTATAGTGTTAAAACACTCTTTGATTCAAATCCGATCCCATTTAAATATATATAGTTTCTAATTAATAGTGAATAGGTATATAGTGTTAAAACACTATTTGATTCAAATCCGATCTCATATGTATAATTTTCTTACTATAGTATTTGTAATATTTTAATAATAATTTCATTGATCATTTTAATAATTATATTAAATTGTATAATTATCATAGTCATATAACTTAAATGACAAGTAAATATTGATATGCATCATTTCATCATAAACATCAAAATATTTGTATAATGTTGTTGTTTTTAGAAGAACTGTAGAATGAGTGTGAAATATGAGACGTTTTCAACGGACACTCCACTCATCATCAAGGGAAAATAAAGCTTTTGAATATATGAAAAGAGAGTCATATTAGGTTAAATAGGATAATGGATAAAATGGAAGACCATAAAAATCGCGCTGGGGGGAGGGGGGAGTTAAACATTGATATGCACCAATCCATCATAAACATCAAAATATTTATAGAAAGTTGTTGCTTCTAGAAAATGTGGAATAAGTGTGAAATGTGGGATGTTTTCATTGGACGCTGCACTCATCATCAGCGGTAAATGGAGCTTTTGGATGTCTGAAAAGAGAGCCATCTCATGTTAAATAGGATCAAGAAATAATGCTAGAAATGAAAGACAATAAAAGGCGGGGTGGGGGTGCAGTTGGTGGAGGGAGGGTTTACCTAGAGGAGAGAAAAGGATCTCGAGGGAAAAAAGTATTAGAAAATGAATAATTAATAATATTGTGAGAAATACTAGAAAGATTGACGAGAAGGAAAATAGTCAACTATTTTAAAAATTTGTATTACAAAATAAAAAATTTATTTTATTATATTAGAGAATACAGTTAAATTTTTAATTAGTTTTAATATTAAGAATAATGTTATAACTATAGTGATTATATTTCTATTAAAAAAATTATTAAAGTTTAATTAATTTTTTATACTTAAAATAAATGAAATCAGGTTGTTAAGTAACTTTTGTTAGTTTTGATCCTGGATCTAGGTGACCCCTTGATCACTGAGCTATGTCAAATCTGACATGACAGCAATCACTCCTTAAATGAATTAGGCCTCTAATTGATGGTCATGCATCGTCGATCTTCTCCAGGTGTAGGACACTCGAGTTAATAACGACTGTCTAGATCAGTCCTCCCACATCCTCCTTGGGATCGACATTACAATTGCTCTAATGCACTAGTTAATCAACATGTCTCGTGGTTTCCATATTCATTCCTACGTGAAAAATATTAAAGTTGACAAACACGGTAACTCCATCGCTCATCCTACAATAGTTTCTAGAGGTCACTACACCAGGTTCGTCAACTCTCGGTTTGCTGCCATGGCCAAAGAAAGGGGCAGAGCAAGATAGGGAGGGAGAGTCCATGGGCACCTGTAAAAGCCCCGGGTTAAATTTTCATGTAATAAATTTGATGAAGGAAAAATAAGACCAAGGTCATGGGACATGTATTCCAATTTGAATGTTGGGGAAAACATCCTAGTGTGGGTTTTCATTCGCTTTATTATGGCTATGGAAATTGGCAAAGACAATGGAAAAGGCTTTGGAAAGGAAAAAGAGTATGAAATTAGGAGAAAAGGAAGGTTAAAAGTCGTCGGTTACATGTGGGGAGGAAAATAATGGAAAATTGAAGAAATTAGAGGTCTCAATAATAAAAAAACCTTAGAGCATCAGTTGGTACCCTTTTTCCAGTTTAGTTTTAGAATTAGTATTAGAGAGGAGAAGAGAACCAAGAGGAGAAAGAAAGAAAGCAAGCAAAGGAAGGACAAGCAAGGAAAATTTGGATCAAGCAGCTTCAGCGGGAATACTTGCAGATAACAGGTTGCATGTATGATTTCCTAGTTGGTTTTAACATGCATGGTACGTGCATGTTGGTATTTGGTTCTTTTGTTTTCATTGGCATGCGTTTTGTCAGGTTGGACAGTGTATTTTAACCTATCCTTGCCATTTTCGGATAGCCATGGTGTGATGGGGTTGTTCTTAATTTGAGTTTTGGATTGCCGGAAGATTTTGGATCCGAGTGAGGTGGTCTCGAGAAAATTCCCAAAGGCCTGGGAATCCCTTGACTGGTAATGGAAGGATACACAGTAAAGCCTAAGGGTGGAGAGAGAAAAATTCCTCAAAATATTGGAGAAGAAATTATGAGGCATCCAAGCTCGGTTCAGTTTTGTGACCTCGACATCGGTTTAGGTGAGATCACAGTATGGTGAGGATGGAGGTGGTTTAACCTTTGGATTGTATTAGTTGTTTATGGATTGGTTTATCCCATGATATCCCACATTCATGTTTAGAATATGGCACGAGGGTGATTGGATGCAAGAAATATTTGGTTCAACCAATCTTTAATTGGGTGGTACAAGGAAATCTCAAACCTGGTTTCCTTTTTCCTATGTTTAATAAGAGCTAAGTTTATCTTTATTTTGATGAGTAAATGTACTTGTTGTTATGTGGCTTTAATGGTTGTTCCATCATTGTTATTTATATGGTTATATGTTGGTTATAAGCATGGTTTTATGATAAATCTAAGTTATGGCTCTTATCATGTTTGGTTAATAAATGATGGGTTAATGAATGTGTGACCTAATTGGTATTATGGCATCCAATGTGAGAATGTATTAGTCGTTCTTGGTAAACCTCAGACAGGTTTCATATATCTATGTTTAGATTTGCATTCATGACTTGTAGATTTCATGTTCATCATGTGTTTTATGGAATGTCTGTCATGGTTAGGTTGGTTAGGTCAAGCCCTTGATCAAGTTTTGTGTTAGAGGATTTTCCTTGGTCTCATTTATTGTCTTGGAAATTCTCATCAAGTTCTAGGAATTGGTTTGGAGACTAGCCCTGAAAAAGTGTCTTAAGTCTCACAGTCTCTCGCACAAAATTCACTGAAAAAGATTGCAGTCTCTCCCTTGCAGGCATTATGGGAGCGACTATAGGTTTTCTTTCACATGGATTCCTTGTCATTGGAGAAATTAGGGGTTTAATTCATTGAAATTATAGGTTAAATAACGGTTTGGACACCTGGAGTGGTCGATTATCTTTTGGGGATCCTATAACACCTGAGGGAGGTATGTAAGGTCTTGTTTTTCCGACTTCATTTCCTTAAGGTTATCTAGGAGGTTGAGTCATTTCATAGTAGCCCTCAGCACATGTTTACCCTAGGTAAGCTAGTGGAAGTGGGTAGATGTGGGAGGAGGCACATTACAGGGTGGTATCAGAGCATGGTTCATCACTTGGACCAGATGGGATGAATGCATGTTGTTATGCATGCATTTTCATGGCTAATGTTGGCATTCATGAGGTTATGGTCTGAAGGATATGTCATTATGATGTTATTGGTATGTTATGATGATGATCTGTTGGCTAAGATAGAGCAGGAGATGTAGATCATCAAAGCGAGGTTGCAACACTGGACCTCTGGGTAAGAGCATATCATCATATATGTTTGTATGATGGGTATGCAGGTATGTTGGTTAATGGTTATTATAATAATTAGGGTTTTGTACATGTTTGTCAATCTATGGTTGTTGTGGTTACATGTATGATAGATGTTATTTAATCAGTGTGAACATAAGTAACTTTGTCGGTTATTCATGAAGGATAGTAACTTTTTGTTATACGCATTGTAGTCATATGCATGATGGTTATGTTCATTTCACTCATGATATTGATGTTATATGTATCATGTTAATTTGGAATGGCATATATGGATGTTTATGGTTATGAAATTTAGGTACGAGTCGATATGCTTGTGATATTGTGTCATAATAATCTAGACTGACTATGGATATGTAATTGTTATGCATGAATGACAATTGTTTATGAGTTTATGATGTGAAAATGTTAGCTAGTTACTATTATGGATATCATGAACTTAATTATGTTTGGGTTGATATGTTGTGAAGTTATATCACGCTAATCTAGATTGATTGTGCAGAAAATATATCCTCCCCTGAGATACATTGAGGTATGATTTTGATTATGTCGTCTATTTGGTGTTTTAGTGTTTGATTATGTCGCCTAATTGTTATGAGTTTGCTTATGTTATCTACTTGTTGCTTAAATGTTTGATTATGTCATCTATTTGGTGTTTGAGCGTTTGGTGTCTATTATGTCGTCTATATGTTGTTTGAATGTTTGACTAGTTGCATGATATGAGTTTGTATCTATAATATTGCACGAAAGAATAATCTTGTTTGAGATGGTTTCACTAACACAAATGTCCTGAGAACAACTGATATGTACTGGAGTGTAAGTAGGTGATATTTGTAGCATTATGTATTATGAATTATGAATGTGAATTGATTGTTGATTATGACATGGTTGTTAGACTTGGTAAAGGTTGATTTCAAATTAATAGATATGATGTCTTGATATTTGGAACATGTGGTTGACATGTGTGCTTAGTTACAAGGTAGTGTGCTTGCAACAACAAGGTAAGATAACTGGTATATTGTTATATTTATTTATGCACTGACAGTTATGTGTTTATGGCAGTGTGATATAGGGAATTGCATGGCAAAGAGACTTCTTCACCCTAGTGAGCATCACTCGATGCAATGAGTGCTAAGTGGACTATTCAAAAATCATGAGAAATTAGTCAGTTACGACTATCTCTCATGGAAATGGTCATAAATGAATGATTTATTTCACGCAGTTGAATCCCAAAATGTGATATCTAATATAAAGCACTGTGAAAACCCCTCAATAATTATTAACAAATTAATTTGACCCAAGAATATAGCTCAAAAACTTGATAAAATATTAAATAAGTGTAATATGCAGTGTTGTTGCTTAGTTCATGTATCTTATGCAAAATTTAATTGACAGTAGAATAATCCTTGTCAGAATAATTATAGGGTAGTATAATATAAAGTTACTATAGTAAAAAAGTGTGGAACATTCAATTAATTAAAATGGTCACCTACAATCTCATGAGCATAAAATAGATAGTGGCATGGTGTTCTGTTAAGGCACGTTGTGGTGAAAAGGTTACAGGGTATAAACCCCATGGGTAAAAATATAGCCATGTTAAGCGTTGATGTGGTTGAGGCCAATTGTGATCCCAAGTGATTTTGAATCTTTAGAAGCCCTTGGATCCTGGTTATGTAAGTTACAGGATAGGTGTGCCAGTGATCTCAAGACTCACAATACCTAAAAAAAAAATGGTCACCTAGCTGGAAAAAAAATTATTAGTTATGTAAGTTTTTTTAAATATTATATAAAAATTAAAGTAGTAAGGTGTATTTATAAAGATTTTATTAATTATAAAGATTATTATTAATGAAAATTATTAATGAAAATTGTTTTAAATTTAAAGCAATTATAGCAAAATATCATATTTAATTTTATAATATTGTTATATTAATTATAATTGATATATGAACAAGATATGCATATAAAGTTGACTTGCATACTTTTCCTTTGCATCATTATTGATTATTGATTGCAAGAAGGTCTACACATAAAAAATAAAAAAAAATAAAAAAAAAATTATGGAATATGGCGATGCTTGCTCTTCATTTCCTGCATTTTGAATTGACATGGATCAATGCAAGATTGGCATAATGGAGTGATCTCAAAATTGCATCAATATGGTGACAACAATCGAATGAATGCACTTGATTGAAAACACACATTGGCAAAATATACGATAGACCATGACAATAACAATAATAATAAGGCCATGATAGTGGCAATAATAGAAAATATTGATTTATCAAGTTAATCAATAAGATAATTAATGGTTAGGACATTTGGCAAAACTGTGAATTTTCATTAGAGAAATTTTGAGGTCTAAAATGGGTCTCATAAGAAAAATGTACAACCAAAATAAACTTTATAAGAACCAATAGGATTCAAGATGATAATGTTAACCATGGGGATGATTCACCATTTTTGGAGTAAAAAAGAAAAAAGATTAAAAAAAATAATAATAAAATAATAAAACTATTTTTTCAACTTATCTCCTTAAGGTTTTACTCAAATTTCGAGTAGGAGTACTCGTTGAATGAAAAAATTAATTCTTCATCCAAGAAGTACCCAAGTTACATACTTTCGATTGACGTGCTACATGAAAAATGAAAAATACATAAAAAAAAATTATTGAATATGATACTAAGAAAGCTTACATGTAGTAGGATCGATGGAAAACCTTGTAATATTATAATGAAATATGATGTTGGAATTCTTTACATAAATTTACGAAAGAAATATTAATTTAAGAGAGATTTTTTGTTTAATAAATACTAGGGGAGTCCAATTACAAGGAAATAGGTAGACAAATATAAAAGTCATTAATAGGATGAAGAATCAACACATCAAAGAGTGAAACATCAACTTTAGTGTTTTCTCTTCGTAACTAGTCTTATGTTTACAATATTTGTTCTTTATTCTTTCGCCCATCCTAGACCTCCTTTTTCTCATATTCTCAATGAGTAATGCTTCCCAATGAAATTATCTTTGTAAACGTACTTTTCAGGAAACAGGTTAGGCTATTGCAATTTCATTGGTTTATGTTAAGATACTTTCGTACCCTGTCAACTTATGACTCACTTATAAGATTTATGATAATCTAATAATCATTTAATTTTCATTTGTATATGGTAAGTTACTTTGAATCTATTTGTAGTTTTGCGAAAATTCAATGAATATGACAATGTAATTGTAAATAGTTCCGATCACCAACTCGTAAATTGAGTATAACACATATCAAAATATGTACTTTCATGATGATTTTTAATAAAAGCAACCACTAGGTTTTTTTTATGGCGAGTAGACCATATACAAATTTACAATATTGTAATGTTTTTTCTCGCTTTTACCACAATTTAGTTATGACACAATATTGAATAATGTTTTAATTAGTATTTATCATTTTTACGAGGAAGTAGTACAGCGCTTCTTAAATTATGAGGATTTTAATGATCATTCTTGACAATGGTAATAATAAGACCATGGTAGTGAGTGGCAGTAATAGAAAGTGTGTATTTGTCAAATTAATTAATAAGGTAATTAATGGTTAAGATATTTCACAAAAGTGTGTTTTTATTTATTTTTAACAATTTTTATCAGTGAAATTTTTATTTAAAAATATATAAAATTAATCTCATCTTGTATATCCACTAATTAAAAAATAAGAATTTTAGATTTTAAAAGAAAAAAAAATAGTTTTTATTTTTCAAAATATTAATTTTAATATGAAGTTAAATAAATTTTATAAATTATTTTTAAAATCAATGTTTGAGAGATAGTTTCTGTGATCTATAAATTGTGAATAAATTTTTTTTGATAATAGTCACATACGAAACAATAAGTTTGACTAGCAACTAATTGCAATATAACCTTCTAAATAATATTTGATGTATATAAAAAAATAAAATTTTGATAATTTTTTCAGATTAATCACATTTCAAATTTTTGATCAACGTTTCAAACCAATTAATATAATTCATCTTCAAAAAATTAAAAAATATAATTTTTATTAATAAACAAATTTTTATCTCCTCAAAATTATATATATATAATAAACAAAATTCTATACCGTAAGATTGTTACCCATTATTATACAAGGGTTAAATCACCCACTATTAAATATTTCAATTTTTTATTTAAAGTATATATATTCCATCGATATCAGACATTTTTTTTATTGATTACATACAAACCGTTATAATTAGCAGTTGCCCCAAGAGGTGCAAGGAGAGGCCGATAGGAGTATCATTTGT